>CM067220.1:39590354-39769981 GCA_034190945.1 Octodonta nipae
ATATATCTTAGGGTGACACTTTACATTCACCCATTATTTCTATCTTAACGTTATTTACCAATGAAATAATGCTATCGTGCAGCTTGCCCAAAGTCGGCGTTCATTGTCGAAGTAATGACATGTTCAAAATGGCGTATGAGACTATTTATTTTTCTAATGCGACATTACGACATGGGGTTTCATCGATTGCCATGGTGCTTTAGGTATGAAGAAATCAATTAATTCTGCTGCTAATAGGAAAATTTTGCTCGGCTTGTACATTTGCGATGGTTACGAGAAGAACGAAATTGAAATTTACTATGGCTGTCTTTGCTTAATAGAACAGGATGCGTTCATTTACTATTTTCATCAAAAATAAGAAAGATATTACAATAAATATTCTTTTCTTTAAATCTCAACTTCCAAGTTGTTTATTGTTATGTCGTACATAAAGTTTTGCTTACTGTAGGATGTGAAGAACAATTTTAAATATATCAAAAAATACTACATATCATGAAAAACATTATTTGTTAAAATAAAAAAATAAGGGTACTACATTTGAGACTGAAAAAATGGGCGAGGAAAGCTTCTTACAAATATACTTCCAATCTTCTTATCTCTCTGTGTCTATTTTACTTTCTCTGTGTCATTCTTAATAAAGAATATAAATATCAGGAGAATTAAACAATGACACTCTTTTGTTTGGACTCACGTGTTAATCTTTAACGTAAATATAGCGGCAAATGAATATATGGCAATTAAGTTAATTTCTAATCAAAATATAATTTTATTTGTGGAGTTCTAGTTTGTCATCCACAAACTTGACCTTCTTTGTGCTGTTATGACTGCTGAAGTATGGCGTATGTCAAATTTAAAATATCGCAAATACAAAATTGGAATACTTACTAGAACAACAATCACATTTTGTGCAGGTTTTGTATATTATTTGTATCTTATCCTTATTTACTTTAATTTATTGATTTTCTATTAACTAAGATACCCTTAATAAATTTCAAGATGATGCTAACAGTCACTGAATATTTTGAAGTTTCTTCGGCAAACAGACTGTGATATTCAATTAATTTCTGCTCGAATGTTTTATAAATATTAAGTAATTTTAAAAATTGAAAAATAGTTACTTTCTTTAATGTCATTGTATTTTATTGCCAGAGAACATGCTCTAATTTATACCCTGATACATTTGGAACATTTAAATTATGAAGACTTTTCTGTAAGTATGGTGTTATTCTCAAGTAATTGAAAACTATAAAGAAGCAGTCTTCTTGAATTACGACAGGGCACTCGATTATTCTGATATTCGCACAAAATAGAATTCTGGACTGCAGGGTGGCACACTATGTCCAGAGTGCTGTTCTTTCTTTAGCTCTTCTGTTTTAACAAGACTCAACTAGTGAAGAACGTGAGGCTTGAGCTCTTGCTTGCCTATTTGGAATTATATGGCGCGAATTTTCGTAACGAATGTCTGAGCGCACGTATATCCAATGACTTGGATATTCTTTCAACGTTGATTTCGTTGCCCCATAGCGTTTATGACAAAGTTGTAGGTTTGTCGCCGGAAACAATAAACCTCAGTGTAATTACTGGCATTATTTCAGATGCGATAACATCTCAAAAGTATCTGTTTTTTTTTTGGAGATAACGGGTTCAATCTTACTTGGTTATTTATATAAGTTGTCCTGTGACATTCATTTAAATTTCCGTAAAAACCAGTTTAGATGTGAAGCTTTTTAAGAATATCGACATATACTTTCTTTTTGTAGCTCACTTTTGAGATAATGAAACCTGCACTTAAAATAGCAACTAACAACATGTAATTCAGCTTCCTTTATCTTAAAACGAAAAGGCACCAGTGTGGACATACTTTAGAAGTGTGGCAGGTAGTTCTGTCTTACTGCAGCCTTGTATTCCTATTGTACCAAACAAATTTAAATAGACGTGGGGCCCGAAACTCCTGTAACATTCTCACAAACACAGTATTGGAAAACTAAAAACTAAATTGTTGGGCAAAAAAAATTAACAATTATTTAATTGTTAATCATCCTCAATGCAATTAAATTAAATAATTGTAACTGTGTAAACTCGCAATTAATATTAATTCATTATATTGGAAGCCCTATATGGACCCTGTATCAATAGGAAAATTCAGAGTATACGAGAAGACCATGAAGAAGTTTACCAAAGAAGAGGACCACATCAAGATTCTGTACTAGGCCAGAAACCTAGAGATCATACCAAATGGTTTCAAACTGAAGTCGCCAATCCCAAGAAAACAAGCACAAAATTTTAATGGGATCAGATCAGATCAAACCAAAACATCATCGAATCCAAAAGAAGGGTCATAAAAACATTTAAGGACGAAAAATCTGTTATCACTCTACCAACTATAAATGAAATGCCACAATCCTGGACATAACAGAATTCAACAAAAATCGAGGATGTACTGTTGAAGGAAAAATACAGATTCAGCTTCCAAAATAGAACGGAAAACTTACAAACTCTCAGAGATCACGCTGAATACACCCCACCAGAGACAAGGGGAAAATTGAGGCCACATCACAACAAACTACCACATCTTATGGACTACCCAAGTTACACAAAGCTGGTTCTCAGACCGATTACAAGTTTACGCAACTCACCAACAGCAGAACTATGAAAAATTACTTTTGCAGTCATTCTACCTTTGGAGGGCAAAACATTATCGCACGTCAAGGATTCAAAGCATTTGTCGAAATCATCGGATTCAGGAACTTCATCGCTTAGTAAGTTTCGACGTTGAAATTTCATCACGAACGTACCATTAGACGAATCTCTCGACAGAGTGAGAAAGAAACTTACTGAAAATGAAATCCTGATGGAGAGGACGGATCTGCCAATAGATTCAATTTGAAGACGCGAGATGTAAAGACCGAAGGATTTCGGGAAACTATCACATAGAGATTCCGAATCTGGAGATGTTCCATGTAATTGCTGTTACCCGTAATCCTAGGTTAAATGTCACGATAAAATTTCAGGTTAACTTCAGCTGTCAGAGATATTGAATACTCTCTTCGAGATGTCATTTTTTTGTACGCAAGACAATATACATAATAGATATTGTTACTGGTTAGGGAACCTTCATCAGTTGAAGCGCATTTAGAAGTCCAAAATACGGGTTATGCGGGACTTTTTAATATATGGTATACAAGTTATCTAATTAGAATTGTAAACATTTAAATTATTTCGATTTTAATGACATTTTTTATTGTATACGGTATACATTTTGATGTTTTTTGGTTTCAAAGCCAGGCTTTTATAGCATCGCTGCGAACTCGACAGCAAGAAAGTAATGCCTTAACTCTGATAAAAGGTACAAGTACACTGGCGGAAATAGCTGTAGCTACATCATGTAAAATTGTCAATAAGCAAGCTGTAAGTATATTTGCATAAAGAGTAACCCAATGTTATATACCTATTGATTTTCTTGAGAATGCTGACATTTGGACATGTGAGAACAAGTGACCCGCTTGAAAAGTGTTTAGTAGAGCAAGTCATAACAGAACAGAAATTTTAGAAATACAAACGAGGCAACGATCATATGACCAACGTTTAAAATATACAAATATACACTAACGGACAAAATTATTGAATATTTTTTTTGTATCTAGTAGTTAATTTAGTTTACAATATTTTGACATTTAATTAATTTTAATGGCATATACTTTCTATAGCCCTTTTTTAAATTCAAAAATTCCTTACATAAATCAAAATTATTATAGTAAATTAAGGTAAGGTCGATCAATAGTCTCGAACGTTTTTAAAAATATATGAAAAAAGAGGTACAGGAGATTTTTGAACGAAGACGCAGTCAAGGACACAAAAGTTGCCCATCAGCAATTGCTGACCGTTTTGTGGTTCTAAATCCTACTAAATCACACATTGACATCCACATATCTCAGAAATCAGTTACTAAATGTAAGACAAGTTAATGTTAGCTCGAGAACAGTTAGAAGAAGATTAAAGGAAGTGGGCTTAATGTCAAGACGACCGACCAAAGTTCCAAGTCTTTTCCAAAATCACAAAACTCGACGATTGAAGTTTACCAGAACACATACTCAGTGGAATATTGAGGACTGGAAAAAAGTTCTGACTGATGAGACTAGAATACAATTATGGAAGCCAGATGGGCAAAATCATGTCCATAGAATAGTTGCAGATGCAGCCTCATACAGAGTGTTAGTTTTGGAGACGTTGGTATAATGCTTGGGAGACTAATTTATTGGGAGGGACGCACCGAACTCCTGGAAGTTATTGCACATATGACTAGCGACTGGTATATTGAAAATATCCTTCAAGATCAAGTTTTTTCCATATGTGGGGACATTGGATACGACTGGGTTCATCCTTATACACGATAACGTTCGACCACATGCAGCTGGCACTATATAGCCCAGACTTACATTCCATTGAAAATTTGTGTGGGATGAGCTAAAAACTTCTTATACCGTGAAGAAATCCTGTTCCAAATGCACTAGAAGAGCTTCTGTGTGCGATACAATGGAATGGAATATTTTAAACTCTAATTAGTAGCATGCCTAGTTGAAGGCAAGCAGTACATAGGGCTCGAGGTGGGCATTCTCCTTATTATTATGCATGTCACTCAAAAAGTTTTACTTACCTCTGTAGCATTTAATTTGAAACTAATTATCCTTCATTTTCATAACATTTAGCCTAATTTTTTTCGATATTCTGTTATTAATAATTTAATATTCCTTATTTAAAATGTGAAAAATATACTGCATATTAATCGTTAAAATTTATGCACATGATAATTTTTTTGAAAAATAATATATTCGACAATTTTGTCCATGTAGTTAATACCAGTACACATTGTTAGTATTGTATCCGAGTATTTTATACTGTCTTTTTCAAATGATCTTAGTGAAGTACCTCTTGTGCGAAAGCTTATAGTATAACGGCAGCCGGAGGTTGCACTGAAGAAACAATTTCTTTTCTCTACCAAGTGCAACCAAAATTAGGTGAAATATTATTACCAATGTTTAGATGTTCTGTTAACCGTAATTGTTTAAAGATATATTTACACCTTTATATGTATTCTGTTAGGCACCTGAGATTAAATGTTCAGATTAAACAATAATAAAAAAGACTAGCTTAAAGACTTAAAATGTACACATAAATGCTTGTCGTGGTATTTTATCTTACATAATTCTTTGCGTATGCTTAGCTGTGCTTAAAATACCAAATGAAATTGATAATGGCTGACGACTGTCCTTTACTTAATTCTAAACTTGATATCTATAATAATAATGCAGTTCCGAGTGGGCAAGTCTCATTAGCTAACCTTCGCAATTTTAATTTCCCTAAGCTGCAATTTTATTAGATACCTACCTCACTGGGTTGCTAACCAGTTACTCGTTCCTAGCAAGTGCCTATTATGAATAGAAGAATTTTTCTTGCACTCTAGTTGATTAATTCCTATTTCGTTAATTGAATACTGTACGCCATTTTCAGCACAAAAATTGAAAATTGAGACTTCGACTTTGTGTTTACAAGCTTAAAATTAAAAACTCATATTTGTTTTATGTCTCTTGATTCCAAAAGCAGGATTTCGGGTTTAAGTATCTACAATTTTACACACCAATCGCGAGTGAAGTCACGGAAAAGGTTACCATAATATCAGGATTTTCAGGTAAAATTGCTACCTCGTGAGCGAAGAATCCGTCATCAATCCAAAAAGTGTATTTTCCAAAGAAAATTCAATTGAATTTTTCATGACACAGTTTTTGCACAAAAATGGCTAAATCAACTATCATTTGAGTGGCCGCCACAATACTCTGACTGTTTTTTTTCTGTGAAGTATATTGAATTAAAAACAGTGAAAATCTCGATCACAAGTTTTACAACAATTACGGGTTAAGTTAATCCAAGCTGTAGAGAAATGACTTCTCAGAAAAAATAAAGGGCTAGTAGAAACCCTCATAAAGTAATTGGTATAAATGATAGACTGGTAGAAAGTTTGTAGAATGTTAAAATCTATCAAACGATATTAGCACTTATTCTTTAGTTTTAGATATGTACTTATATATAGTTTTGAGTTCACACTTGACTTTCGCAAAAAATGTACGAAAATATAAATAGGCTACAATATCATTATTAGTTCTAATTATTAAATAAACTAATTTTTGAAGATGGTGAGTCTATTGGTATATACAAATTTTTTCAACAGCCTCACTAAAAATGTTTGCATTTTATTCAAACAAAAAATCCTTTGTTAAAAAAATTATCAAAAGACACACATAAATAAATATTTCACAGAGTGACCCGGAAATAACTGGATCACACTGTATTATAAATATGTAGACCACTATACATTCTGTTCATTCTCATGGACCATTGCAAGCATAGCTAAAAATAAAAAAATGCTTTCAGTATTTTTCATACATGTAGCATTCAATATATTCCGCCCCTGTATTTCAGCAGCTGCAGGCAGCTGATGGATGTATAGTTCAGAAATCAATGCAAATTCAGCGTGTCGCGGCTACGTTATGTTATCAAGGAAGTTATTCGGATTTTATGCCGTTGTTCCTTTGGTCCCTGCGAAAGACATGTGCCTGGTACTCGAAGGATAGATATTTAAAATTTAGTGGAACTAAAAGCGTAACACGATTTTTTTAAAGAAAGGCGATACGTTAAGACTCTTTTTCACTTTTCGTATCCGACAAGATTTATGTATCACCTGGATTCATTCATTTTTCTTTTTTGACGAAATACATAAAGTAAACAAACTTTTTTTAAGAAGGATTAGTATTAGATACACGAAATTCTTTACAATCGTGTAATGATTTATTTCCGTTTGTTAATGTTTTAAAACAAATGTGTCATACTAAGATGATAGAAAATCTCTACAAAATTTAGTTTCAACTAGATTTAAGATATTGCATAAATAAAACTTGTTGAAATAATAGGGTTTTTAAAAATGACAATTCTTTAATATTCTACGTCAATATGTTATTGAAAAATTGCTATAATGAAACAGTTGTTAATTGATGTTATTAACTTATACAGATAAAAACATGCACCAAATAGCAATGTACTATATCAATAATAAATAGTCCAGCAGATTCTGATTTAAGTTTCCAACTGTTCATTGACAAAGTGAACATCCCAATTACTGAGTGGGGCATGCGATTAATTTTCATTATCAAAAAACACAAGAAGAGACTCAGGATCCCAAAACAATTAACGTTTGGGATCCAGAGTTACACACAGTGGATTAATGCCAGAGCAGTTAAGTAAATCCAAGATCTAAGCTCTCTGCTTAATAACAAGCCAGCTCTATTTTATGGATTATATAATTAGGGACCTCTGACATGAATCAAAATTGCCTGGACCGACCGTGTAACAAACAGTATTGTTACAAACCTTAAAAAAAAAGATAGAGAGTTACTTCAAACAATAAAAATTAGTGAAACTTCTGTCATATTTTTGACAAATAATAAATACTCTACTTCAATTAGTTGTTAAAGGGTAAATCAAAGGAAGTATGGAAGTATGGGCATTGGTAGAAAGAATCTTCTTGAATAAGAAATATTTTTTACAGGAGATTTCTAACTTATGAAGAATTTAATGTGACGCAAAATATAGAGCAATTTAGCAAAATGATTGCTAAACTTCCTCAAATGAAGAAGTTCAGCAACACCAGTTCATGAAAATGTTTAACTATAAATAATTGCATGGAAACTTTATTAACACACTAAAAAGGATGAAATCAAATTTTCTCATAGCTTTATAACCTTATATGGAATTTTAACTTGATATATTTTGATCAGAAAATTTCGGATGGTGAATTTTTAAAAGTTATTGAAATTCTTGTAAGATTTAAAAGGTAAAAACATGGAGGGCAAATAATAGATAAGAATAAATATAAATAATTAAGGACACAAAACAACTACATTTTAAAAGTAGTATCCAGCAAGAAGATAGAAAGTTACAAAAACAAACAAAAAACTAAAAAATTGCAACAAGTACATGCAAGACCAAATAGAATCTTATATCATACCTGGAAGTTAAAAAATGGGAAATCCACCTTAAAAAGCTGCCTTTACAATATAGAGCCAAGTTTATCTAGGCAATAGAATTAGGAAAGTATAAAAGAGAAGAAATTGAATTAACACCGGCTAATTTAATAAATAAGTAAAAACAAAGAAGAGTAACTCAGACAATGGACCTGGGAACATTGATTGAGACGAATACAGAATAAACAAGCCATTCGGAAAAATACAAAACAATATTTAGAAAAGTAAAAAATGAAGAAGCGGATTCCAAAGGAATAAAAAGAACCCTGATGAATGTCAAACATCAAAACACGTAACTGTTGACGCGTTTATTAGTAAATCTATTCTAAATCGAAAATGGGAAATTTTCTTCTTTATTTTTCCATAGCGGTTTTAGTGGATTAAATAAATTAACGATTGGGGTCAAGTGGCTAAGTCGTCTAGTAACAACTGATTTAGATTACAATTTCTGCCACCAGAAACATTCTAGGTCACAATATTCAACAACATTAGGAATTTATAGAACCATGGTAAGATTAGATGCCCTCGTTTGAACATATTTTCTTCCTGTTTCATTTCTTCGATAGAAATATGTCTTTAGATGTTTCGGTAAACGATGTGCTGAGAATATCAAGATTGTTGGGTAGCAGTTTGTTTCCCTTCCTAAATGTTTTGCAGCGAAAATTTCCTCTACAAGTAGTCATAGTGTTAAAAAAATTTCAGAAATAATGTAGTACAAAGTCATCTATTACAAATTTCAGACAACGGCTACTACGTTGAATTGCCGAGATGCCCCGCTGAATACGTTGCAAATAGCATACGGTCGTTGTTCTTCCAAGGTTACTCTGAAAGCATCTCACAACAGCCCAGACTTGTGGGTCTATCATCACGGTTTTTCGTGGAATAATAATGAAAGTGGGAATGAATTTTCGTCCAGCAGTTACAGATCTCGCCACGTCCTCGGTAGTTATTATAGAACATAACTTCTTAATTTACTTCCGCGTACTGATTTTGAATCTGTTCTGCACTGTAGGTAAACGAAACTTCCCTATGTTAAACACATGTTAATGTGGATTATAAATTTCCGTGGTGTTTTTTTATCGGAAATTCAAAAATATAGTGCTAGCTTTGAAAAATCCTTGTGACCACATAAGAGAGGTGTCTGCTGCACCTCTGACTGATAATTTTGGAGGGGGCTTTCTAAATCGTTCTAAGCTCTTGCAGAAGCCTCATTATTATAACTATTAACTAAATTATTGTCCCTGGTTAGCTAATTTCGTCCCATTGTTCAATGTTTTCAATAAAAACACATTACCATTTCTAAAATATTTTGCATAAGTTCTTTTCATTTTAATTCTAGTTTAAAGATTGTGCAATAAGATCTAAATATTTTATTATCTTAAATTTTACTGTTATTCGTCGTTGGAGTTTCGAACGAGAACACAAATACTTCCCTAGCTTCGAAGCTGTCCATGTATCTTGTAGCTCTTACAGTGCTTTCCATAGCATCATATTCTCAACTCAACAGTATTTGAGATGTATAAAGGACGTAAAAGTAATATTTTTGATTAGGTACTGACAAAACACAACTAAAATCAGTAAAGTGATCCACCAAGTCACCTTCCCCATGTACAAATTGAACCACATCATCATTAACCTATGCCAAGGATTTTTTCTCTTAAAGCAAATAGGAATAAAGATACTAAAAACATAGGATATTGAAATATCTTATATTTATATTCAAATCTAATTATACTTTCCTACTATATACTTAAAGTAATTTTACTTTTTCGTATTTAGTTTTATAACTGAAAAGTTTCTCTAGCGTGTGGACAATCAAAAATGCAGTATGGTGTTGAGTGAACAAAATTTTCATTGTTTCGTAAAAAACAATGGCCACTTTACCGGCCTGGAACACTTTATCCGCCTTTTTACCAAAAGTCAATTTTACGAAATGAGAATTATTTAATACATTAGACATAATTATTTATATTTGCTGGGATTACTTGGATTAGCATTTGTGAATATAGAACATCCTTTCCTAAAAAAAGAAAATGTAAAACCGTTCAATAATTAGTAAACAAATAATGTTATAATAATGTTTTGAGTTATATACTTGATGCTAATATAATGTCCAACATTAGTTTTTCGTGAACTAACTTCATTTTGTCAAATTATGGCGTCTGAAAACATTTTCCAGTATTGAAATACAACTTAATCTCGCTTAATTTGTGACAGTCAATTCCAGTCACAAATCAGATTAAACGCAAATTTTCACCTTATTCCGTTTCGCGTTTTAAGACAGGTATATCACATTAGCATGCTTACGAAAGAAATTATACGGATCCTGAGCTCTTTAACCTTTAAATTGCCCAAAAATACGATTATTTCTGGACTAAAAAGGCAGAACAAACACAATTATTACCAGTAAGACAACTAGAACTAAAGAAATAAACCTACCCCTAGCGAAGCGATTTGATTGGGTGAATATTCCCACTCATCTTTCTCAATGGTTAAATATCATAACCAACTGGGTTGTTGCTGAATAATACGAGTGTAATGATATAGATTTGAGCATGTCGCATGGAAATTTCGACCCGTATTTTAACGGAAAAATCAACAATAGGGTTTTAATGCTCTTTTATGATTTTGTATCCCCATTAGAAACACAGTGCCGCAGTTACAATTTTTGACCACAGAAGAAATTGGTTTATTTATTTTGGTGCTAAGTAGTAATAATACCTATAAAATTAACGAATTTTCTTACATAGACGAAAAAATTATATTCCTTTTTAGTGGATGTAAAGGTAATTGAAAATAAAAGTATCAAGTTAAATATTAATTGGCAAAATCAAGGGCATTAAATGTTATTAAGATAAATATGGTTAAATTGCGAGGTCTTTATTATGCAGGGTATGCTCTAACAGATCTAGTTTGTGTTTGAGGTTTTCTCTTTTTAACCGACTTCCAAAAATGACGAGGTTATCAATTCGGCGCGTATTTTTTTTATATGTATGTTACCTGATTTCTTCTTCCGTTTTGAAAGATTATGGTCTTGTTTAATAGAGTATATATCCGGATTGGTGAAACTTGAAATTTCGGAAAAAAATTCAATTGGTAAGGTGATGATATTTGTGAATGAACACATGCGCACATGAAAATCGACCAATATCCCTAACATTTTGGTCGATTTTTCAAAATATTTTATCGATATGTATAGTCTTTAAAGTGCAATCTATTAAGGAAGATACCTAGGCGATCTCATATACTTTCGCGCGATGTGCAACTTGCAGTTTTGCAGAAAATCGCCGAAAACTCCAATATTCTTATCAAAAAATTCCATCGAAGTGACACGTAACTGACATTTCCAATAAATATATTAATTCCAACGTGCTAAAATTGCAGGGAATGGAAGTTTTAATGCGAATTTGAAAATTTTCTATCTAAATCTCAAGCATATAGGTAGTATAGTTTAGTATTTTCGGCTCCTGAAATCAATGAGTTTTGTTTGCAAACCTGCCAATACCTATTTAAATAACAAAAATCAATTTTGTGAAGAGGCTGGTTTTGGTGTCACCTACTCCCCGCTTAAGACAAATTCAGCGACAACACATGTCAAGCTCCAAACTGCTATCTGGTGCGATTATATACAGGGTGTTTAGTTATAGCAAACAAAACCACAAAGTAAAACTATAACAATAACACAGATGGATCGGTCGAAATTATATCGATATATAAAATAACTAATATTTATCATTTCTTAGTGCACATTTTAAATCCGATTTGATTATACAGTGAACTTTTTGAGAAGTGTTTGTTCTTCACGGTAAGGTAAGAGCAGTCACCCCTAATATAAAAAGTTCAATTTAATATGTCGTTTTCGGAAATGTTGTTAGACTGTTATGATTGACTAACAAAGTATATATACACATACATACAGAACAAATAATTATATAAGGTTGCCTCTGTAGTTGAATACATATGATAGTCAAATTATAGGGCGCAGTAGAATAGTTGTTAAATAGGTTGGTTAAAAAATGTTAAAATAAAGCTATACCTATAAGTTAGACTATTAGCAGTTGAATTTCCAAGGTGCTAAGAATATGGGTTGGAATGAATTATACGAGTACATGGTTATCAAAAAAGTTATATTGTGTCGCATTAAGTAGGTTTATATACAGGGTGATTAAAATATATATCAAGTAGAATATAGTTATATTATGTAAAATGCTTTATTGCATAGCCTAATTTGCAATATAAGATGGAGAGGAGATATTGAGATACATGGTGATAATAAAGACGTTAGACAAATGAATTATTTATAGGGTGGCACAAAAGGAGTTGCATATATATGATGGTTGAATATATTTCAACCATCGTATCCTACGGAGTAGAATGATTGTTACAGAAGGCAGTGAAAAAAGTTATGGTGGCCCATAGGCAGCCGTATGTACAGGATCGTTGGAATATAGGATGGACTGGACGTTTGCTGGTCGAAAAAATGTGAGGACCATGAAACATGTGATAGTAAAATGTAGGGCGGAGAAGAATAATTGTTATGCAGGGTAGGTAAAAATTTTACAATGATATGATACCTATAAGGTAGTAAACAAAGTAACTGAAATGTTGTCTTCTAAACGTTATTTGTGACATATTATTGATTATTTTATGTTTTTTTTTTGGCAATAACACCACAATCGAAATAAAACGACGTATATTGATGAAAAACCAAACGTTTCAAAGTCTATTCTGACTTCGTTGTCAATGGCTGTATATTTATTGATTTAAATAATTAACTGAAATATATTGTGAAGGCGAATTATTACAAAGTTTTTTTAAAAAAGAGAATTGAAATTAAACTGTTTCCCTTCGTCTTTTAAAACATCAGTTTTACAGAGCAAATGTCCGCTACTAAAATTGTCGTTCTTACTAATTAAGTAACAGTTTTAAATTTATATTTAACACATTAAAGCTTAAAGCATACAGATATTTCCAAATACTATTCAGAGGTTAAGTTAAGTTGTATTAACTGTACGCGTGATGGTGTCAGGTATTTTAATGATTTCTTAAATATAATATCGTCTAAACAAATAATTACAATTTTTATAGAATATTTGGACAAGACAACATCTGTCGTGTTAGTTAGATAAACAATTTTTGGCGTATTACGTCAACGTCTACCAGTTCATTTTACTGGTAAATTTTTACATGTCACTTTAAATGAAAATGTACCATTTTGTAATGTTACGTCTTTCCGTGTTACCTAGTTCTTGTGTATTAAGGTTATGGCATACGAAATAGAAACTCAGGAAAATAAACTACTCGAGTTCCAAAAACTAAAAAGTTGAAAATAAAACATGTTAAAAAAAACTGATACCCACTTCCAAGTATAAAAGTTGAAAATAATTGTAAAGATAAACAACCATAAGGCGCCGAGCCGCGACTATATAACAGCGCGAGCGCTTCTGAAAATCTTAGTATTCGAGTAACTAGAAGCGAAAGCAGAAGGCTACGAGAATTATGCGAACCGACCTGAAGAGGGCAGATGTGACTCTGCCGAAACGTCGTCATTTTACCATCGATCCCGGCAGGGATCAGTTATCAACTACGCGGATGAATTCCCGAAACCACCTAACACATTTAGTGCCCGCGAAAACTTAAAAACAAATATTTAATATATATATATATATATATATATATATATATATATATACTTTTCTTTACATACGCTAAGAGTTTATGGTTACGTCAATGGAATTATTCCCTTTCAATTTTTTAATAGAACATAGTTGAAAGAGGAGCTCGTGCATCATTCGTGTGAATTTAGAAAGAGATGGGGTGACGTTTTCGTTCAGCTGTTCTTTTTGCACGCTTCACGCCGAATTTCGATTCGAATTTGGATGTCTTTGAATTTGGATTACCACGGATGTCAGGAGGCCACCCTGCATACTTGCCACCCCATGAAAAATATTGCTCGTCGGGCTTTGGCAAGAACGGGAGTCCCTCGTAATTGTTTATAAAATTTTAGCAAACAATAAGTCATATAGTTAATGGTGTTGTTTTGTTGTTTCATCACTTTTGTGTTGAAGATATAAATTCTCATTAGTTACGATTGATAGTATGCTTTAATTTCAACCCCTATTGCTACTGCGGTCTTTAGATATTAGTTTATAATATAAACTGTGGAAGCTGAATTTGGTAATAGTCAGTTTGATTTTGATATATTGGTACGGTTTCCAACCTTCTATTTCTCAACTAACGTTCGTATTTAATGATTAATAGAAAATTAATAATCTCTGATAAGTCTGTGAAATATATTCTAAAGTGCACGACAAAATTGTACAAATGATTTAAATTTTCTTTTCTGTTTTTGCTTTATTTCGAACTGTTTCGTAACCTATCGTGGGCTTTTTCTTTTTAAATTTAGAGAGAATTACTGTGGATCCGTTCACATGAGTTTTAAGTCTTAAATTCATTTGTGTGACAAAGAAGTTGGTAAACTTTATTATCTGGTATATATATATATTATATATATATATATATATATATAATGCTTTAGACTAACTAAAGAAAATATAAAATAATAATTAGTCTTCCATATTTTTTAATACACCTTCATATACAATATGAACATAATATCGGTAATAGTTTCGTTATTCAGAAAAATATTAACTCAGTGTGAGAACGGACCCCTTTCATATTCATACAACCAACAAACGTATCACAACTCAAAAAATATAAAACATTCCAAATCGAAAGAGAAGCATTTGAGATTCTAAAAATTCTCACAATCTGGCCACACGACTCAATTCTCATAAACTACGAAACTAATAGAAATTTGTAATCACGAGTAGACCCATCATCACCATCTTGTGATGAATCCACAAGCGACTAAAGGGTGTTTGCGGGAAAACAAGAATATATAAGAACTTGTAGTTATATAGTGGCGTGTACCTATACATCTATAAGTTATGAAGTGAATGGAAACTAGGCATTGTCACACAAAAAAATAGTAATTTATTAAGATTCAGTAAATTAGGGACATATTTTTTAAAATCTGTAATTCAATCTTTAATATGTTTGAATGGTAGTGTAACCTATGTTGGATTATGAGATTTTGTTATTGTTTTTGTTATTTTTAGCACAGTTAGGGCATGGAAAGTTACTATGTTCTGGATATAATAGGTCTTATGCATATGTGGCACGGTTTCTTTGCTGTTAATAATTTTTGATGTTGATAGAGATAACATAACTGGGATTCTGCTAACCAGTTGTCCCGTACTAGTCCGTCTAGTTATTTCCTTAATTTTATTTATAGACCTGCGTAGACTAACTGATAGATTACCAATTTTCCAAAGGTTAACGAAATGCATTTTCACTAGTTGCAGTGCAAGTTCCATCAGGTATACAAACCTTTTGGGACGTAATCATGAGAATTATGTTGCTATTATTAGCGATATTCATCAGGAGAAAATTGTTAGTTGCTACCGTTGATGATTGTTTCAGTCTTCACTTGATGAAAATTCATTTTTAAGATTACTTAAAAACAACAAACAATTGTTTAAATTTTGAAGAACTAAAAAGTGAAAATTTAAACAAGTGTTTGTTGTTTTTAAGTAATTGCTACTGTATTTTATCTCAATGAATACTTGTCGAGATCTAAGAATTTCAGTGTGCTAACAAAGATAACAAACCGGGATTTGTACTGTGTATAACGCCAATTTAGAGCCCCTACGAGCTAGCTTTCTCTGAAACACCTAGATGTCATTGTTCACTTAGCGAGAAAATTCAGCTACATGTACAGCCTACATAAATAGTTATTCAAGATTTTAATCAGCTGAGGTAAGCACAACTTATAAAGATTCTCGCCTAGAAATAATGTATTATCTTGCATTCAATGAATTGCAAAAAAAAGGCCATTAATATTACTATGTTGGTAAAATTTATACTACTCAAAATTCTTCAGTCGAATTTATTCCCCATCTTCATAATTATCGTGAAAATGCTACACCAAGCTATCAACTATTGTTTTTATTTTTAGTACAGATCAAACCTAATAAAACTGGTTATGACGCATTGTCAGACAAAAGTTTTCTGGTGCCGTGCCACCACCATCCCTGATTTTAAGTACACTTAGGTACTGTGCGTTATTGATGAAACACTATCGGACTGGAGATAGGCACAACATCTTTTTTTATAATTTAGGACTTTTCACTGTGTTCCAAAACGAGGTGGACCCTAGCACTCTATTTATGTAAACACTATGTCAACCATTTTTAGTTTTTCAATGCTCATAAATAATTCTTAATCTGTGACCTAAAAAAGTTTAATAGTTGTGTTTATATAATTTAAACAATTTTGTTATGTTTGGAAAGCTTTTCGGCAGTAGGTAAAGGACGCAATATTAGATCTACAATGCTGATTTTTCAATTCTTATAATGAATTCGAAATTATGGACCACAGGAAAATTCTAATAAAAAGTTTGAGAACATTTCCTTAATTTTCGATTTTTGGCCAGGAAATAAGGCTTTCAGTCCCATAGTGCGCCTGTAAAATACTATGAACCCAGCAGACATTATTTATTAGACTTAATATCTGGGCTTTCAGTTTTTTGGCTTCAATTTTGGCAGAGGAGGCGCTAATATTTCTTGAAATAGCTCATTCAGGAAAAACTGCTTCCAACTAACAGTCGATGGATAATTTGAAATTGTCACGCAATATTTAAATGTACCTATTGAAACACACGCAAATTCCAAATTTGCAGATAGGATGGTTCTGTATCAATATTTAAATCATTATTATCTTTAAGGATACCATACTTTATTTCAATATCTCTTTGTCTCTCTTCCTTTCCTTATGTCAGCCTCTCTCTCACACTTCCTTATCTGATGCCAAAAATGAATATTTATAATAATTCGCGCCCTGTGATTTGCAAATTAAATAAACAAATACTTTCCAAACTTCCTTTTAGCTTTATTGCTACTGCGTAATGTTACCACATCTCAGAACAGTCACAACATATTTTTGATCCAATTCCGACTGTAAAACTTAGAAGACACTTTGCAAAGTAAGCTTATGCCAATGACTTTCATTACACTTGTGAGCTTATGTTGTAGGAAGTATGTAACTGCGTAGACCATACTGCCCATCAAATGTTATTGTTTGTTAAAAATGGTACGTTTCAGAGAAAAATAAAGATATCCGCCTCAGCATATTCAATAATTTGTAGATGAAAAGCACCTGTCCTCTGTTTTTATTACTGTATGTGTAAATAACCAACAACTGTAAATATTCCATTATTTCTTGTAGTTATTTTGTGTACTCGTATAGGCATTCAGTCTGTACCTACCTGAATAGGTACTTGTGTTTTTTTATACCTATGTTAATGATTTTGACTATTTATTCCGTTTTAAAAGCGGTACATTTTCATGATTTTTTTGTTAAAATTGGTAAAGTAATTCTCATTTTTTAAATTTTGGCTTACGTTTGCAGGAAAATGAAGGTAAATTTTAGGATTAATTATAAAAGTAGATGAAAAAAATATTTAAAACACTTGAAAGGGCTCGATAAGAGTAATTCAATATTTTTTCAAATATTTAAATTAAATTTCGTTAAAAATATTAATAAAAATAATACATAATTTTTGCAAAAGTGCAGATGAAATTCCGATATTAATGTTGGGTGGCAATTTATGAAATTAATAAATAATATATTTTTATTGTGTTCAAGTGCATCACCTAATATACCGGCTCACATTTTCAAATGTGAATCCTAGGGTTGCGAAAGTCACACTACCGACCCCACCATTGCCGATCCCAACATCTTTCCACTGTGGCACTCTTATAACCCGAGTAAGATTTTGGGGGATTAAACTAGGTTTTTGGTACAAATTATGACATCCTCAATTTCAAGTGCGATACTGATACCTGCAGGTAGTCTAAGCATTACAAAATTATATCCATATCTATATCCTCATGATCCCGGTTTTCATAGAACAGCAAAAAAATCTATGGATGAAAAGTATGAAAGGTTTAGGGATGCTGGTGATAAAGTTTAGTATTGAGTAGTAAGCATGAAAATTAATCTGAAATGTAGGAAAGTGATGCGATATTATATGAAGTCTTCAGAATAAACTTTACCCTGCAAACAAAAACCTGGCAATGGAAACCAAAGCACTGGCGACATGAAACATTAGTAGGTGTGTCAGAAAAAAATCCAACTAAATGGAGATTGTTTAAACAATTGATAAATATTTTTATATATGTATTGTTACAATTATAGGTCACAAACACCACAAGCTAATTGTGTGATGAATAGAGATGAATATAACAGTAGATTATCTATTTTTTTATACAGCACCTTTCAGTATATACTTCTTTACTTGTAGCCTATGCTATTAAAAACGCTTTAGTAATTTTTGAAAATCAGTTATAACTTATACTTCTAAATGTACGTTAAGTAATTGCATTTTTTGTTGGGCGGGTTAATAATTTGTATTTATCTTAAATAAAGAAAAATAATTATTACTTTTCCTAATATATTTTGTTTTCGGTAAAATTCCCATAAAATGTAATACAATTTGTTTTAACAATACTGCCTAGAACATTTTTTTGTTTATCATACCGGCGCGTCGTCTATGTGTTTGATCCCGCTATGGGTTAAGAAGAATATGAAAAAAATTGAACCCATTTTTCTCCATTATTCCCGAACTATTGAGCCTAAACTTTGGAAATAATTTGGTCAAGTGCGAGTTGGACTCGCATACTTAGGGTTCCGTACCATCTTCAAGATTCGAATATTCCAGTTTCAGACAAGCAGGTAATGAGTGCATTTTCTTATACTTACCCTTATATCTTTAAAAGGAAGCGTTTTTAAATTATAAAAAATATATACTTTGATTTTCCACACATAGACTTTTTATTTTATCTGCCTTAGGATTCGGTTGATTTTTATAACAATACATATGTATTTAATTTTCTAATATGGCCCCCAAAAAGTAACATTAGAGTTTAATTTTACTAATAAACTTTCAGAAATGCCTTTTATAATCTACTGTCTGAGTTTTGAGGCTCTGTAGATTGGAAGAAAAACGGCAAAATAGGTCAAAGTTTTAAATTATAAATTATTATATCTGTTATTCAAATTATTTAAAAATATAAATAAAATATATTTTTCAAATTTTAAATAGTGTAGTTTCTAAAGTGGGAATTAAGTCGATGTTTAATTTTTTAATATCTTTTATACAAATGATTTAAAATATGATATATTTGTAATTCACATAATGAGCCTTTTATCTGATATATTACATGATGCGTTTGAAAATTGAATCTTTATTTTCCATTTAATTTTATTATTTGTCGGTAATTTTTAATAATTCTATTATTTGAAGGCTCAATAATAGAATTAGGTATTTTTTTCATATTTTTCCTATAAACAAAAAATGAGGTCTTAGAGTTTGGGAAATAACGGGTGAATGGGTAATTTTTTTAAAACCTTTCTTTAATATATTTTAAAATATTCATTTAAAAAAAATTAAAAAAATATATTTGTACCTATTCGTCATAATGAGCCCTGTTAGAAACAATTATATTTTTTATTTTCCATTTAATTCTATATTTGATTCCAAAATGAATATTAAGGGTTTTTTCTTATTTTTCAGTAAAGTTCAGAGGAGGGACTATACTTCCAGTTTTTCAAAATTTTTCAGCTTATGCTTTCGGAGATAAGGGGGGAATGGGTAATTTTTTTAATATTTTTGTTAATATCTTTTAATTAATTTATTTTATAAATATGGAAAAAATATATTTGTTTTAGTCATCATGAGCCCTTTTATTTGATATATAACATGCTGGGTTAGAAACAATTTTAATTTTATATTTTCCATTTAATTTTATAATTTGCCCCCAAAAAAAAATATTAGGAGTTTTTCCTTATTTTTCCAGTAAAGTTCAGGTGAGGGGCTATACCTACATTGTTTTTTTCAAAATTTTCCAGCTCATGGTTTCGGAGATGGGGTGGATGGGTAAAATTTTTTATATTTTGTTAATATCTTTTAATTAATTTATTTAAAAAAATTGAAACTAATATATTTGTTTTCGTCATAATGAGCCCTTTCATTTGATATATAACATGCTGGGTTAGAAACAATTTTAATTTTAATTTTCCATTTAATTCTATAACTTGCCACCCCCCAAATAAATAATAGGACTTTCTTCTTAATTTTCCAGTAAAGTTCAGGAGAGGGGCTATACCCCCATTTTTTCAAAATTTTCCAGCTTATGGGTTCGGAGATAAGGGGGGGAATAGGTAAATTTTGGTATATATTCGTTAATATCTTTTAAAATATATATTTTTTTAATTTGAAAAAAATATATTTGTGTTCTTCAGAATGAGCCCTTTCATTTGATATATAACATGATGGGTTAAAAACAATTTTAATTTTAATTTTCCATTTATTTCTATAATTTGCCCCCCCAAAATAAATATTAGGTGTTTCTCCTTAATTTTCCAGTAAAGATCAGGTGAGGAGCTATACCTCCATTTTTTTTCAAAATTTTCTAGCTTATGGTTTCGGTGATAAGGGGGGGGAATTGGTAATTTTTTTTTATATTTTTGTTAATATCTTTTAATTAATTTATTTTAAAAATATGAAAAAAACATATTTCTTTTCGTTGTAATGAGCCCTTTCATTTGATATATAACTTGATGGGTTAGAAAAAATTTTAATTTTATTTTTTTCCATTTAATTCTGTAATTGGCCCCCAAAATTAAAAGTAGAGGTTTCTCCTTATTTTTCTAGTAAACTTCAGGTCAGAACCTATAAATCTATTTTTTTTTCAAAACTTTAGGTTTTATAGTTTTGAGATAATGGGGGGGATTGGTAAATTTTGGTATATTTTCGTTAATATCTTTTAAAACAATTTTTTTGAATATGAAAAAAAAATATTTTTTGTGTTTCTCAGAATGAGACCTTTCATTTGATATGTTACATGATGCGTTTGAAAAAAAATTATTTTTAATTTTTTTTTTTAATTCTATAATTTAGCCCCCAAAATTAACATTAATGGTTTCTCCTTAATTTTCCTGTAAAGTTCGGGCAACGCTCTATATTTCTTATTTTTTTTCAAAATTTTAGGCTCAGTAGTTTCGGAGATCAGGGGGGAACGGTCGATTTTTTTAGTTTTTCCCTCCTGAAGTACCCTAAAATCAAATCCTAATCGGGTTACCAAACTATACATTGATACCAAATTTCAACCTCTTCCGTCCAGTGGTTTAGGAGAAAATGGCTGTGATGTGACAGAGGCAGAAATCCTGAGTGATATTATAAGGGTATACGTATTTTGTATATACGGAACCCTAAAAATGACAATAACTCAAAATCTACAAGAAAATGTATGCATTACTTGTAATATTAATTTGGGCTGGGGCAATTTATAACCTTAAATGGAAAATTAAACAATAATTTACTCAACCGCATCATAATATATCAAATGAAACTGTATTTTTAAAACAATTTGTTTAATAGTTTTTCTATTTTAATATTTAAAATTTTACTCATTCTCAACTGTATCTCCAAAAGTACTCCCTAAAATGCATTAAAAAGTTTATAGAGGACTTAACTGAAAATTTGTTGGCTAAATGACAAAATTAAATAAAAAACTTAAGCGAATCCTGTAGCAGTTCAAATGAAAAAAGCGCGAAATGAGAAATAAAAGTTTATATATATATGTACATATATATATATATATTATATATATATATATATATATATATAATTTATAACGCTTATTTAAGATGTGAAGGGAAACTAGGACAAAAAGTCCTAGAAAGAAAGAAAATCCTTCGCCTAGTAAAGTTTCTATATGACACCAGCTAATTTAGAAAGATATCATTGACACAACATCCTACTATTTTCGAAACCTACATTATATTTACCAAAGCAAGCGAGCTGGATTAACTTTTTCTAACAACAAACTAAAGATTAACCCTTCTAACTTTTCTGATTGTACTGAGAAATCCAATTTTGCTATTTACAAAAAACAAACTCTTAAAATACTTGTAAGCGCCTTAACCGTCTTAAGCATCTATTCATAGTTGGTGAAGTGAAAGCGACTTGTCAAAAATAGTCAAAGTGACCTCAAAATACGAACAGATTGGATTTACTTGAACCGCACAGAAATTGAAACGTCAGATTTAAATGGATTAAAGTTGTTTTGTTGACACGTGCTAATGGGTTGTTGTCAGTTTTTGTGGTGATGGGATAGGGTATAGAGATAACACCTACTGGGAGGCATTATTAGTTTCGAAATTTCAAAACTCTTTTTGTGGTAATTTTTCTTGGACATTATCATGGTTCTTACTTATTAAATTTGCATGGTAAAAATTCACAGCAAGTTATTATTATTGCAAACGGATTTGATGCTTGAATTTATACACTGTGGAACAGCCAAATGGAATAAATTCGATTACCAATAAAGGAGAGCGTGTTGGGAAAAACTCTTGGATACGTCGATTTGTATTTTTAACTGCGCATTTTTGCAACAAAAAAAATTATTCAAGGTGTGTCATGACAGTGGCCAATACCAACTTTCAGATTTAAAACAAAAATTACCATTAAAAAAAGAAAGTTCGTTTATTTCACAAATTCGCTACATTAATACTGATAATTTCTTAATAAATTTAAAAAAATTATTAATGTCAATGTACGAAATGTTCAAAATTCTTGCTGCGGACGTCTTGGCTACATGCTAATCTGGTATAGAAATGTTTTCAAACGTTACTCAACTTCCCAGGCGTGACTGATCTAATCGCAAGCGTGATTCGACTTTTTAGGTCATTTAAGTTAGGGGTTTAGTTTTGAATACAGTACTTTTGACATATTCTCACAAAAATTAGTGCAATGGCATCAAATCTGTGGATCCGCACTCCCACAGATTTGAAAAATTTGGTTCTGGTACACCCTGACATTGATTTCGTAGTAGGGCGCAGGAATGGTTTTTGCTTACTATCTCAATATCAAGAGCTAAATGATAATTAAGTATTGAGTGTAATGTAGCGAATTTGTGAAATAAAATAATTTTCTGTTTTTAATATTAATTTTTGTAATAAATCTGAAAACACTTCGAAGCAGTTGAAAATAGGAGTAGGACATTGTACATAGATTATGTCTAAAATTTTCTGGGCAATCCAAAAAATATATAAAATACAAGGGCTTGCTTTGAAATTAGAGTTGGTATTGGCCACTGTCACATGACACATACTGTATAAGTTTTTGTTGTTGAAAGAGATGCCCATTTAAAATACAAATCGACGTGTCCAAGCGTTTTTCCCTACAAGCCCTGCTTTATTCATTATCGAATTTATTCCATCTTGCTGAAACCATATTGTTTTAGAAGGAATTTGTGGCTTTATTGGATAGGCTATAATATTGTCAAAGGTGGCAGGAAATTATTTTATAGCAGTTCTAAATATTTTTCTCCATTCAAGTTGACATCAATGAAAAAGGGACCTACGATGTGATTTCCAAGAATTTCTGCCAAAACCTTAACTTTTTCAGGATTTTGCGTATGTTTCACTGCCATTCAGCGAAGTTTCTCATTAGTCCAATAGCGGCAGTTTTGACGATTAACATGACCGTGAAGTGCAAATGTGCTCTCATCAGAAATCAAAACATCTTCTAATTGGATCACATTCTTATCTAACCTTACCCTCATTTGTTCACAGAAATACGTTCTCCTATCAAAATCATCTTCCATGAGTTCCTGATTCGGTATCATTTTATAGGGATGCATTTGACTTTCCTTTAATACTCGAGAAATTGATGTCTGGCTAACGTTGAACAGTGGAGCTGCTTTTCGACCAGTATAATATGGGTTTTCTTAAAAATCAAGCATAATATCCAATTTCGTATTATCACTTAGAGCATGGGCAAGCACTTGTTTTATATGGACCAAGCTCGCGAAACTGCTTTTCTATTTTGCTAATTGTTCCTTGGAATACAGACAGCAAATTTGGAAAATATTCGTGAAATAAGCGGAAAACTTCCATTTGTGTCCGTGTGTTATTTCCATAAACAATCATTTCTTGAATGGTTATTTTGTGCATTTCTGTTAAATGAACCATTATTCTGATATTATTACGTATAGTGAACGAAATTCAAGCGACAATAGCACTGACACTGATCACCACTGTCATGCAGGCAGACAACAAGATGCTAAGGCTGTAAGTTTTGACGAAAATAAACAAAACAGTTTTTTTTTCAAATCAATAATAAGGAACGCAGGAATGGATTTTGCTTACTATCTCAATATCATTAGCTAAATGAGAATTAAGTATTGAGTGTATTGTAGCGAATATGTAAAATAAAAAAAATTTCTTATTTTAATGTTAACTTTTGTGATAAATCTGAAAAGACTTAATAGTTCCGAAACAGCTGAAGATAGTTCTAGAATTTTCTGGAGAATCAAAAAAATAAACAGTATTCAGGGGCTTTCATTTAAAATAAGAATGTTTGTATTGGCCACTGTCACATGACACGCCCTATATATAATTTTTTTTTGTTGTTGAAAAAATGCGCATTTATAAATACAAATCGACGTGTCCAAGCGTTTTTCCTTACAAACCCTTCTGTATTCGTTATAGAATTTATTCCAATTAGCGTTCCACACTGTACTAAGTCAGTGAGCTTGTGATTTTGAAAATGCATCTTTAAATAACAGTAATGCTTTACAACAAAGTTTGCAAAAAACAATTTGCCATCAGGTGTTTTTATATATTTAAAATTAAGTTTGATTACTGATTATATATTCAGTCAGAAATCTTAACCGAGAAGGAATAATTTCAGGAACTTGATTTCTTGGTAGTGTTTAAATTATGGTTTGTTACAAATATTAATGTTTTACCACGTACTGTTTTGAGAAAAACCCTGTTTACGAGAGCTGACTAGGCCCTCTCTAAAGTTTTTGGTCCAACTCCAACTCAGCAATTTTATGGGAAGCTTTAACGGCGCTCCCCCGCCCCTCAGTTCACCCATTTTTTGCGTTGTTTGTTGGGCCTTAGAATGTTATCAATAAACTCTGTTAATTGTGCTATTATCGCTGTCTAAAAGTATTTTAGTAGCTCATTTGCTATAACTTTCTTACCTCTAACCTTTGCATTTTGTTTATTTTCTGGAATGCGGCATCATTAAAATACTATTACTTAATATTATATAACCCACTGACTCAGGTATTTTGTTATTTGTAGAAGTATGCCCTCTATCAAATGACGCAAAGAGAATTATAACTTACATTTGAAACAAAATTCCATGACGTCATTGCTTTGACTAAAATACATTTTCTGTTTTAGAGGCCCTTTAAGAAAAAGTTTTCCCATATATGAGAACTTTGTCATAATGCTGGATATGAACGGTTCTAGTAAAATTAAAATAGTCAAAATTTCCTTAGAGATGTTGGTTACTTGCAAAATAAATGACATACATAAAAAGATTCAAATAGAGATTAGTAAGCTCGTTGGTGTCCATCCGCTGGCTGCCGAAGCGAGTAAAAGGCTCAAAACAAAAGAGCCTTTGGTGCATGTGTATATGTTCATGTATATGGTAGCTTTTAGCTCTAATAAATATGGCAACATTTTCGGCAGTTCTATAAGTACTTGTATTAGTTACAATCCTTATCGATTATGAACCACTTATTTACAGTTAGTGACCAAATGACAAGAAAAATTGTTTCAGTTATTCCGGCAAGAAATATAGTAAGGAGATAAAGCTGCCAAGTATAGTTTGTCAATTACAATCTGCTACTTATTATTTATATTTGACTGATTGCTGAACTATACTTCAATAATTCAATTAGGCCTTTCCTTAACAATTAGATAACTTAAATCCCTCTTCTGCGCCCATTCCACCTCTGATCCGACTTCTACTATTATAAAGCATATTTGTTTCGACTCCGGTTCCTGCAAACATCCATAACGTTCCCAGCAGATGATCAGCTAAACTTACCTCTATAGAATGCCAAAATGCTTTAACAAGCCTCACAAGAAATCTCTTTTTGTTTTTTTTTGCAACATTTTCACTAAACCTTCACAAATGAGAACTTGCTGCGTTTTCTGTTTTGTTTAAAGTTACGAGTATCATCCCTCACCAAATTATTTCAATAATTATAAGCTGTTTAATAGGTACATGACTATCTCCAAACCCCCGTCATTAGCATATTCGGAGTTGTGGTAACGACATCCCAGGAACCAGAAGACTAACCCAATGTTGACAATAAAACTTGACCAATCGCAATACGCATCAAACACAATCGATTGCAGCGTCTTGTAGATCAAACTAAAATGCAACATCTACTATATCACCTTGTACTACAGTATTGCTTACAACTGGATCGGTTCACTGTATTCGTATCTAATTCCTTATGTATTGCATTGATGAGAACAAAACCAAAAACACAATATACCTAATTAAATATTTGCACAGATGTCCAACTATGTAAATATTTAAGGACTAAGGAAAAACGGTCACAATTTTAGTGAAGAAATTATTGGAAATTATTGAATATTATATAAATTTGATTGCTTAGTTAGCTAAATACCCAACTTTTAAAATGCCAGGAACAAATTACTAGAAGGCAAATGAAAATATTAATTAAAAGTGAATATTATATTGAAGAGACATTTTTTGAAAAAATACATTAGAAAATCTCGTGTTTTTGAAAATTGTAGCCAATTGCAGAAATTGATCAAATTGCAAGACTACAAATGATTTCTACGAACCTATTTTTTTTTCTTTCAACCAACAATTTTAAGGTATTCCTTTTTAGGCCCATAAAATATTTACAACACCTTTTGGCATATTCATTACTTTACTACTGGTTGTTAAACAACCTACCGTAAACGCCGTATATTTTCAGAAGATTTAGGGCATATAAACTAATCATCCTTGTTATGGAATTTAACAGACCTCTTTTAGCGTTATATAACTGCTGCCTTTTATCGAAAATAGCTTCTGACTTTTAATTGCTTTATTACTTCACGCTTCTTTTGATGATTATTTCAGCTACTGTTGAAAATGTCTAGACAAGAAATCGATATCTGGCTTTTATCTGTCAAATCGTTAGAGGTGCTATTTACTCAGAATTTTCCATTTAGTGTTATGGTTAGACTCAATAATCAATAATGGCTTACACTCTTACATTTTATAACAAATATTTTTATGTTTAAGGCAATATCTGAAGTTATATAAAACCGTCAGTCTTATTTGTAAATCTGCTAACTGTTGAATCGTAAGATTGCCGTCTTACACTGAGCTTTTATACAGATTATTGAAATGAAAAATTATTCCGGAATTCTTGGTTTAAGATGCAAGCAAGTGTATTTCTTTTTAAACAGATAAAGTAGAAACACATTGTTAAAAAACAACGCTATCAGTGGCAAGTCACTATGACAATCTTTTAATATAAAAATTACGAAAATTAAATCAAAAATAGGTAGAGGAATTGTTTGATTGTGTTTGCTGTACTAAAATAATCAAAAACAGGTGTTCAGAGTAATTCTAAAATGGCGCAACCCCTCCTCCAAAAATTGTTTGGGAATAGTAGCCCTTGACTACTATATTAATGCTATAAATGGGAGCTTGTATCGTTAATTTATTTTTAATGCTAATTTGAAAAGGCAAAAAAATTATAGTGGTACTCATAATAATCGAAATTTTTCAGATTATAATTTTTGTCAGCAACTGAAAAGTTTCGTCAATTGGCAATAGTTCAGCGTCTTGATTATATGATATCATTCATTTTGTATACTTGGATTATTAACTTAGGGCCTCTATGCAATATCAGCGAACTGCACTATTAAGGGAGAAGTATCATACAATAATATCAAGAAAAGTTATGATGGCACCCGAGGGAAGATTTTGGATTTATGAATTAATTGGCACATAACATTTCTAGACTATTGACATGCAACAAACGTAAATATACACTCTAGAAGTACAAAACATATATAAAAGAAGTCGCGAGATAGGAGGGATCAGTTTTCTACTGGTGTTCAATTCAGTAAGTTTATTTTGATATTAATAGTCAGATGGTAGGAAGGAAGAGTGAAGTAACTCGTTCTTAACTCCTATTTATTCTAAAGGAAAAGTCCTTGTGGAAGAACCCATAAATAGTTGCTTAGACATGGTGTTTGAAGTAAGGGTGGGGTAAAGTTATTGCTATTCAGGGTCTATCAAAAATTTGTTATATAAGCATAAGCAGTTAGGATATTTGAATTATCATTGGTTCAAAATGTTTTAGAAGCAGTGGCATATACCGGGTGGTTGTAATAAATGGTAGAGTAAAATTATAGTCATAAAAGGCGGTTCAAAAAGGTGAATTTTATTATATAGGGTAGACCATGATCACTTGCATAAATAGAATACTAGACATATGGGGCGAAGTAAAATTATTGGTATACAGAAATGATTTAAACAATAGAAAAATAGAAAGAGTCAATAGTCTGGAGAGGACTTATAATTATACAGGGTGGTTTTAAAGATATCAGGACCATTGTAATATTGGGTTGAGTAGCATTATAGTTGTACAGGGTGATTCAAAAAATGATAGACCAATAAATTATATAGGGGTGACCAATACACAGAAGCATATACACTGTGGATGCAATAATATAAAGTGGTCCAAATAATAAAACAATTCAAAAATTTAAAATATATTTCGAAAATATAGACAAAGAATAAAAATTAGAGAAGGAGAATGATAGAGGCAGTAAAATAGAGAGATAAGAATACGCTAAAATTTTCAATTGAATTGTACCTTAAATCAGATAAAAAAGAAGATATATATGAAAATAGTGATTGATTACATACGGTTTCTAAACTGTTTTTATTTTAAGTCAGCTGAAGTTGGTTCTATTTTAAAAATAAATTCACGTTGAGTAATTTTCGCTGCTGGAAAATTTCTTTTAAATGTCGTGAGATTGACTGTTCTCTTGTACCCGAATTGCTACACACGACTACATTTCCGTAATTCTTACTTCTGTACTTTTCTTTTCACTTATCTACATATATCAGATATCGGATATATATTTATATATAAAATTTAAATTATTAACTATTTTTGCAAAAAGGCATAATATAGGTATAAGCTTAAAATTAAGCTCTAGGAACGTGGCAATTTACCCATTTCATTATTTGAGTTTATTGAAGCAGTTAAATTTAAATATTTACGTATTATTTTCACAGTAACAGTTCTTTCTTTATCTTTTGTTATTTTTAATAAACTATTGCACTACAAAACATGCCTCAAACTATATTATTTTTGCTGCATACCTTTTCAGTTATGGTGGCCTTGTTCGCAAATCAAGAAAGGGAATCATTAAATGAATCTCTCAGTGAATGACGAATAAAACATTTTTAACGGACCATGACTGGTGTTGCCTTTTGAGAAGACTGTGCCGCCCTTCTTCTTCTCTATACTATTCTATTGTGTTTCACCTTAATGTACATTTTTATGTACATACCATATAAGTTGAGTAAGAATTTTGTGTTATGCGATTGCGTTTAACTACATACTGTTCATGTGTAAGTTGTTAAACTAAATATTTATGATAGTATGAGTCGCGTATGCTTTATGAAAAATTAACAAAAAACAAAGAGGCATGTTAATTAGCCAGCTTAAAATACGCATCAAGCTCTCAATTCATCGGCATCTGTTTTTATTACTCTTAAACACTAAAATGGCTAAATCGATCTGAATAATTTAAACTGTATTTTTCTAAGGAATAACATGAAGGGGTCCCATTTAACATATACGCTTCGGTAATTGTATCGGCCATAATTTTTCTATTACAATTTCTTTACTATTTACAGATTTGTAAATCTCATCCATTTTTATTTATTTATTCTCTTTACAAACACCAAATAGGTACTTACATGTGAAGGGTTAAAAAGTACACAAGCATTTGACAATGTCACAGACATGCCAATATCATGAAGAGTTTGCATCCTGAGGCAGCAATAATATGCGCCTAAGCTCACCACATTTGATGTTAAAGAGGAACTATGTTATTGGACAGCATATCATTGCAGACACTGAGTAGATCAGTGAAGGGCGAAGTGCTTCCGTTGTTAATGTAGAAGGGATTAGAGGAGAGTAGTCTTAAGCTAATTTTGGGGACCCTAAACTTAACGCTATTGATCAAGCCACAATCGAAATATTTTCTGTTATTTAGAATGTTATATATAAAAATAACAGCAAGGGTCTTTCTCCTCGTGCTCAAAGAACAGAGATGGAAGGTTGCCAACATTGACCTATAAGATACCATCAAGGGATATATGCCATTCTTTTTGATATAGAGATTGCGCAGAAAACGTTCTTGAACTTTTTCTATTTCATTGCTGTTGGTGTAACAATTTAGTGACCAAATGTTGGAGGCATACTCAAGGTGATGCCTCCCGATAGATGTATAAAGTCTTATGGTTGTTTTTACACTCAAATTTTGGCTATTACGTATGACAAATCCAAGAATTTTGTATGCTTTGTTTATCAAGGTAGCTGAAACGGGTATTGAATTTGAAGTTATCTTGAAAGGCTACCCCCAGATCTTTAACCTCCTTACACCTCTTAACCTTACAATTTCCAATGTAATAGTCATCAATAGATACATTGACTTTTCCGGGAAAAGGAAACAACACAACATTTTTGGGTATTAACAAACATTTTGTTTTCTCTAAACCAATTAAGCACAAAATTCAAGTCGTTTTGAAGTGCAACATCATTTATGCCATTAATAGATTTAAATAATTTGAAATCATCAGCAAACAACAACACAACGCAGGTATTCAGGCTATCGGGTAAGTCATTGATAAAAATCAAAAACAAGAGAGGACCCAAGATGCTACCCTGGGGTACTCCTGAGGTGGCAATATAATGATGGGAGAAGACAGTACCTATCTTTACTCGTTGTGTTCGAGCGAGTAAGTATGAAGTTATGAAGGACAATACTTCACCTGAGAAACCAAGAACCGACAGTTTTTTTATCAAGACACTGAAATCCACCTTATCATATGCATTTGCACAATCTGTGTATATGACATCCAGGTGTTGTTTGTTTAGGATTGCCTCCGACACATATTCAGAGAAGATACAGAGATTTGTAACTGTTGACTTGTTAGGAAGAAAACCATGTTGGTATTTTGAAATTTTGTCAGCTATGTGGGCAAGTATGAAGTTATATATAATTTTTTCATATATTTTATCTAAGCTATATAATAAGCTGATAGGTCGATAGTCATGAATATTTTCCCTCCGCCCCTTTTTGAAGATTGGGGTTACAATTGCTTCTTTAAACTTATCAGGAAACCATTGTTGGTTTAGAGCTAGATTAAAGATATATTTTAGAGGAGTAACCAACAGATCGGCACACCCTTTATAGATATATGGTGGTATATCATCAGGGCCAGTTGTTTTTTTTGGGCTTCAAACTTTTTATGCTGGAAAGAATGTCATGCTTTTTAAGGGCTGAAAACTCACTTCACAAACCTAAATAGGACGCTTATTATTTGCATGTTGAAAAACAGAGAAGCACATGTTATTTAACGTAAAAAGTTATGCAAGACCCATACATTTTTCCTTGTTTATTTTCGATAGTTTTATCAATAAAAGACGGACGGATATTAGTAGGGACTTTTTTGCTTATTTTAATGATTTCTATTCACAGCAGAAGTTTGGAACCCTATTTTAGAAACACTCTGTATTAAGTTGCACCTACTAAGAGTAAAAACTAAGCGAAATTGGATCAATATTTGATTGATTTTGAAAATACCCATTCATTCGGTCTTTGATCTAAGAGTATCGACCTAGTTTTACGGTTCTTCTTTATATATGTAAATCTTCTGTACGTGTGTTAGTTATTCAACTCCTCCTAAACGGCTGGACCGATTTTGATGAAATTTTTTGTGTGTATTCCAGGGGGTTTGAGGATGGTTTAGATTCACAATACGGTCATCTAGATATTGTTTTTTTAGTTAAATTATTTATTTAAAAATTGTTGTTGATGTTAGCACAACTTACATAGGATCCGGCAGACTGCCCTGTAGTCGCTGTGTCAAATATTCAAGAGTGTGCTTTAGTTTCAGTTACGGCTGATAGCTGGCGTTCAGATTATATTGTTACAACTAATTTTTAAAAGTCGAGAAGTGGGACAGGACAACGTCTGTCGGGTCCGCTAGTAAAAAATAAAAAGACAGTCCTATGATACATATCAAAATGTCAGTATAAGTATGTTCTTAATGCTAAACAAATTAGAGAAATAATTGAAAATGCATTGTAGCAACCACAATGCAGTTTTATGTGTATTGTGTAATGTGTTTTATCATCTACCTTCAGAATGGTAATTATATTCAGGAGTCATAGAGCGAAGGCCTATATGGGTTGCCCATATAGTCGTACGTTCTACAAAATCGTACAACTACCGACTAGTACTAATGAGTTACTAGCAGTTTGTACCGATTTTTTCTTCAACACTGGTGATCAGCAAACAACATCTGGAGGTCCTTTTTATCACGACAATGTTACGCCAATGTTTGTACGGTGAACATTGCATTGAGAGGGACAAAGTAGGCCTTGGCGAAACGTCTGCAAGAATCAGACTAGAAATTTACTAAATACTTCTTCACACTATTCCATCCCTGAAATTCTGATATTACCTCTGTGTATTATATATATATGTCACTAACAATATCTCTGAGGATTAAAAAACTGTACATGACAAACATTGCGCTGGAAAATACCAAAATTTGTGTTAAACTGTTAAATTGGTTAGGATTAATTGCTCTAAGTTAATGCCGCAATGTCGTCATTTATTGCGATGGCAAAGATAAAGTTAAATTGGGAATGATTATTAACTGGCAGGGGTTTCAATATTTGCTTCAAAGCATTTCTGCACACACTGCTTCATGCTTAGTGGTAACTACTTGCAATTATTTTATAAAGTTCTGTGCAATTAAACCAATTATATTATACATATCTAATAATTTACTTAAATGTACTAGACATTGTGATTAAAAATACGTTTTATTATTGTTTCCCAAGTTCTGAAATATAATATGAATGAACATATCTTTATTTACAGAGTTAAAATTACAATAAATTTTCTTACTCCTATCCTCTATTCTATTTCACTTTCCTACTTTCTTTTTTCAGAATGAATGAACATTATCTTTATTTACAGAGTTAAAATTACATTACATTTTCGAGTTCTGTCATCTATCGCAGAATGGCACAACAAAGACTAAAAATCGGTAAATGGTGCTTGCTGCCATCTCTGTTTAAAAGGCTGAACTATATTCTGTATGGAACTAAGAGGCCTGCAGGTAACCAGAATAACATTAATATTCTTCCTCCCCGGAAAAATCTGTTTAATCATTAATTCTGAAGATGGCACGGGGCCATAACAGGCAGTTACATCCAACTTGTTTATTGGAATTCAAATACGTAGGTATAATATTTTTTTCTGGTAGGGACGAAAGAAATAATAGTTTTCAAGAAAAAAACAATCCGAAAAAATTGTTTATGATCGTACACAAGAACTTTTAAAGTATATTGTTTTATACGGTAATAATAGAAAATAAAATTAAGTGTGACAATAGTAATATTCAAATTAAGATATTTCATATCATATCTTATTGAAGTTGGTCTAATTTCAGATTTTGTATTCTTATGTAGTTTCTTTTTTTTTCCAAACTATTTTCCTAAAAAACTAATTTTGACTGTTTATACATAACTTTTTATGGATATTGATTACCCTCTAATAAATTTTGTAATGTGGCTAACTATTACTATTACTTAGATTATTGTCAGTAGCGTCGAATATGACAATTTATAAGATTTTAATAAATTCGGGCCTAATAAATAACTCCAATATATTATTTTCTATTTTGACCACATTGTAATAATGTAAGCTTCCCAATTCTGTCTGAAACTGAAGGCATGTGTACCCTCCAGCTATTGGACCATTCTGCCTCACTATGTGATCATCCACACTAAATATTCTCCAGAATAAAATATGGTGTTTCTAAAACTCTCTAAAGCATTAAACATAGATTTTCAAATATCAAAACTTGTAGTACCTCTAGCAGGAAATTAAGATTGGTGTAAAGATTTTAGACAGAAGCATAATTTTCACAATAATTATTTTCTGAGATTTTTCCATAGTTATATACTTTTCATCTCGTTAGGGTTTAGTTCTAAGTGACAGTGTAAAGGGCATAATTACTCATCTGCTGCAATTGACAATGATAAACATGGTGTCTCCAACCCTGGAATATTGGTTGAAGAGAATTCGTCATGAGCATACGCAATTCATTCTTTCTGTAGTGTAGGAGGCTGTTTTCTAAAGAAAGAATACACGTAACGTTTTTCCCTTCTAATTTATTCTAATTTATAAAATAAAAAAGAGTTGTGTTGTAAACTCAACAAATATTTGCAGAAAAAGTAAGCGAAAATTGAATAATAAATCAATGAATAAGTGACAATATAGTGCAAAAAGACAGAACATCTTAATTTCAGTAATAGTACTGAATGATATCATCAGACTTTCTCAATACACAGAAATATTATTTTTAACAGTACAAAAAATTAATTTATACATGTTTTCAATTATTGGAAATAAAAATGCGTTTGCTCTTTGTTATATTTTTTATTATAGTAAAATTACGAGTCTGTATAGTATGTAAATAATTTAGTACTGGTTTTGATTTTTTTTTTCATGGATAAATATGGATTCCCAAATTATATGATCATATCTGCCGTTATATATTTATTATTTTTAATTTGATATTAACATAACATAGGGTTCATCTATTTGACTACTACTATCAATTAACAGCAAATAGCCTGATAAATTCTCTAAATTATTTACCATAAGAAGATTAAAAAGCATTTTACAGAACCCATTACGGCTCGTATTCTATAGAAAATATCATGTTTTGATTAAACACGTTCTGATTCCAGGAAACCTTAGGCAGCCCGAGAGGATAAGTAATCCAAGAATCGACTGAGCGTGTGAGTAATCAACATTTGTCAAGTTTTTGGTACTTCGACTTGTGTATAGATTTGTATTTGACACTAGTTTATGAGTTAGCTAATTAGAATTTATATGAGAAAATCGTCAAATGAATTCAGTTTATTTATCTCGTTTTATTCTTCAGGTAGTTCCCATTACTCGCCATTATCTGACAAATTGGGTAATTGACTATTTTTTGTAAACCATCATAAACTTTCAATAATGTTGGAAAAATCTGATAGTAAGTTTTTTCTTTATTATCACTTTCAATATTCACTAAAAAACCGGTCATTAAATTTAAGTAAATATAAAGACGGCCTAAATTCTTTATATGGTCAAGCGATTCATTTGACCTAACGAACGTTGGCTTGAAGTCGTTGAACATTTATTTTGTTGTATTGTTTGGTGACGACTGCTCCTGTGTTGTGATTAATTCATATAGTTGTCAATAACATAATGGCTTTACAACTTTATTTAAAAATTTATTTAAGGATATATTGGTTTATAAGTGAGGTTTAGAGTTACTGTGAATAAGTAAATTGTAACATCTTGAGAAATACTTATTTGTACAAATTCGAATAAATGAGAACTTTCCAAAAAAGTGGTTGCAACTAGCTGGTATAAATTTCGATTATGTCAGAATCAATTCTCCACTTTAGTTCTGTGAAGAGCACTTTGATTTAAGCAAACTTATACATTTTGCTGACACTAAAATGATTGACTTATAGATGTCTATTTAACTAATCCCCATAAATTGTTTTTCTCTACAAACTGTTGATCACTGGAAGTAAGAAAATTGAAACAGAACTCATTAACAACCACAGCAGCATAAATAGAACTTACTTTATGTCATTTTTCAATGCCCAGAACAAATCTTACAGTTCTATATCGACTCAATTTAGAGTGTTTGATCAATTGACTGTGCTACTTAAAATATTAATTTTCTTTTGCCTTAATTACAAAATTAATTTATATTTCAAAAGAAAACTTACCTAAAATTCTTAAAAAGTAGTAATCTGTTAAGATTGCGCCAGCCTAAATCTTATATTTAATACACTCAAATACCCAATTATTGAATTTTATGCAGTTGGTGTATTTCATTTTTTGAGGGAAAATTGCCTGGATTTCGACTTTTACCGCTTGTTTTCTGGAGATTCGTCAGTAGACCGTTGACACAAAAGGATGCTCATCTTGCATCAATTTATCCAATCTGCTAGTTGTTTACATCATATTCTTGAGAATAATCATCTTTCAAATATGATATATTATATAATTTAAAAGGATTTATTTAATTTTTTCATTAGAAATATTTCGATTGAGTAAAATGTACATTTTTTTCTTAAATATTAAGTATTGATTAAATTTCCAGGTGATGATTTTTATTTTACTAATTTGTAATAGGTTTCTCATTTCAAATCAATTTTTGCCACTGTAATTTGGCTTTAAAAATATATTACATAGGTAGCTCAATAGTTTAAACCTAATATGTTAATCCTTGTGCTTATTACTTCGTATGAGATGGAGGATGTACTTTTTTTTATTTGTTTTATATTTCGGCATTTAGTATGGTCTACCTCTATGAATTTCATAGTTATAAATATTTTCACATTGGTTGACTTTTCAAATAATTTATTTGAGATTTGCCACGCATCTAAAAATTATTATTATAAATAAATATATAAATATATAAATTAATAATAATAAATATATAAATATATAAGTTATATCAAATAATAAATACAAATACGGTTAGAGCTAAAATTCCATCAGCGTTCCCATATTATACAAAACGCTAGGTTTCAAATATTTGTGAACATTGTGTAACAAATATAAAATGATAATCTTAAAAACAGGGCAATTTCTTTTTTCCCTGAAAGGGTGCTTAGCGTTAGCTGGATGTGAACAGACTTTTAGTAATTGCGTAGAGATTTCCCATTTTGGATTGTGGTTGTCTGAGCGTATTTTAAAAACAATCTAGTCGGAATTTTAAAAATATTGTAGTGTCGCGATGAAAAATTAAAAATTAATATATAACTTAAAGTTGACCGGATGCCAATAGGAAATATGTTGTGTCCAAAGCGGGTAGTGCGTTGTTTCGAGGCGAAAACTGGAAAAAATATAACATACGGAAACGTTTGTGAAGTCCTGAAAATAAATTGGCACGTTAGTCGAGTTTTTGCCTTGTTGGATTGCCCCTTTTCATTTAAAAATCAAATTGGAAGTGTTAATTCCAGAAATTCAGAAAAGAATGTGTTGCAAACTAATACTCGAAATATAATGACGAAGACGGTTATTCGATGTCGAAACCTTTAAACTAAATAATGTATACAGAATTTAGTCAATTTAGTTTCTTCAGATTTTGAAATAATCGTACCTTTTATTGTAGAGACACCAAATACAAATTGTACACTCATTTTCTTGAACCTATATCTATAATATGGCCGTCTTATATTATCTTTTTAAAGGTTTCATTGCCTGCAGTATCTACTAAAGAGCTTACAGATTTGTATTTAGTACTTGCATAATTTTCGAAAAATTAAAATGTACATACATATATTTATTTAAAACATACTCCATTCTCATTCTTTTGTACGCAAGACAATATATAAATAATATAGTTGTCTGGTCAGCAACCTTCATCAGTTGCGCCTATCGACCACTTATTTATGTATTTGATACATCTCGCATCTACAAATATATTTATTTGTTGGAAAATACATATCATATTTATTTTTTTCAGATAAGATTGCCATACTTCATTTGAGATATCAGCTGCTGAAAATTTTCAAAACTTTACAGTTTGAATGTCATTCTAGAGCGATAAGATATAACAATAAGATTTTCTTCTTCTTCTTCTTCTTTCGGTTTTTACCCTCTTGGGTTTTCCGTTTTTGTTTCCACAAGTCTCGATTTGTCCAATCTCCCATTTCTAGTCCCTTTTCAACCATCACGTTTTTTTATATATTTTTCCCAAGTCAAAATAGATCGGCCTCTTTTTCTTTTCTCTTTGCTTTCTGACATTCTTTTAACATGTGCATACCATTGGAGTGCTCGATTTTTCAGTGTCTTTGTTATTGGTGACATCTATGCGCTTTAGTAAACTATATTTTCCACAACGCTATGGAACAAACGTTTTTTTGTATCCTGGATTAAATTCTCAATCTACAGCAAACCATGTAGAGTTTTTGTCGCCACTTTCCCCATACCTATCCTAGTTGAAATTTCTTTCTCGCAGATGCCAGCAGAACTTATTGTTATTCCCAGCCATTTAAGAACATTGCACGATTTTATCTGTGGGTCGTCTATTTCTAAGTTTTCTGAAGCCCCCTCGTATGCACAAATTATTCTGTTTTTTGGAAGTTGATCTTCAGTCCCAATATCTGACATTCCTCTTGTAGTTTTCTCAACATAGATTCCACATATTTTTTTATATGATCTTGGACAAATACGACTTGATAATCGGCGTATAATAAGGAACGCAATGTATGATTGTCAATTTTAAATCCCATATCCAAGCACCAGATTTCCAGACATTGTTCAATGTATATAATGAAGAGCAACGGTGATAAAGTACACACTTGTCTCAAGCCTTTGTTTATTATGATGGGTTTTGTGTAGTGGTTTCCCATTTTTAGGGTTCCGTATATACAGTATACTGATACCCTTATAATATCACTCAGGATGTCTGCCTCTGTCACATCACAGCAATTTTCTCCTAAACTACTGGACGGAAGAGGTTGAAATTTGGTATGAAGGTATAGTTTGGTTACTTGATCAGGAGCACATATCGCAAAAGAAGAAATTTTGATTTAAGGGTTTCTTCTGGGGGGAAAAACTAAAAAAATCGACCGTTCCTCCCCCCCTGATCTCCGAAACTACTGAACCTAAAATTTTGAAAAAAATAGAAAATATAGAAAGTTGCCCGAACTTTACAGGAAAAATAAGGAGAAATCATTAATATTAATTTTGGGGGGCAAATTATAGAATTAAATAAAAATTTAAAAATAAAAAAAATTCAAGCTCATCATGTAATATATCAAATGATAGGTCTCATTCTGAGGAACACAAATATATTTTTTTCATATTTAAATAAAAATTAATTAAAAAGATATTAACGAAAATATACCAAAATTTACCAATTCCCCCCACCTTATCTCCGAAACTATAAAACGTAAAGTTTTGAAAAAAAATACTTTTATAGGTTCTGACCTGAAGTTTACTGGAAAAATAAGGAGAAACATCTACTTTTTATTTTGGGGGGCAAATTAAAGAATTAAATGGAAAATACAAAATTAAAATTGTTTCTAACCCATCATGTAATATATCAAATGAAAGGTCTCATTCTGAGGAACACAAATATATTTTTTTTATATTTATAAAAAAAAATAATTAAAAAGATATTAAAGATACCAAAATTTACCCATTCCCCCCCTTATCTCCGAAACTATAAAACGTAAAGTTTTGAAAAAAAATACTTTCATAGGTTCTGACCTGAAGTTTACTGGAAAAATAAGGAGAAACATCTAGTTTTCATTTTGGGGGGCAAATTACAGAATTAAATGGAAAATATAAAATTAAAATTGTTTCTAACCCAACATGTTATATATCAGATGAAAGGGCTCATTACGACATATTTTTTTATATTTTTAAAATAAATAAATTAAAAGATATTAACAAAAATATAAAAAAATTTACCCATTCCCCCCCCCCCTTATCATCGAAACCATAAGCTGGAAAATTTTGAAAATATTGAGTTATAGCCCCTCACCTGAACTTTACTGGAAAATTAAGGAGAAACCCCTAATATTTATTTTGGGGGCAAATTATAGAATTAAATGGAAAATATAAAATTAAAATTATTTCTAACCCATCATGTTATATATCAAATAAAAGGGCTCATTATGACGAAAACAAATATATTTTTTTCATATTTTTTAAATAAATTAATTAAAAGTTATTAACAAAAATATAAAAAATTTTACTTATTCCCCCTTATCTCCGAAACCATAAAATGTAAAATTTTGAAAAAAATAGGTATAGCGCCTCACCTGAACTTTACTGGAGAAATAAGGAGAAAACCCTAATATTCATTTTGGGGGCAAATTATAGTATTAAATGGAAAATAAAAAATTAAACTTGTTTCTAACGTATCATGTAATATATCAAATCACAGGGCTCATTATGACTAATACAAATATATTTTTTTAATTTTTTTTAAATAAATATTTTAAAATATATTTAAAAAGATATTAAAAAAAATACCCATTCCCCCTTTATTCCCCAAACTATAAGACCTATTTTTTATTTAAAGGAAAAATACGAAGAAATCTTTAATATTAATAATTATTAATTATTAATCTTTAATATTAATAAAAAATTCTCATTTCTCGCTTTATTTCCGAAACCATACTACCCAAAATTTTGAAAATAATTAGGGGTACTGGGGCTCACTTGAAATTTATAAGAAAAATTATTAGAAAACCTCCATGGTAATTTTAAGGACAAATTATACAATTAAATGGAAAATAAAAATTCAATTTTCAAACGAATCATGTAATATATCAAATAAAAGACTCATTATGTGAATTACAAATATATCATATTTTTAAATCATTTGTTTAGCAAAGATATTAAACATCGACTTAATTCCCATTTTAGAAACTATACTATTTAAATTTTGAAAAATATTTATTATTTGTATTTTTAAATAATTTGAATAACAGATTTAATAATTTATAATTTAAAACTTGACCTATTGTGCCCTTTATCTTCCAATCTATAGAGCCTCAAAATTCAGACAAGAGATTATAAAAGGCTTCCCTGAAAGTTTATTAGTAAAATAAAACTCTAATGTTAATTTTTGGGGGCCAAATTAGAAAACTAAATACAGCGAATCTTGAAGGTGGTACGGAACCCTTACAATGCGAGTCCAACTCGCACTTGACCAAATTATTTATTCTGCTTTCGTTGTTCTTATACGTTTTTTTAATTATGTTAATCCATTTTTCTCTTTCACTCTTCGCATTGCTTGCCAAACCTTAAATCTTGGGACATTCTCATATGCCTTTTCCAGGTTTATAAAGGTCATATAAGTTTCTATCGATTTCTCTCTGTTTTTCTCTATTACTTGTCTAATGCAGTGAATATTGTCTATACATGATCTTTCTATTCGGAAACCATTTTGTTTTCCCCCAAGGTTTACACCCTTGTTTATTATTTTTTTCTTGATCGTACTCGCAAATAATCTGGCTATGGATGATATTACCGCTATTCCCTTATAGTTTGAGCATATCCTTTTGTCTGTATATGGAGCTTAAATACGATTTTTTTTCTACTTTACAATAAGCACGAATAATATCTTACTTCAAACAACATTTTCAAAAGAGGAATAAAAATGGAAAATTTACATGATTATTGGTTACTCTCTTCGAGGTGTCAGTCGTTTGTACGCAAGACAATGTACATTATATATTATATATAACATATATTGTTTCTGGTCAGGGAAACTTCATCTGTTGCGCTTCCCACAATTGAATGTCTTCTTTATGTATTTGAAACATCTCGTTAAATTTGAAGACGCGAGATGTAAGACTGGCATCTAGGATTTTCGAGAGAATTAGCACACAGAGGTGCCAAATCTGGAGCCCTTCCGTGTAATTGCTGTTCTCTCTTAACTTCTAGGGGAAAATGTCACGATAAAATTTTCAGGTTACTTAATATAATGTATATTGTCTTGCGTACAAAGAGAGTATTCAATATCTCTGACAGGTGAAGTAACCTGAAAATTTTATCTTGTCATTCTGCCCTAGGAGTTAAGAGAGAACAGCAATTACACGGAACGGCTCCAGATTCGGGACCTGTGTGCTAATTCTCTCGAAAATCCTAGATGTGGGTCTTACATCTCGCGTCTTCAAATGATTATTGGTTTTGAATATTCTTATTTCGGTATCAAAATGCTTTAGTAAATTTAGCATCGCACACTAACATATTAAATAAAAGTAAAGCAAAGTTTTTTATTGGGTTACGGAAAATATAAGAACTTCTCTAGCCACAAGAGATGCTTGAATTTTAGTGACAAAATCTCAACAAGAATGCCTTCAACTAAGCCAAATCAAGAGTTATTCAATAGTCAACAAATTCGCGGCATTACGAAATGCCCCAAAATAGCACCTTCTTAAATACAACCGCAAGCTCCGGCAGCTTGTAACTAGCCTATGTCATGTTTATCCGTACGACATTGGCTAGTGGAAGTTTATAAGTGCGTCCTTGTCTACTAGTCGGTTGTGGGAGCTCAAATATAAAAAAAAATATATCATCTTAGTACAAATATAAGACAGGAGTGTCAATCTTATGGGTTATTTATAGCCCCAGATTTATTTTACCCTACTTTTAATAAATTAGACATACATTCTTCCTATTTTAGGGTTACTGAGCCTTGGAAGAGAAGAACATAAACCTCTGTGGCCAACTGCATAGAATGGTATCTGTTATATTAACTTTAAATTAACATACTGTACAGAATTTCTAGTGGGTTCTGACCATATAGTTATAACGTAAATAAATAGTTTGTGAGGCACCTAGAAAAACGTAACGCACGGTGAGAAAAATCAAGTGGGTTCTGTCTGATCTTTAACTAATTCGTGCAGCTCTATCTACAGCCAATTCGATTCTCTTTGGCTCTCATCCAGCGTTAGTATTCAACTTGTAGTGGCTCTCATACCTTACCCACTCTATATTTAGGTATTACCGCTATGGTTATAATACCGCTGATTGACCCCAGAACATAAATAAATAAATAAATAAATAAATAAATAAAGCTTTATTGCCCAACAGTATAAACTATTAACAGGACAATATTAAATAATCCTTAAAAAAAAACAGAAAGCAAAATGTACTAAAAAATAACAAAAAAAATAAACAAAAATAAACAAATACTCGATAACTGCGATATCAAAAATAAAGTTAAAAATTATAAACTAAATAAAGCGCTGGCCCTACTCAAAATAACAGACAAAGAGTCTACATGAATATCAAATTCCCTACAAATGAGGTTAATTTTTGTGTCATACAAAAAACAGGAGAGTTTAGCCTAAGTTAGTTTTGTAACGACTATGCCTAAAAAGCACTGGATCTCTGAAAAAACAGAAGGTACATTGAAATTAAGCTGTGATAACAAGTTCACTGCGTCTATTTTAATATGCCGAAGCTTGTATAGAAAAGTGAGCGAACATATTATTCGCCTGAGCTCCAAAATTTCCACATTAAATCTATTACACATAAGTTGCTCATTAACTCCTCTATTGGGATAAACTCCATCAATTTTAAAACATAGATACTTAAGAAACTTTCGCTGTACACTTTCTAATGCTAACTACTGAAAATTGTAAAATGGTTTCCAGACGATCGAGGCATATTCTAGCCTGGAGCGTACGAAAGAATAATAAAGTACTTTCAGAGCATCTATTCTATGAAACGATTTACAGTTTCTGACAATAAAGCACTACAATTTACTAGCTTCGGCAATTTTAAGGTTAATGTGTTCGTAAAAATTCAACCTAGTATAAAACCACACACCAAGATCCTTAATTAAAGTTGCGCGAGGAAGGCAATCATCTCTTATCTTATAATTAAAATCTAGACAACCTTTCTTGTTGGTAAAAGACATTATTTTGCACTTAGACACATTCAAATGTAGATTATTCTGCAAGCACCAGTCACTAACAACATTAAGATTCTCTTTTAGAAAATAGCAATCATCAATACCTGTAATCTCAACAAAGATTTTTAAATCGTCAGCATATAATAAATTGTTACACTTTAGCCTACTTGTTAAGTCATCAATGAAAAGAAGAAACAGCAGAGGTCCGAGATTTGAACCCTGAGGAACCCCTGATGTAGCAACGTATTGGTTTGATTTAAATCCATTATAGAAAACAGATTGGATTCTGTTGTCAAAATAAGAATTTAAAAAAGTAATGAGTTGACTACCGAATCCAAATTTAGACAATTTACCAAGTAGAACACCGTGATCCAATTTGTCAAAGGCCTTTGCAAAGTCGGTGTAAATAACATCCACTTGACTTTTATTATCTAGACATTCCGCCAGGTACTGAGTTATAATAGTGAGGTTGATAACAGTCGATCTTTTCTTCAGAAATCCGTGCTGTGAATCAGAAATTTGATGACATATATAAGGATAAATGTGATCGTACAAAATCATCTCAAAAACCTTGGAAAAGTTCGACAATATAGATATTGGCCTATAGTTCTCGATAGCAAATTTGTCTCCGGATTCAAATACCGGACATATTTTAGCTGATTTCCAAGTAGAGGGAAACGTTAAGGATCTTAATGATAGGTTGTATACGATACTGAGAGGAACATCCAGAACTCCAGCACAATCTTTAATAAGAAAAGACGGAACACCGTCATATCCAGATGTAAACTTATATTTCAGCTTCTTCATAGACTGAAACACAGTTAGCTCGGAAATAGTTGGTATTTCCAAATTTACGTGCGTGATAATTGGGCCTACAGAGTTATTGATTAGACTGGACTGCCCAAATGCACTCTGAAAGAAATCAGCAAAAACATTAACAATTTCCTGCGGATCCGTAAGAATCCCATTATTAAATGTGATGTTGCCAGGAATTCTGGATATAACCTTTTTATCACGTATAAACGACCAGAATTCTTTCGAGTCAACTCGTTTCAAAGACTAGATACTTACAATATATTCCTTATATGCTGTGGTAATTTGTCTTTTCACCACTGCCCTTAAATGTTTCAATTCTTCGAAATGAGTAATATTATGAGACTTTTTAAATTTCTTATGCAACCTAGCCTTTCTTTTAATATTTTTGATTATGTCAGAGGTAAACCACTTAGAAAATATACGTTTGTGTGAATTAAACCGCGGAACATGCGCATCAAAGATATTATACAAAGATGTATAAAAAGCCTCTAAGCAAGCATCTACGTTATTAAAAGATCTTAAGAAAGACCAATCTACACAAGAAAGAGAGTAATATAGCGAAGCAAAGTCTGCTTTCCTGAAGTTATATGAATTAGGACATGGATTAGACCGAATGTTAAAATAAGGTTCTGGAGTCGAAAAGTTAATAACTAATGCTGGATGATAATTATCTTATTTACTCACAAATTCACAACTAAATTTCTTTATAATTATTTGCAGTAAATATTTACGGCAATTCGTAAACAAACTCTCGCACTTCTTTCGTTTTAACTACACTGATGATATGGCACTTCGGTATCTACTGAACTATTGCTTCTTTACCACCCTCGCATTCTCCTCGAGTATTCCCAGAGTAATCCTGTCTCTATAGAAAAGCACTGGAAATTTCGGTACGATTTTAGTCAAAAAATTGTACTTTCAAGAAATAGTTTCTTGGCCTTGATTTTTGTTACCTAGGATTTCGAGAAAGATCTCTTTTTAGTAGTGTCAAATAAAAAGTTATGACATTGTCACCCTATAATTCTGATGTTCCCGATGATTATCTTTTGTTATGTGTTATTGTATCCTATACCAATTTCTAAGAGTTATCCGTATATTCTGAATCACACACGAAAATTTGGTACATACGTTTACAGTTTAGCACAATTTAATTTATTGAAGGTGGCTTTGGATAAAGTATCAGTGTCACAAAAGTTACATTTGTTTATTTAATAACTACCTGTAATCTGTCAAAACATTTTAAAATCATCGTAGAAACCGGAGAAATTATTATGTGTGTAAATTAAAAAGTTATTGTAAAGAAGAAGGAACTGAGGTAATTTCTATTATCTGTGGAAGTGATCGGAATGTTTTATTAACCTCGAAGGTTTGCAAACAACACGCAATCATCCCAATAAATAAGTTTCGCATGTTTTGCAAAAACGATTTCAAATTTTTCTTAGGAAGGGATCTGTAGTTTATCAAAAAGTAAAGGGAGACTAAGGATGTTAGAGATAACGATGAAAATCAATATACAGAAATAAGATGTTATTAAAAATCATAAAACTGTAAAACTGGAATAAGTAAAACCAGCGTTCAGTGTATTTTAAAGAAATCTAAACCCCATCCATTTCATATGCAAATACATCTAGAATTGTTTGAAATAAGTTTTGGTCGAAGATTAGATTTATGTGTGTGGACTCTATATAAGGTTGTGCAATTTCCATGACTATTGCAATAAATATCCTCAGATCTTATGAACAATTAACCATTATTGTAGATGGTCTATTAATATGTGGGTAGTAATTGTCGGAGGACATATGGTAGATCCGTAGATCCGATCAATTAAATGGACAAGAAGTTAATAAGTTTCACTCATCTAAAAGTATAAGTGTTAATTTAATTTGATAGTGCTCCAGCATATTTTAATTACAACCTACGTGCCAATTTAAACAAAATGTTTCCTAATAAGTAGATTGGGGAGAAGGGCCACAAAATGTATAGAAAGAAAGGGCTTACTTGTGCACTGTGGAAAATAGTCACCACTCTGAATACTTAATAGATAAGCTATTGTTTTCCGGGATGGTTTGCCGTGGTCATTTAGAATTTCTTCCAAATATTTCATCTGCAACTGTGGCACATATCTTCAGTGGGGCTACATCGTAGTCTATTAATAAAATGCTCATAGATTATCTGATCGATGGATAGGTATCCATTTTGCTGTTTCCAGGTCTGCACGATGGCCACATCTAACTTATCTAGATTTCAATGTAAGGATGTAATTCGTGAACTGTGTACATCAACGAAATTTCTAAATGGAAAAAGGATGATGTCAAATAGTCCTTAGAGCCAGTTCAAACGATATCACCAGATTTATATACAATATTTGGGAAGCCAAATATATTTTTTCATATTAAAAAAAATATATTTAAAAATATATTAATGAAAATATACGAAAATTTACCCATTCCCCGCCCCTTATCTCCGAAACTATAAAACGTAAAGTTTTGAAAAAAAATAGATGTATAGGTTCTGACCTGAAGTTTACTGGAAAAATAAGGAGTAACATCTACTTTTAATTTTGGGGGGCAAATTACAGAATTAAATGAAAAATATAAAATAAAAATTTTTTCTAACCCATCTTGTTATATATCAAATGAAAAGGCTCATTACCACGAAAACAAATATATTTTTTTCATACTTTTATAATAAATTAATTAAAAGACATTAACAAAAATATAAAAAAATTACCCATTCCCCCCTTATCTCCGAAACCATACGTTGGAAAAATTTGAAAAAACATGAAGGTATAGCCCCTCACCTGAACTTTACTTTATTTATTTTAGGCAGCAAATTATAGAATTAAATAGAAAATATAAAATTAAAATTGTTTCTAACCCATCATGTTATATATCAAATGAATGGGCTCATAATGACGAAAACAAATATATTTTTTTCATATTTTTAAAATAAATTAATTAAAAGATATTAACAAAAATATAAAAAAAATACCCATCCCCCCATATCTCCGAAACCATTAACTGGAAAATTTTGAAAAAACAATGGAGGTATAGCCCCTCACCTATACTTTACTGGAAAAATAAGAAAAAAACCCTAATATTCATTTTGGGGGGCAAATTATAGAATTAAATGGAAAATATAAAATTAAAATTATTTCTAACCCATCAAGTTATATATCAAATGAAAGGGCTCACGATGAAGAAAACAAATATATTTTTTATTTATATATATTTTAGGGACAAATTATACAATTAAATGGAAAATAAAGATTTAGTTTTCAAACGCATCATGTAATATATCAGATAAAAGGCTCATAATGTGAATTACGAATATATCATTTTTAAATCATTTGTTTAAAAGATATTAACAAAAATATTAAACATCGACATAATTCCCTCTTTAGAAACTACACTATTTAAATTTTGAAAAATATAGTTTAATTGTATTTTTTAATAATTTGAATAACAGATTTAATAATTTATAATTTAAAATTTGACCTATTTTGCCCTTTATGATCCAATCTACAGACGGTAGGTTATAAAAGACTTCTCTAAAAGTTTATTAATAAAATAAAACCCTAATGTTAATTTTTGGGGGCCAAATTAGAATATTAAATGCATATGTATTGTGATAAAAATCAAGCGAATCCTGAAGTAGATAAAATAAAAAGTCTATATGTGGAAAATCAAAGTGTATATTTTTTATAAATTTAAAACGCTTCCTTTAAAAGATATAAGGGTAAATATAAGAAAATGCACTCATTCCCTGCTTGTCTGAAACTGGAATATTAGAATCTTGAAGGTGGTACGGAACCCTAAGTATGGGAGTCCAACTCGCACTTCAAATTATTTTTGTAAACAAATAAAAGGTGATAAACTAACTCAATTTTTTATGTTTTCATTCCTTCAGCTTGCCGGAAAAAAATCTTAATATAAGTTATTTGGAATAAATTTTCTAAAATTTTTGCCATGGAGTGTTGGAAAATGCCAAGATATTCTGGAATAATGCAGAAATTACAAAAAATGTGAAAATTGTTAATTTAATATTTGATGTAGAAGATTTACTTCAATTAAACTCCAGAATATGACACGTTTGATATTAGATACTCTTCACCGGAGTCAGTGAGTATCGGTGCATTACGAAAGTAACAATTAATTTGTCGTTAAAAAAAAAGAAAATTGCCAGAGCTACCAAGTCTGAAATATCAAATGCAATTGTTTGAAGTTGCTTGTGTATATAAAGATAGATCTATGATGTGCAAAGGTTAAAATTAGATTTCACAAAAACCCTATAAACAAATTTTAATATCCTCTAATTCTGCAAAATGAAAAATAAATATCGTTTCCAGACCCTAGACTTCCACTTTCGAAAATCCATTTTGCAGATTTTTTTTAATGGTATCGGAAAAATACACGGACCTTACTTGTAATATAAAAAAATTGCTTTAGAACAACGGAAAATATTAAAGATGTAAGTACATTTTGACAGTTGTAGAGAATAAAGATTTTATGTGCAAAAAAATAAACATTTTTATTCATTATATTTGATTTTGTATTTGCTGCAATATTCAGTTTTTTTAAGTAAGCAAATAATAAAATGTGTTAATTTTCAAAATTCTAATGATATTAACTTCCTAGAAAATTCTATTCTAACGAACTTATTTTAAGAATTTTTAACTGCAGCCGATTGTTACGATGTTATAGAAGAAAACCTGCAAAAATATCGACTTTTTAACCTCTAATTGTTTATAAACAATTTTCCAAAGCATTTTTATATGGCAGTTCCTAATTCCTATTTTGCAGAAAACCGCTTAATTCGATGTAATCTATTCGAAGTGTAGTTAGATAATGTTAATAATTGTTTTCTGAGCATTCTGTGCCAAAATGGGGACACTTATTCTTCGATAATATTAAATGACAGCTAAAATAGCGGAAATAATTCAGTAGTTACTAATGATTTATCACGTATTTAGTGTACAAAATATTTATAAACTTAACATAATAAAAAAATGTTGGTGGCTATTCGAAAAATCTTTAAATATCACCGTATTCAGCTTGAAAATGGACAAAGAGAGAGTTAGTGTTCATGGAAATCGATAAATATAAAGATTTTTAATGCTTGTTAAACTAATATCAGAAATTAATGCAAACTAAACCCGAAATCTGTAAAAGATAGTTTGCTACTTCAAGCATTATCTAGACTGCACTTAAATTCCTTGCATTGCGTGTGAATATAAAGCAAATATTAAATAACGAATGTTCAAAAGATCCATCTGTACTATGTATCATTTTGAAGATCCCAGACATAATAATATCGGCTCTCTTATACGTTTTAAACCGTCAGCGAAATCTGACCAATTAAAAATCATTTATTTTCATTAACCATCTATTACAATTCGCCAGCAGTTATATTTTGTCGTTGTCTACATTGCCGAATTTGCAGGTGGCCCTGAAGAGTCTCGCACATTGTGACAATTTGCCTAAAATTAATATCCGATTACAGACGTTTAACATTACTGAGCATTCGGCTGATAAGCTGTTGGTCAATATCATCCGCGCATTCCACAAAAGATTTTAAGGCAAATTATTTCCGTACCATTCAGTAGCGATTGTGACATCGTCGAAGAGTTGGACCTTATCTTCAAATTCATTCGGTCACCCTCAAGCGTTTAGTTAAATATCGGACACTTCGGAAATGAATACGAACGTTTTTGTGTTATTTTTGCTTTTTGTGGCTACCTGTTCAGTAGTTTTTGGATCAGATGGTGAGTTTTTGCATATAGAAAAATGAGAAGTTTACATTATTGTGGTTTTTTATTTATGGGATTTTTAGAACTAAATTTATAATTTTCTATAAATAAGTTTAATTTTATGGAGAGTTTGTACAAATTAGCACACAGGGTTTTCACTATTATGGTACTTACAAGAAAATAACAAATTCTTGCAAAATAAACCGTGATATTAAAGAAAAACAATCATTACTCGTTAGTTAATTCTGTTTATGCTGTAATCACAATTCGGTACCAGTCTGCAATATTTTGTCTAATAATATGTCAATAGTTTATCACGGAACTAATACGTTGATTGTTTTGAAGTTTATAATAAAATAAAATGGAATTCTATAGATATTGAAATAAGTATTCACAATTTTTACTATCCTGAATGGATAATCGTGCCTCGATGAGATTTATTGTTAATACTGCATTATTTAATGTTTTAAAATTACTTTTTTGATTGCAGAGTTTTTTGGTTATTTTGTTCATTGTAAGTTTATCTCCTATCTACAAACAGAAGTAGGTATAGTAATAAAGGGTTTATTTTCCAATTTGTATTGTGGTCACTTGCAATTGTCACGCCAGTTGTATACGCACCCGTCTCTACAAATTCGAGGATAGGTTCTATGTTACTCCACCAGACTCAACGTTATGTATTTTTCTTTTTTATATAAAAGTTTTTTTAACAAAATTGTTTCGGAAGGTTTTTTTTGGCAAAAGTACGTATATATTTATTTAAAATATTAAATTTAATATGCCACCTGCACATAATTAGATATAAGATATTTAAACATATTTCCGGCGTTTGCCCAAGATTTAAAAAATATTTTTTTTTGTATGATAAAACATGTAGGTATATATTTTAAAGATGGCATGTATATATAATGAAACACGCCCTTATCGCGTTTTGCCGTACCTTTACAAAGCACGATTTTAAGCAAACATATCGTGTTTTAATTTGTTTATCAAATTTGACTGGCAAAAAAAGGGATAAGATCTCACAAAAAGCACACCGTTAACTCTGTTTTGCTTAACGAGATGTAACATGGCAGCTCACATAGCAAGACATTACTCAGCATCATTTAGCGAAAATATATAATTATTTATTTGGATCCGAAGTGATTGCCGGATTTCTGTTAGATATTATCTACTGTTTCTCATGATCTAACGTAATAAATATGAACAAGTCTAAATACTATATAAATAGTATTTATTACTTTTCCATATTTTTCCTTTTAATAGATTTTCGACGTTGCATTGCAATTAGTTTATAACTTAGTTGCAATGGCTACATATAAGAAGCAAATTAGGTATGAAACATTTCTATAATGTCTAGGGGAAACTAAAATGGAGCATTACCTAATCCGTTTAAACTTATACTCTTACTCCCAACAACGACAACTCAGTAATTTTAAATTACAATTCCCTCGTTATGATATCTCATCTTATTTTGTCAACATAATTTATTATTGTAATAAATGATTTCCATTATTTTGTTGAAAATTTCAGCTGTACTTCAAAAATATTGATTAAGGGAACCGTTAACTAAGCTTATTTCCCCTCGCTCAGCTAAACTATAAACTATCATTGTTATCAAGATTTTTGTTTACAGCTATCTGGACCGATCGAAATTTTTAATATCTATACATAAAATCAAAAATGGTAACAACGTAAAAACTCATTTCAAACTGTTTATTTACTACACAATAAAGACCACTAAAAAATATCGAGCAACAAAAACATTTTAAAAACGTCTACGAACTTTGTTTGTTTTCTGAAACGTATGAGATTAAAACATGAGTTAATTCAGGCTAAGAAATTGTAACGTTAGGATTTTTTTGGAACATGCAGCTTTAGTTGTCTCAAATGTAGTATTACTTACCCAACAAATCATAAAAGAAGTAACTTATAATGAAATTACACATTTTAATTAAATTATCCTTGTTTAACTGAATTAACACTTTTTTAACAGATATAGCAATAGTAAATTTTCAAATTGTCACCCTATTTAAATTTATATAAAGGGTGTCTCAGGCAGAGCTGCATGTAAATTTCATGTAATCTGGCGACCATTGGTCAGAAAATTTGGATGATAATAATTAATATTAACGGAACTATACTTTTTTATTTTAAATACAGTAAAAGCTCCTTATTCGCGCTTCCCTTCATTTGCATTTTTACTATTCGCGGATTAAAAAAATGGGACCCAATTCCAATATTCGCAGCTGAAGATTTCTTTCTTCGCTGATCTCATTGATACATCGGTACATCCATAGCAATACATACATATAAATAAAAAGCATTAGGTATCCTTTGTCAGAGGGTCGGCTTTGCTTCACCTTATGGACCAAGGAATAATCCAGGCCTTTAAGCACGATTTCATTACACGAATCTTCAAAATCATCCTGAATAATATGTAATGTGATCCTGACATGAATGTTGTGGAAAGCTGGAAGAAATTTTACATAGCAAAATGCATTGTAAACCTAAACGAATCATTGCAAGTACTGAGCCATACCCATAGAAATTATGCTGGAAAAAACTGTATTCTATTTTGACTGCGGAAAATGACGAATTTGAGCAAATTCAAACTTTAACTGCAAATATTGCCGAAATTGCCAGTGGAATAGGACTGAATGGATTCAAAGAGCTAGAATCAAGTGTCGTTCAGGAGTTGCTTGAATCGCAAGATGACAAAAATCGAATTCGAGGAAAGGTTAAATTCAGAAGACATTGATGAAGAGGCTTCAACGGGCACCCGAAACGTGACATCTAGTTTAAAAATCTTAGTGAAGGTTTAAGAAAATAAACTTTGTGATTTCTTTATGAAAATTGATTCATCTATGGAACGAAGTCTTACTTTTAACAGGCAAATTGCTAATGCCACTGCTAAATATGTCTGAATTGAAGGAGTTTTTGAAAACTACCAAGCAAGAAAAAATTACAAAATTCTTTAAACCATTGCCTAAACCTGAAGGTAATATGTAATAATCAATAAAAATATTGTCAGAAATTTCAATTAAATTGATTTTTTCGTATAATTTTATTTTACCATTTAGAAACGTATGCCTTATAACCCCATATAAGTTACCATTTCATAATCACGGTTTCTGTATTCGCCGCATATTTACGGAACAAAAACCCCGCCAATAAAGAACTTTTACTGTGCGATACACGATTATATTATTGAATTTTTGGGTTTGTTGTTGTATTAGAGAGACTTCTTGTAGACAAATGGGCGTTATTTCACATTTTATAAAAATAATAAAGTAGCAAAGAATTGTTAAGTAAGGTGGCAGTGGAATTAAAAAACTTTTGTGAAAACGTATTTGAAAGACGTAGGGTGTGTTTAAAATATGGTTCCAAACTTCTGCTGTGTATAGAACTCATTATAATAAGGCAAAAAGTGCCTATTAACATGTGCCCTAAAACAGTTATATGCCCTTAAGAGGGCTCAATTACAACTGTTTTTTTTTATATTATTGACAAAACGGTCGAAAATTAATAGAAAAAAATATATGTGTCTCACATAACTTTTAACGTTAAATAACTTATGCTATTCCGTTTTTTCGATATGTAAATCATAAGGGACATATTTAGGTTCGTTAAGGTGAGTATTCGCCCCGTAATTTTTTTTATTTCATTCTGTTCACAATTCTCTCTACAGATTTACAAAATCATACAATTTTACATAAAAAATATTATGTTTATCCAAATCGATATTTCTAATTGTTTTCGAGTAAATTGAGTTTGAAAATTACTCGGCTCTTTAGGTTATTAGGCCAAAAATTACAAAAATCTGTTTACTATGGCAAATAAAAAACTGACGTTGCCACAACACTTAACAATTTAAGTTAACTGTAGCATACCCGAAGACATTCTGTAGAAAAAATTGTAAAATAAATTGAAATAAAAAAATTATTGGCCGAAAACCGCATTCATCAACCTAAATAAGATGCTTATAATTTACATGTAGATAAACGGACTTAGCACATGTTTTTAACATAAAAAGTTATATATGACCAATAGATTTTTTTCTATTTATTTTCGACCTTTTTGTCAATAACAGAAAAAAAAAACAGTTTTGTTTTTGAGTCCTTTTAACGGCACATAACATCCTAAGGGTGCGTTTTGGGGGCACATGTTTATTGGAACTTTTTGGCTCATTTTATTGAGATCTATACATAGCAGAAGTTTGAAGCCTTATTTTAGAAACACCCTATATTCTTTGCTCAAGGTTTTCGTGCAAAAATCCGATGAGTGGATACAGATTTATTTGTTCCATTGAAGAAAAATTGTTAACCATTTTACTCTGAACTTCCATTTTAGAGACGATTTCTAAAAACGTTATGTGGTATGTTGAAGACAAAAAATTAATAAAAATTTTAATGTACGTTTAGTTTTATTGGAAAAACTGTAGAACCTTTGGTGTATGCCAGATGTATAAGCACAAAGTTTTGTACCTTAACACCAAACTTTAATTATTGCACTCGACGCACATTTCAACAACGAAGCTGTCATCATCATGGAGTAAAACCAACATATTTACAATTATTCGTTAATATATATAAAACTTAAAAACTATCGGTAAATTTGTGGGGAACCCCAACGTGCTAATTCACTAATCCCTAAGTTTAGTTTTAAATTATTGGTTGTCCATATAATACAAATTATTTTTTATTTCTTCACAAATCGGTCGAATCTTTATGTAGTAATTAGTTACCTAATTGTCCCACATGCAAAGGGAACCTAGGAGAATTAGTCGAAAATGACAAAGACCTTGTGAAGTGTATTATTATAGAAGATTTCGAGATAGGCTAAAGAAAATGTACAATCAATGGACGCTTCAGCATTTTCTGACATATAGTTTTACGTTATAGAAAAATATAAGGAGTCATCTCTGAATTCATCTTAATATATTAAAATTTCTAATGAAAAAGACTGACTTCAAATGAATTAAATTGAAAATAGTTTTAAACATATTGTATGATCAATACATTTGTATAAAATTAGTTGAGAGATTTACGTTGATTTTCTTTAAGATTTACCGTTTTTTACTCATTTTTCAGATTTTCACAAATACGGTATGTTCTACATAATAGACAAATGTAAGGAACTACGTCGGAATAAATCTTGGTAGAATACAATTAAAATATTCAAATTGATTTAGCACTTTTTGAGAATTCAGTGAAGATTCAGTCCTTTAGTAACTCGTTATAGAAAATTATATGGTGCCCTTTTGTAACACTCATTAATAAAATACAGCTTAAATTATTAAAATTGCTAAAGCCGTTTTTAAGTATTTGCTGAGCATACACAAAACAATCCAAAACATGCCGACTAATTCATAACTTCTTCTTTTTATGTTCATATCCCACCTGGCATGTTTATAAATGTCAGAGACAAAATTTTAGTACAGACTTGTGTTCTATCATGATACATTATATCAGATAGTGAGTTAGTGTTAATTATGACGTAAGCAATAATTAACAGAATAAATTAAACGCTGATAACTCTGGAACTAAGTAGGTACTCATCGGCTTGTTGTAGACAAAAAAATATATTATTCAACTCAAGCATCACTACAGAAAGCTTTCTAGTTGAAAAAAAATATATATGGCCCATTTGGCACTGGATAATGTGGCACGAGTCAATTTTATGTCAAAACTTAATTTTGTGGACAAAATTTTACGGGGTTTTTGTTTTACATCAATATCTATTCAAATGTTATTGGCCGGAGATTGGGAGAGTGGGACTGTAAAACTGTATATCAGGGGATTTTTGCTTTACCAGTAACTTTATAAGGAATTTCTCGTCTCAGATTGGCTATTTTCAGATTATTTGACATTTCATGAAAGAAGTCGTGTCGTTCCTGTTCAGGAAATTAACAGTGTTTCCCAAAATAAAAAAATATGTTGGAGAGGCTTTGAGAAAAAGGGCCTAGTAATCTCTCTTATATCAAAGTAATAATCTATCATATTTGACAAATTCAGATAGTTTTAGGCAGAACAGTAGTACCTACATTTAGTACGAAATCAGTATTCCAATTACTTTTAAAGAATATAGTGCTGTAGGCGAATGCCTATCGTAGATACAGTAATGAGCTTTAACAGTTTTTTAATGTCAATAGCTCGTTTGCATTATGCCTCAAACACTGCTAATCGCGCTGTCGGCAGGTGCCGGAATTATTGTCGAAGTAGGGTCGAAATCTCATCTACATGGTCTACATTATGCAGAAATGGACCGGGAAGTGCGCAGTGCAGGTAAGTATGAAGAGCAGTATATAAACACCATACTTCTCTTAATGTTGCCACTGTAACTCGCGCTGCTTAGGGTTCCCCAAAAAAACGGTTTTTGAGCGGCAGTCAAAGGACTGACCCGTTCATAGTCTAGGTAATTTAAATAAATTCTGAACAAAATTGTTTTCTGGTCTAGCTATGGCCCGTTCATCGATGGTTTATAGTCCAGGTGATTTAAAGATTTGCTGGACAAAATAGATATCTGCAAATGAACAATTGTAGGTATTTGCCACAATATTTAACATTTTTTATCAATGGATATTTTTTTATTAGTTTATTATTTTCTGTACAAAAACTAATCGTAAAATCGTCTATGGTCTACTAGACATTGTTAAAGATAATTAAAAAATCCACAAAAGTTTAATTTCCTAAAATTTTATTAATTTTTATACTTCTAAGTTGTTTAATTTTACTTTTAAACATTTTCTATTTTAATAATTTTATTTTTATATTTCAATAATATAAGAGAATCCAAAGATAAAATCAATATTTAGGTTATAAGGGTTATATAATATAAAATTATCACTATTAAATAAAATACTAAAATCTAGTTTTTAAAATAAACAGATATTTACTTATTTTATAAATAAACCCCACAGATGGCATAATTAAAATATGAAACTATTTTTGGGATTGGAAAATTCTAAAATATCAACAAATTTTCAGCTTTTTTTTTTAATTAAGTGAAAAGTCGTGAAATCAGGAAATTCAACGCTTCTCGTTGATCACTTCTAAAATGTATGTTAGACTAAAAACATATTCTTAGGAAACGTAGGTAAAAGAAAGGTCTATCGAATAACAGCATCTTGTAAAATATTGTTTGGTTGCTGTGCAGATTGCAAAAAACCCTTGACTACTGAAACCGAGTGACCGCTTTTGTCTTGGGAAATCATGCAAGTCTGGTCCTAATAATTTTTTAATTTTAAAAATAACTTTTTTTGGCTTGTCCGATAGTAAGTTTAATTAATTCACAATTCACATGCACCAGTAACCAGACTCTTCCTCGTTGTAAACTCAATTATGCAAGATTGCATTTATTTTTATTGTAAATTGAGTTATTGCTAAAATACTGAATTTTATCAAGAAATTGCTTACTTTTATTTAGTTAATTTAGTCAAGATCTTTTTATAATAAAAAAATATATATTAAGTTTACATTGCTTTTCCATAGGAGTAATTAATTATGTTTTTTGCAATGTGCAAAACAACAAAAGAAAATGTGTCGGTTCTATTCCATAGATCTTGCTGTTACCTAGAATTTTTGTATTCACATGTTTCCATTACAACTTATTGCTCAAGGAAAAATGTAGATTTTTAAGATTGTACCTACTACAAAAAATAAAACCTGATTTTTTTTCCATATACATCGTTTTAACTCGCAAGAAAAACAAGATTTTCTTTTCACGGAAAAAAAATTATCATTATACTATTTAGACTATAAGCAGGACCATAGTTTTTTTACTATGATTATTTTTTTCTCCCAAAATCTTGTATAAAAAACATATAATATAACAATGTATCGGTCTTTCACTGCCTTTGCGATATTGTAACAAAAAAGTACAGGTAAATATTAAAAAAAGAAACGACCATTTATTTTCTTCAACGATACTGTGAAAATATTATTCCTGGAGACAAAAAAAAATATTGTGAAATTAAGAGATGTATCGTTACGACTAAAGGTTTTTTAATAGTAATCGCATTTCATTATCCAAAACTCATAAATCCGAATAATTTGAGAGAAATTAATTCTCAAAAGAGATTAAATGCCCCACAAAAAGCTGTCAAATTGACATAATACGAGTTTTCTTGTAATCGTGTCTTAAACATTGATTTGTTTTCTCAATTTTTGTTTCGATTTCGGATGAAAATACCAGAAATATCAATATTTTTATTGGTCGACGTACTTACTCTTTAAGGAAATTTAATACTCTACAAAAATATTTCTTAACATTTTTCATTAAATTCACTATTTTTCACAATATAGAGAAGTACATTCTCGCACTGCCTGCTTCCATGCCCAATTCCCTGCTCAGTTCGGCATAATCTAAACGAGTCATAATATGGCGATTGTTCATGTACGTTAAACAACGGGATGCCGATAAATTAAATTTTGAAATAACTTAATTTTGACCGGTATAACGTGTTGTCTATGCAACAAAATAGTAAATAGTCAAAGTGTTCAAATATACGAAAGAATTTGCAGGTTACTATCAAACTTTTCGTGATTACTGTATTTTCAAGAATTTACAATCCATTGAACTGAAGTCAATATATTGTTTCTTGCAGAAAACCAGTTGGGCTTCTTTCAGATGGATTTAATATTTAACCGCCCTTTTGCGCAACAATTATTGGCATCTAAGGGTTTCAATTGTATGTCAGAAATACATAAATAATTATTCCAGAATTCAATCCGTTGAAGAAAGCGCAAATGAGGAATGTTGTCCTCTAGATACAATACATTGTCTTTACTTCAACCGGTTGTAAAATCTCTAAAGGAAAGTATTGTAATTGCTTTGATAGGTTTAGTTCAACTCACGAATAACAGTAAATTTAGTTACCATTTGTCTCAAATGCAAGAAGTTTTTTATGTACTCAATATGCAACCGATAGTATGGTATTTTAAATCCCACTTGACAAAATTTTTCAAAGAGTTATATTGTGAATTGTCCCTCTGCCAGGTCGTTAGTTAAGTTGGTCGCTAATAATTCCAATTTAAGAATTTTCCAAATACAGCTCACATATTTTTATGCTTTCTAGTAGAAATAAAGGTTTTAACAATACATAGAACGAACGACAATAGCCGTGAATTTTCATCAGTTGCGGTTCTCCCAACTGATTGAAATCTCGAAAAATTAAATAATTTTTTATGTATTTAGTACATGTAACACATTTATTTTTTCTTTTTTTTTAACTAAAATTCCCAGATTTTTATAGTAAATATTAAATTCAGTTTTTATTTTTAAATATCTAAACAATTATAGGAAATTTCAGTCAGTTGAGGGAAGAGCAACCGATGAAGGTTCTCGACTAGATACAATTTACTATCTTGCGTTTAATGGAGAGTTAAACTTGAAAGGATACTAACATAATTGCTTTGATAGGTTTTAGTTAACTTTCTTTCGGGTGTTTTTAAGTATGCATGCTTTCATTATGTTTGCATCCGTCCCGTTTTCCGTGTATAAAAAGACATCGTTTAAATTTGCTTTTGTTTGTTACTAGTGAAAATTTATGAGGATACTATGTTGATTCTTTTTAGACTTATCTAATAAATTATTGAAGATCAACTATTTCAAGGTTATTAAAATGTGTTCGAGGAAAACAATTGCTAATCTTCAGAGGAATATTTATCAAGAAATTAATCCAGCTTAATGAGCTGCGAAATTTCTACTTCATTAACGTAATATGGGAATAGACAAGCCGAAAACGAAGGCATGCGGCATCGTTTGGTGACATATTCCTATTCGATTTTTTCGTATAGTCACCTTCACAAGATGCCCCAGTGTAAGAATTAAGATTTTTCTCACGCCCAACTTGTTCACAAAATTTTTAAACAATTTGTTTAAACAAACTTCTAAACTTATTTTCTTTTTGTAACGAAAAACCTTTATGGGTAATCTGGTACAAGAACGACCCTTAGTATTTTTCTGTATAGTTCAAATAGGTCTTACAAGTGTAAACATAAATGTAGAAAAATGCTATATGTACTTTATATATGAGTGCATACATATTATATATACATATATGCATATATGTATATATAAGTGCATATATTTGTAGATAATGCACATTAAATCAAAGAAAACACCCATAATCATTAGCTAATGGGCTTTATTGACCAAGTTATACAAAATACATGTTCAATAAATGAATGTCTGTGCCCAACGTACATTGTTATTATATTCACTCTTACTCTTAGTAATAAAAAAATGTCTCTGATCACGAAAAAATTAAAGTCAGCATTTGTATAGAGTAACTGTAATCTTTTGTCGACTTTCTTTGGGTAAATCAAACATTTGTGGAAAAACATTTTCGTTCTTTAATATTCCCTAGGGACTACCATTTAGAATTCGCGAAATACATACTCTTGTATATTAAGATAAAGGACGCTATACTTAATAGCGTTTCCATATGATTTAGGCATAACTTGTCACAAAAGAAACTTCAAAGAATTTATTGAGTAGCTATTTTAAATTGCATATTTCGAAATTCAATTATTCATATTTTGTTGGATATATGTGCCTATTTAGGCACTAAATTGTTATTCCTTAATTTCAAATATATTCTAGTCTTGCGGAACAATTAAAAAACAACATTTGTAAACTAAGTACATAATTTATAACTGCTCATCAAGATTTGTCTAACAAGTATCTAAAGATTAGATCAGAGGTTGGTTGACACCAAATCTATATACTATTATAAAATTGTAGTTGTCTGTTTGTTTGTTTGTTTGCTTGTTTGTCTGTTTGTCTGTTTGTCTGTTTGTCTGTTTGTCTGTTTGTTTGTTTGTTTATTTGTTTGTTTGTTTGTTTGTTTGTTTGTTTGTTTGTTACCTCATCACGTAAGAACTACTGAACTGATTTTGCTGAATCTTTTTTTGTTGCAAAGCTTATAGTTTGACTTAAAATCTGGTATACATTTTATTTCCCTAAATTGAGTGCAACGGTAGATATAAGGAAAAAAACACTACCATGTTCGGTAAACATACACAATTAGTAAATTTGTTCCACCGCATGCACCAAATTTTAGATACTTGCATCATCTGAGCTTTTATTCAAAATTCGGAACATGTTAATGTAACATGTTTCGATTTAAAAAAAAATCCAACGTATATATGAAGTGTAATTTTACAGGGTGTTCCATATATAAGATAGGTAGAATTAAATGGATTTAAGAAATCTTGAAATAAAGGTATAATAGATGGCCCGCAAGTAGTTGCATATATACAATGTGGTTGAAATAAGGAGGAAGTTATACGGGGTGGTTCAAAAAAGTTATATTGAGTGGATCATAAACAGTTGTATATACCAGGTGGTTGAAAAACGGGTGGAGTTGAATTACCTTTATACAGGGCGGATATCAAAATGTTATATTGTTAGGGTCTTAAGTAGTTGTGTATACAATGTGAGTGAAATAAGGGTAAAATAGAATTATATTTATACAGGGTGGATAAAAAATATGTTATGTAAGCAGTTACGTTATTTGAATTTTCTTGAGCTATTATTATAGTTATGAAATGGATTGGAAAAAATTTTAGAAATAGTTGTTTATAATAGTTGGTTAAAATATCAAATGGAGTGGAATTATATTTTATAAGGTAGTTAAAAATTTGTTTTATAACCACAAGTAGTTCACAAGTAGCATATTATAGGATGGATGAAATATGTAGCGGAGTATAATTGCAGCTATTTCTGTAGGTGGGTTTAAAAAAAATGTCTGGAAAATGTTATGATCTACAACCTGTTTCATATACCGGATAGATGAAATATAGGGTCGACTAGAATTCTAAATATACAGGGTGGTGAAAAAATGTTATATAGGGTGGCCCATAAGTAGTTGCATATACATGGTTGTTGAAATATAGTGTGGAGTAGAACAATAATTATACAGTGTGGGTAAAAATTTTTCGGAGTACCTGAATTGTGGAGCAAGGTCAAATTATCGTTTCACAGTGTGATTCAAACAAGGTTAGAAAAACTTGCAAATGAAGGATGGTTTAAATGAAGCGTGGTGAAAAATTATATTTTAAACTGTACTTCAAAAATTAGGAGGTAATAGCGTAGCTCATAAGTAGTTGCACAGATCTGATATTTGAAATATAGGGAGGAGTAGAGTTAAGTAGTTGACTATTTAAAAATTATTACATAGGGTGCCCAATAATTAGTTGCAATTTTGGTGAATTTTATTGAGAAGTGATGGATTTATATTTATACAGGCTGGTACAAAAAATTTTGTACTGGATGGCCGATAAGTAGGTGCCCATACAAGGTGGTTGAAATAGAGGGTGAAGTAGATGTATAGTTTAACAGTGTGGATAAAAAATTTTTATGAAAATTTTTCTAGAATAGAACATGAGCTGTTGCGTATATGCAATATCTGAAACATGGGGTGAAGTAAAATTATAGTTATACAATGTGATTAAAACAATGTTAAAAAAAGTTGCATATACGGGCTGGTTGACATATAAGGTGATTACAAATTATATTTTCCAGGCTGGTTAAAAAATGCCAGAAAAATGTTATATATGGTGACCTCGAAGCAAGATGCATATACAGTGTGGTTGAAATATTTTGTAAAATAAAAGTATGGTTATACATGATGGTTCATAAAATGATAGACAAATAAGTTATAATGGTTGACTAATTGGCAGCAGTATATACAAGATGATTTAAATAACGATGGAAGTAGGGTTATTGCTATAGAAGGAAGTTCCAAAAAATAATGAACAAAATTGTTACATAGGGTGACCATGTAAAGTTGTGGTTTCGGTAAAATATGTTGGGGATTGGTGGATTTATAGTTATGCAGAGACATACAAAAAATAATATTGGGTAGCCTATTAGTATAAAGTAGACTATGAACAGTTGCATCCTGATATATGGAATATCTGACATATGGGGCGAAGCAAAATTATAGTTATATATTGTGTTTAACACAATGTTAGAAAAAGGAGCATATTAAGGGTGGTTAAAATATAGGGCGGGGGAAATTATATTTTACGAAAGGGCTAAAAAAATTATCATAAATAATTGTTATATAGCGTATAGAGTGAGTAGAATTATAGTTAGGTAATTAAAAAATGTTATATTGGGTGACAAATAAACAGCAGCATATACAGGATGGTTGCACTATAGGGTGAAGCAGAGCTACAGTTATACAAGGTGGTTCCAAAAAATGTTGAATAGAATTGTTATATAAGGTGGCCCATAAGTGCTTGCAGTTTCAATGAAATATATTCGGGATTGGTACATTTATAGTTATGTAAGGTGGTTCAACAAAGTTAGAAAATTGTTATATTGGATAGCCCATATGTTTCATAAGTTATTTTTTTGTACAGAATTCTACATTCAATACGCGAGTGAAACCGCGGGTAACGGCTATTATTTTATAAATTCGTATTGTTTTTAAGCATCTAAAGTGGCTCTTTTTGCGCCTTTTAAACTTTAACTCAAACATTTTTGAAACAGGTACTAATGACCTAAGCTAATCAACCTGTGTGAATTTTTAGGGCCGAAAAAAAACCATTTTCGCCCTTTGCTTGCTAAAAAAAGTTTAAACAAATGGTGAAAAATTAAAATGTAAGCGACTACTATATTCCTATTCTGGGCCATTTTTTTAAGGTGATTAACATTATGGAATAGGAAAACTTTTGCGAACGCCTGCGATGTTTTTACCTTTTCTGGAATTTCAAATTAATTTGGCTAGTAGAATTTTTTAGTAGTGCTTGCATCTTGAGCGATAATTTAACTCTCCAAAAAATTCGGCTAATAAATATGAGGTCTTGAATTGCGTTATCAACATTGATCATTAATCAAGTTTCAAACAATAAACTTCTCATTATTTGCTATGACGTTTATTGCTACTAAGTTCAATTTCTTTATTAATATATTATGTGTTTATTATTAGAACCAATTTTTATCCAGACAAGAATATCGATGATAACAATTCTATAAATTAATATCGATCTATATTTAAACCAGATTCACCGGTTCATAGTCCAGATATGTATTAAGTCGCTATTAATATATGTAATTTGAAGTCACATTGAAAAGGCGGAAATGAATATTATCGGATTTGTAATATATTTATTTGGAAACGTTCAGACTAAAAAAAATAATAAGTGACTACGTGTAGTTAACACTTTTCTAATTAATTGAGAAAATATGCTGGGACTATATTAAATAAAATCTAATATTTTCAGTGTTAATGTGACTTGGTTGTCAATGGCAGTAAAAACTGTATAAAATATAAATTAGAAAATGAGAGCTTGATCAAATTTTCACTAAATAATTAAAGAATGGCACAAAAAATGCAAAGATAATATATAACAGTCAAATTGCATTCAAGTTGGAAACACTTGAGAGAGTTGTCTTCAAAATTTATATGTGGTGCTCCTAGGGTCAACTTTGTTGTAAGCTGGTGCACTGGTCAAGAAAAGAATTCTGTTGAATCAGTGATCCCATTAACGTCATAAGGGAAACCCTGGAAAAAAAACAGAAGAAAAGAAATACACATTTAAATCATTATTTTAGCATAACAGCTAAGATACTGTACTCTTATTTTCTTCTTAATGAGTAGAGGTACAGGGTATTTCAAAAACAGGGTTGCAAACTTCTGCTCTGTACAGATCTCATTAAAATAAGTTATATGCCATTAATGCAAATTATAAGCGTCATATTTAGGTTGGTGAGGGGGTTTTCGGCCTGAATATTTTTTATTTCATTTTTTTTATCATTATCTCTACAGATTTTTATTGTTTCTGAGTTCTTTGGGAATAACACCTCATTAACTTGAAAGTCCGTATATTTCAAAAAGTCATAACGATCCAAATCGTAAATCAGACCATATTTCAATGGTAATTAACAAGAAAATTAAAAATTAAAATGATTCGCAATGGCAAATTTATTAAATCGCAATATGACATATATAAAATTTTAATTTTATGTAAAAATAATATATTGGTCCAAATCGATATTTTCAAGGGTTTTCGAGTAAATAGAGTTCTGAAAGTTACTCTGCTCAATAAGTTTTTATTCCAAAAATTTGTTTACCATGACAAATAAACAACTCATGTGGCCACAACGCTTAACAATTTAAGTTATTTGACATACTGTCAATTAAGCTTTGTAGTGATTAATTAGTAAAAAGTAGTGATTAGAAAATTTAAGTATACAACATTATTGCAACTCATAAAATTGATAATTTCGAAAAGGTTGTTGAGGAGGTCTTGAATTATTTTGTCTGTTCATTGGGTTTTCTCTCCTCCAATTTTTTTCCTGTAACAGATAAGTATTTAAAAATTGTATATGTAGAACAAAGTGTAGTAAGGCAATTTAGTAAAATTGCCCGGATTACTGGCTGTCTGTACAGAGATTCTTCCTCACAGTTATTCTGAGAGAAAGAGATGTCTATAAAATGATCAACCAGTATTCCTGTATAAAAGTAATGTATTGTATATTGTGTAATACTTATCTGTGTATGGAGACGTTTCAACTCCGAGTCTGGAGTCGTTGTCAATCGTTTAGTGTTGTTTTCGAGGTTTTTTCTAAAAAAATTTTCGCCTTGATCTTGAAGTTGTTGCTTGTCAAAAAATTTGACACTGACAATTTGTCGTTTGGCGATCACTTGACGCTGAGTTACCATTTTTTTGTTCTGTTAGCAGTAAATTCCTCTAGTCCAAATGATTGTCGGCTGAAGGTGCTCCGATTTCAGTGTTGTTTATCATCATACAGCTGGCTTCTTAAAGTTTTCTCTTTTTTAAATTTTCTTCTTTCAACAAAATCTTTGTTTTATCCCAGTCTATCCTATGGCTGCCGGTGCTCGTTAATACATGATTGGCCACAGTCATACAAAACACTGTACACACAATTTTTAGAACTCTGGGTTGCGTTATACGGTTTGGTATGTGTGAGGATAGAGCGCAAGGTACTATTTGTTTTAAAAACAGTTTTAATGCTGTATTTATTTCCTAACCGCTTAATTTTTTCCGATACACCTGGGATATATGGAATTATGTTCATAATTTGGTTGTCTGTTTGTGTTTGGTTGGTATTAGTGTGATGGTTATTTGTGCTGGTTTGTTGTTGCGATTTTCTTTCCAACTGATTTATAGTTTTATTTATAAAGTCTTGGGGATATTCATTTTGAAGTAGATGTTCTTTGATAATATTGACTTCTTTGTTAAACATTTGGGTGGATGATGATATGTTTTTTGCTCTATCATATAAGCACTTTACAACACATTTCTTTACATTTAAGAGATGGTTGGAGTGAAAATTCAAATATCTATTAGTATTTGTAGGTTTTCGATAAGTACTTGTACTTATTGTGTTGTTTGTTCTATCTATCTATAAGTACATCAAGATAAGCAAGTTTATGCAAATTTTCCATCTCCATTGTAAATTTTATTGTGGGTTCTTGACTATTGATGTAATCTAGGAATAAGTGCAGTTCTTCAGTACCATACTCCCAAACCACAAAAATGTCATCAACGTATCTCCACCACACTTTTGGTTTATTTTTATAGTTGCCTATAAATCTTTCTTCAAAATATGTCATGAATATATTACTGATTATAGGAGATAAAGAAGAACCCATGGCCATACCAAAATCTTGTTTATAGAAATCTCTTTCAAATTGAAAATATGTAGTGTTTAAGCAAAGTTCGGTTAGTTCCATAATTGTGTCAATGTTTAATTTTGTTTTGTTGTGTAAGGTAATATCTTGTTGTAATTTATTTTTTATAATTTGTAATGATTTATCAACAGGTACATTTGTGAAAAGACTAACTATGTCGAAACTTACTAGTATATCATTTCTGTTGATAATAATGCTTTTTAATTTTGTTAAAAAATCATTAGTGTTTTTTAAATTGTTTGGATTATTTTCATAAGATTTAATTATATTTAGTAAAAATTTTGATATGTTTTGTAATGGTGATTTTATTGGACTTATTGCGATTGAAGAAACAGCCCAAAAACTCCCTCCAGAAGTGTCCAGTGAATACCGAATAAGAAATAAGTTACTTCTAGAGAAGCAACACAAAATGAAACACAATCTTACCCCTACAGAAAAACATGCCGTAGAAAAACTTAAAAAAAACAACACAATTAAAATTCTATCTGCCGATAAAGGTAACGCTACGGTTATATTTGATAAAAATGAATACAACACCAAAATGATGGACCTTATTAACATATTCTAAGCCCAAAAAGATCCTACGCAAAATATAGAAGAGGCCGCTAGAGACATTATAACAAAACACAAACAAGAATTCACTCCATTAGAACGAATACACTTAACACCACACTATAGTAAACCTCCACTTTTATATGGCGTTCCAAAAATACATAAAGACAATACCAATGAGACCCATTTTAAGTTCAATAAATTCACTATTACAAAACATATCAAAATTTTTACTAAATATAATTAAACCTTACGAAAATAATCCAAAAAATTTAAAAAACACTAATGATTTTTTAACAAAATTAAAAAGCATTATTATCAACAGAAATGATATACTAGTAAGTTATGACATAGTTAGTCTTTTTACAAATGTACCTGTTGATAAATCATTACAAATTATAAAAAATAAATTACAACAATATATTACCTTACACAACAAAACAAAATTAAACCCTGACACAATTATGGAACTAAACGAACTTAAACACTACATATTTTCAATTTGAAGGAGATTTCTATAAACAAGAATTTGGTATGGCCATGGGTTCTTCTTTATATTCTTGACATATTTTGAAGAAAGATTTATAGGCAACTATAAAAATAAACCAAAAGTGTGGTGGAGATACGTTGATGACATTTTTGTGGTTTGGGAGTAGGGTACTGAAGAACTGCACTCATTCCTAGATTACATCAATAGTCAAGAACCCACAATAAAATTTACAATTGAGATGGAAAATTTGCATAAACTTGCTTATCTTGATGTACTTATAGATAGAACAAACAACACAATAAGTACAAGTACCTATCGAAAACCTGCAAATACGAATAGATATTTGAATTTTCACTCCAACCATCTCTTAAATGTAAAGAAAGGTGTTGTAAAGTGCTTATATGATAGAGCAAAAAACATATCTTCATCTATCCAAATTTTTAACAAAGAAGTCAATATTATCAAAGAACATCTACTTCAAAATGAATATCCCCAAGACTTTATAAATAAAACTATAAATCAGTTGGAAAGAAAATCGCAACAACAAACCAGCACAAATAACAATAACACTAATACCAACCAAACACAAACAGACAACTAAATTATGAACATAATTCCATATATCCCAGGTGTATCGGAAAAAATTAAGCGGTTAGGAAATAATTACAGCATTAAAACTGTTTTTAAAACAAATAATACCTTGCGCTCTATCCTCACACATACCAAATCGTTTAACGCAACCCAGAGTTCTAAAAATTGTGTGTACAGTGTTTTGTGTGACTGTGACCATTCTTATACCGGTGAAACTTCAAGACGTATAGAAGTAAGGAAAAAAGAACATCAATATAACATTTCCAAAAGACATGTGGACAAATCAAATTAGGCCAATCATGTATTAATGAGCACCGGCAGCCATAGGATAGACTGGGATAAAACAAAGATTTTGTTGAAAGAAGAAAATTTAAAAAAGAGAAAACGTAAAGAAGCCAGCTGTATGATGATAAACAACACTGAAATCGGAGCACCTTCAGCCGACCTTCATCTGGACTGGAGGAATTTACTGCTAACAGAACAAAAAAACGGTAACTTCTGCGTCAAGTGATCGCCAAACGACAAATTGTCAGTGTCAATTTTTTTGACAAGCAACAAATTCAAGATCAAAGCGAAAATTTTTTTTAGAAAGAACCTCGAAAACAACGCTAAACGAATGACAACGACTCCAGACTCGGAGTTGAAACGTCTCCATACACAGATAAGTATTACACAATATACAATACATTACTTATATACAGGATTACTTTTTGATCATTTTACGAAATTGCCTTACTACACTTTGTTCTACATATACAATTTTTAAATACTTATCTGTTACAGGAAAAAAAAATGGAGGAGAGAAAACCCAATGAACAGACAAAATAATGATAAAATATTCAAACACGGAAATGACAGATATGCACTTTACGTAGGGCAGTGCGGCTGGAAATGCATCAGAAGCGAGGCGTCTGTATGCGTCATCATACCCGAATAGAAGAACTCCTTTTCGACAGGTATTTGATAAGATCCATCAGCGTTTAAGAGAAAATGGTTCGTTCTAACAAAGAGTAAATGATCGAGGCAGAGAAACCCCCTTCGTAACCTAAATAGGACGTTTATGATTTAACGTAAAAAATTATGTGAAACCCATACATTTATATTCGACCGCTTTGTCAACAACAAAATAAAACAATTTTTTTAGCATATAAATTCGTAGGGGTGGGTTTTAGGGAACATGTTAATAAGGCATTTTTGGCTTATTTTAATGAGTTCTATACACAGCAGAACATTAATAATAATAATAAAAGGGATGCGCGAGAAATACGATGGGGTGCAAAGAACAACTCATAATTGATTCCGTTGTCTGCAATCAAGCCCACACCAAACGACGAAATCTCTACATGGCATATGTGGACTACAAAAAGGCCTTTGATTCAGTTCCACATGATTGGCTCATTATGGCACTGACCTGTCAAACCAAAATCTCACTGAATGAAGCCAACTGTTCGATACAAACTGACCCAATTCCAATCAGAAGGGGTATATTCCAGGGAGAATCACTTAGCCCGCTGTGGTTCTGCCTTGCCAGGAACCCTTTCTCAAACAAAATCAACTCGACTAATTTTGGGTTCAGTCTCAAACACAACAACGTTCAAGCATTAAAGATAAACTATTTGTTATACATGGACGACATAATGTTGATGACAGCTACGAAAGAGCAGCTGTATGATATGCTTAAAATAGTAGAAGGGTTCTCTAGTGACATCCATATGAAATTTGGCCTAGACAAATGTCGAATTATTAATATAGTTAAAGGCACAATTCAGCAAGGGCACTTCAAAATGGGAGATGTCACCTCAATTAAATCTATGGGGAAGGTCATACTTATTAATATCTTGGAATAAAACAGGCTCAAGGTATTGATCACTTGACCATGAGAAAGGAGCTAACAGCAGAGTTTTATGCACTGGTAAGACGACTGTTAAAAACCAAACTAAACAGTAAAAATCTGTTTCAGGCTATTAACACCTATGCATATCAAGTGCTCAGTTACTCTTTCGGTATAATTATGGTGCAAGACTGACATTGAACAATTACAACGAAACGTTCGAGTTTTAATAACAAAAAACAAAAGCTCAAAATCACCATCCAAAGAGCTGTGTCGAAAGTACAAATTTGCCACGGTATGAAGGAAGAAGAGGATTGGCAGATGTAAGCAAACAATTATATCAACAAATTTCTATTTTGCGTAGTCATTTCCAGAAACTCCACTGCGACTGACACAAGAACATGTCCAATTACACCACCAGACCACTGAACAGAAACTGCTGAAATGGAAAGAGAAGCCCCTTCAAGGAAGACATATAATTGAGGCTAACCAAGATTATGTCGACAGTGCAGCCTTGAATTACTGGTTGATCTCTGGTCATATGTTTCCTGAAACGGAAAGCTTTATATTGGCAATCCAAGATCAAGTAATTCCAACTAAGAAGTATCTAAAGTACATCGTAAAAGACCCTTCTATTTACAACGACAGATGCAGGTACGGTTGCCAAACATCTGAATCTATCCAGCATTTCACAGGAGGTTGTCAAGCGTTCGCTGCAACTGAATACCAAGAACGACACGATGCTGTGGCAAAAATACTGCACCAGGAACTCCCACTGCAACTTATACTATCACAGTCTGTGAGATTACCATACTATAAATACAAACCAGAATCTTTTTTAGAAAATAACAACTACAGGCTGTACTGGGACCGCACGATACTGACTGATCGGACTGTTGCTCACAACAGACCAGATACAGTTTTGGTAGATAAAGTCGCTCGGAAAACAACTTTAATTGACATAGCAATTCATAACAACAATAATAAAATACTAAGCAGGCTGAGAAAATAACCAAATATAGGGATGTGGAATTTCAAATGAAGACTCATTGGGACATGAACAACACACGAACTGTACCAATTGTTATATCAACGACAGGACTAGTACCAAAACATCTATTAAACTATTTAAAATACTTCGGTCTGGACCAACATCTTTACCAACAAATTCATAGCCGTCCTGTTATGAACAGGCCGGGCGGTCAAGAAATTCATGGGAAACTGCCGCCACGACTCCAACCACGGGCTTGAAAACCTGGCAAGGGCTCCCACAGAGCTAAACCCTTTTGATATGTAGGATATCTGGGGTTTAGTGATTATTTCCCTAAAGGCACGCTATGCGTGTTTTACCGGTATATAAAAGTTCTAGAAAGTGCAGTGAATATTAGTTTTTAAAAGAAATAATTCAACCCACGAAGTTTATATCAATTGATTAATAATTGATGATTGTTTCAGTCTTCACTTGATGAAAATTGATTTTTTAAGATTACTTAAAAACAACAAATATTTGTTTAAATTTTCACTTTTTATTTCTTTAAATTTGACATATGTTTTGTATTTCCAATTTCTGATGAAGCCAGACTTGGCGAAACATATCTCAAACTTAAAGAAATAAAAAGTGAAAATCTAAAAGTATTTGTTTTTTTTAAGTAATCTTAATAATAATCTTTGTTGAACTAATTTGAAAGTTACAGATGCAGTTTAATTATATTTTGTCAAACACGATATGCTTAATTAATTTTCATTCTGTTGTTATTGATATCATTCCATCGATTTAAGACCCTCAAGGGGTTTTATAAACATAATTATTTCATTATAATGTGATAGTTGCAGTCAGGTTAATGGATCCATTTTCTACATTTTAGTACATAGATTATATTTGAATTAAACGAACTAAACAAACCAATATTAAGTAATCAACCAATTTTATATATCTACTAATTACTTAGTGTCCAGGATATACATTCTCATGTTTCAGTCAATAATATCATGAATAATTTGTCGGTCCACTTGTCTTATATTTTTTGGATAAAAGTTAGGGAATTAATCGTTAGCATATAAGTTGTACATATCTGGGAGTGAGTTATAGATCTTACTGCTTAAATATTTGTAGACCCGTTGACCAATGGATTTTTGTGCAAATGGTGTGTGTACTATTAGATTTTCTTTACCTCTTTTATTGTACTTGTGATTTTGTATTTCAAGTATGTTTCTATTTCTATATGTGAATATCAGTACATTGTATGTATATAATTGCTAAGATCGAGGAGGCCCCCTTCTTTGTAAAGTTGGTTAGTGTCAGTCAATATACTTTTTCTGTAAATTATTTTTATTGCCCTATTTTGTAGCGTATGCAATTTTTTTAAGAGGTTTTTAGTAGTTCTACCCCAAGCAGGTATTCCATATTGTAATCCACTCTCGATTAGAGCAAAATACAAAGTTTTTTGTTCGTTTAGTATCTGTATGTTTTATTTAGAAATGTAAACTTGTTTATTAGCTGTCTTAATATATTTTGCTGACATTTTTCACATGTTCGTTCCAACGTAGGTGAAAGTCGATTCTAAATATTTTATACTATTTTGTTTGCTTATTTCGTGTTCAGATACTCCATCATTTTATAAGCAGAGTTTGGAAATCTGGAAGACTGTTTTTGTAGCTAGTGAAGAGTACATAATGTAATAATGTAACTTTTTTTAAGTCATGTTCTGCCATGTTTTTTAGCGACCGCCATGAGTCATGGGAACACTATTTTAGAAAGTCTATGAATACAAAAACTATTAGGTATCGTAATGTTTGCAGCTCAGTAATTAATTTTTAATTCGTTGAGTTATTTCCAGTCATTTTACTACTGGTAGTACTGGTCAAAATAGTGTTAATAATTTTCATTTTTAACCTTTTGTTCAAATTAATTAATTATTTCTAGCATTATACAAAATCATGTTTCTTGTATAGGGAAATTAAGATTTTTTAGGTATAGTTTTATGAACGTACCTGTCAGCCGCAGTATTTGAATTTTTGGTGAAAACGTCAAATCTGTTAGTGTGAACATCGTTATCGGGGTGCTTTCGAATACTTTACATTAATTTAATTATCTTATCGAAATTGCCTCTCCAAGCAAACCGCTGGAAAATAGGTGGGTGGTAAAGCCTCTAGGAAACAATTAGCAACAAAGTCAGCACGTATAAGCCCGCTACAGGTGGTGTAAAAACCACAACGTTATAGACTCAGTAGTTCTTCGTGAAATTCGTCGCTACCAAAAAAGTACCGAATAATTGCTCAGAAATGTGCCATTCCAAGGTGTTGTTAGGGAAATCGCACAGGATTTCATCACCGATTTAAGAATTCAGAACTCAGCAGCAATAGGTTTGCTAGAAGCTAGCGAAGCTTATCTGGTTGGTCTTTTCGAGGATGCCAGTTTGTGTGCTATCCACGCGAAACGAGTAACCATCATGGCGAAGGACATACAGTTGGCAAGACATATACGTGGTGAACGCCCTTAAAAAATATATAAGATTGGATGATGTTTGTAGTTGTGATAAAAGGTATATATGCCAAAGAAATATTTTATAAAGGATTAAAGTATTTCACTATCAAATATCTTCGACGGAGATGGTTTATACACGAAATTCCATAACAGATTTGACAATTATATAGATTAGTGTTACTCGTTTTTCTATAAATATCAGATTCTAATTCATTTTTGTGGTCAATATATGTAGGATAATTAAATTGGAAATTGAATAAGATAAAAAAACTACTTTTCCTAGTCATATTAATAACAAAAAAAAATTATAGAAAGCCGATTCATAATAACAGATACCTCCACATCAATTCAGGTTCTATAGGGAAAATAGGGGAAACAATTATAAAAAGTATTCTTGCTGGTAACAATTGCCCTAAAGATTTCATCAACAAAAAGTTAAATACAATTGAGCACAAAATATTGGAATCACTACACACTCCTCTAAGTAATACCAACTAACAACTATATCATATATATAGGAGTGTGTATCACAAATACTGAAAAGAGTATTGAAAACTACATTACAGACAAGCAATACAATAAAATCAGTTACATCGAAAACAAAACCAACAAACATAAGTGAATAATTTGCATTTAAGTATTATTTGCTAATAAATTTTACAGAAGGGAAACATCTAGAACTCTAAATGAATGAATAAATGAACACTGAAATTTCTAAAAGAAGTGGCAGTTCGAGAAACCTAAAACGTGTGAGCATGTTTGTGACCCATATACTTAATACTAAAAGTATATAAGTATATAAAATACAGTTTGACAATACAACAATATTACACAAAGGAGAACTCGAGGGAAAACTAATATTAAAATAGTCTGAGTTCTGTTAAATGAGGGTTATTGTACCGCTTGGACTTACGTAGAATTGTATCTGGTTAAGGATAAAATTAATATTGATAATCTCTTTTTCAACAACACTATATCGAGATAGATTATAATTGAATCAACAGAATTCTTTGATCGCGTTTCTGACTAATTACAACAATAGTCGACATTAAAAGCACCACATATAAATTCTGAGGACAACTCTTTTAGGTTCTTCTCACATGAAAGCAGTTTGGCTGTTATATATGGTCAATGTTTAATCACTATTTGGGAAATAACACCACAATTAACGAAATTACTGTATATTTCCAAACGCTTCGAGGTCGAGGTCAGACCTCGTTCTCAATGGCAAAAAACCTATGAAAAAAGGAACAATTCTGAAATATCCATTTGTTAATATTCTTTCTATATCATGACTTTGAGATACATCCTCAACTATTACATCTTCATACACTTGAGTTTTTTGCTCAAACTTTTATCCCAATTATTTTGGGAAGCACTTGGGTAGCTTGCTCCTTATAGTGTAATGTGAAAACTTCAGGATCTATTTCGCCTTTTGTTTTGGATTTTATTTCAATATATTCACAGCAATTCCTCTATTAGAAGTGCTGAAGATATTTGCGATCTCGCAGGTTAAACGTGAACCACGCTTTGTAGTCCTGTCCTTTCTGTACCAACTTTTTAGCAATATTCAGGTTCTTTGGAATCTCATTTGTTTTTAAGATAACTCTTTGTACTTCAGCATTGGATTTAACGATGGTTAGCAACCATTTTCACTTACTTTATCAGTATTTATAATTAAACTGTGAAAAAAATCTTTTATTGCCACCTTCATTTTTTGCTTAAGGGACAAGCTACGTAACTATCCTATTAATATTAAATTTCTCAGTGAAATCACAACATTGCAAAACTTACTGTTTAATAACATCAACTCAAAAAACTAAAAAACCCGACTGTGCAAAAATGAGCTTAAAATAAAAAGTCAAAAATCCAATTAGCGTAAAAAATGAACATTAAAAAGATGAAAATACGATTTCTGTGCACGTAAGTTGAGATCCAATGATTTAAATTTTTTATGTGAATGTGTAAATCAATTTGTTTTATAAGTAAGTTTTATAAGCGAATTATCTATTCTGATTAGTATTCGCCAATAACATCAGAGATCAGAAAAATATCCAGGAATCATGTTTTAATTCGCAAATTCCTTTAATATTGGTGGAATATCAAAAACGACACACCGTAGAATGCATTTCTACCCAAGGGTTAAAAAGAGGTGTCACTTATGATAGGGTTTCTTTTAGAAAAATTGAGAAGCTAGCGCTGGGGTGAAGAGGGCTCAATTTAATTAACGGTCAGAATGGCATGGGTTTTGAGGTGTTATTGTGATTTTCAAAATAACGCGTATTTTGAAAAATATTTGAGGTGGCTCGTATTCGTTGTATATTATCGAATAAGTAGTGGTGCATACATTGTATAGAGAACTGTGCACACATCGTTTGTGCTAAAAAAACGTATAAAGCTATCTACAATTATCGAATACACACTGGATTTGTGATGCAAGCCGAATGAACTTTATCGTAATCATGTTGCAGTAAAGCATTGTACTATAGCATCGCTTGCTTGAATAGGAACAGAAAAATACAGTGTCCAAGAGTCATTTGGAAGAACTGCACATATTTTTATTTCGTTAAGAAATGGCCGACGAAAATTTTATTTACAGTGAGTTACTGATTTCTTTGTTGGAACCAAATACTGTTTTGTGGGACAAAACTATGGAATTGTGTAAAAATCTCATTGCTACTCAATCTATTTGGTAGAAATAATGAGGGTATTAAGTCCAAATTTGTATTTGCATTGGATTGTATGTATTTATTATTTTTTTGGTTTCTGAAAAAATACAGATAAGTACAGTAATTGAAAATCAAAGTGTAGTATCTAAGAGCAGTTTGTGGAAACTGCACGGAACCCTAGTTGCCCTCTTATAGAAAAACTCTCTCGCAGGATTAACTGTGAGAAAGGTGGTCTACGGATTTGTCAACTAGTTTTCCTGAATAATATGTTGGGATGTATTTTGTGTGGCGTTTCGATTCCTCATCAGGAATCGTTGTCGAACAATTTAGTTTGAAATAATTTACACAATATTATAGCTTGAATTTTTGGCTATTTCAAACTACATTGTTCGACAACGATTCCTGAGCAGAAATCGAAATATAACATCAGATAAGTATCACACAAAGTCTTCCCAATATAGTGTACAGGAAAACTAGTTGACAAACACGTCGACCTACTTTCTCACAGTTAATTCTGCTAGAGAGTTTTTCCATAAGAGCGCAACTAGTGTTCAGGGCAGTTTTCAGAAACTGGTTTTTAATACTACACTTTGATTTTCAATTACTTTACTTATTTGTATTGTTTCAGAAACCATGGTAAGGCGCGAAAATCCACATGAACATCCAAAATAAACATTTGCCTCCGCAATCATTTAGAAACTACTTATGTATTTATTATATGTTTTACAACTTGTGTGAGAAAGAAATGTCTTTTTGATATAATGATATAATACTAAATAAATATATTCATTTTACCATGAGAAAGATCCTTTGTTTGATATAAAATATTTAGCAAAAGTAGTTTTCACATTGTGGGCTTCTAGTTTTCGTATCGATATTGATGTAGTGTGAATTTCAAATATATACTTTGTCATAATTGAGGAAGATCGGCTGATGCAGACTGTCAGTGTGAATTACGGCAGTTTATGAAGTAGCTTTTCTCAAGAATATTAAGTCAACTATAATGCTGGTAGTATACACTACAAATATGACATTCCCTAATTATAAAAGTCCTTCGACTGCTGTTTTTTCCTATTCAAACTACTTAACTACATGTGTACGTTATGTTCAGACTTTTTATAACAAACAACTAGCTGTTTTATTTGCATAATCACTTTAAACGGATTTCAGTTTCATTTTAATACTGCTGCCCTTTGCATTTAGTATTTGTTTGGCCATCTTGAACTCTTTAGACGCTGTGGTAAATTATTCAACTCCCTGACATAACTGCAAAAGCTGGCGTGTAAACTCGCCCTTGAAAGAAACCATATTGAAGAGTATAACACTAGGTGTAGCTAGTTATAAATTTGTAACAAATCTCTATAATTCTACAATTTATGATATGTCTCTTTAGAATTTTAATCCGCTCCAATGTTCTCCAACCTGCTCTAAATTGAGGGTGCAATTATAAAGCTTCTAGTAGCATGCATTAAAGTCTAAAGTTTTTCTGTAGAGAAGATTTGTAAGCTGTAGCTGACACTGACAGTGAAAATTTATGGTCTCCAAGTGTGCATTATTCTGAAAAACCGGCTGCGTTCCATATTTTCCCCATAGCAATGTAAAAAATAAATTGTGTAGCGTCTGACTGGTAATATAGACCATATATACATACATATTATCAACAATTCATTGAATTTATATAATGAAATGAAAACTTAAAACTTAGGTAACTCATGTATTATTTACTGTTAATAAATGTAACATTTAAATTGTATTTTGATTCAGGGTGGTCAATTACTGCCTTCAGTTTCAGTTTGACATTTATTTCAAGCATTATTATAGTTACAGAAAATTGATACCCCACTTGTAATTTCTAACTAATATTTTTATGAACAATAATGTACAAACTAATATTTTTATATTTATACAATATTGTTCGGTATATAGAAAGAATCGGCATATTATGATAGACGCGGATCAACTAAATTGACTTAACTTATAACATCGTTTAAAAAGCAAGACATAACAGTTCTCTAAACACATTTTATTCAGAAAGTGATCTTAAGAGCAAAGATACATAGCAACTTTGTGAAAAGTAGGAAAAAATACAAAAAAAGAAGAAGAGTAAAATAGGAGCAGACCAAATCCAGAGCATTGAAATATGTAAATTAAAAGTACATTGAAATATGTAAATTAAAAGTACAAAATTACGTAGAGAATATGAAAGGCTCCGACAATCCAAATTAATTAACCGTAAATATACCAACCACAATAATAACAGCTACAAAGGAAGCAAAATATCAGACAAAACAATGGATAAATACAAAAATCAAGACAACTATATCAAGACGGACAATATGATTCCGCTCGTTACAAACAAAACAGAAAATATTCACGAACAATGATAAAAAAATACTTAGAAGAGTACTACTGAAAACTGGCAAGCTATGTTACGGAAAAGTACATGAACCTTAAATGACCGAGAAGAAAAGCAGAGAGGCACCAAATCGTAGTACTAACAAACGAAAACGGACAAGAAATAAGAAACAGGGAAGAGATTATACTAACAACACAAAAATGCTATGAAGACCTATGCAGCAGAAAAAAAAATGAATGTGGGCTCAGAGGACATACTCCAGTTAACCAAGAAGAAGTTCTCCTTGCTCTAGAATTCCTAAAAAACATAAAGCACTCGGTGAGGATGAACTTGTGTACTTGAGATGAAAAAAAAAAAACACATGACATAATAATACTAATGTTAAAGCAACGACTCAGCAGCTGCTTAGAACACATTATTAACAATTCTATCCTGTAAGTTAGCTATCGCCAATATAAGTATAAACTATTTACAAGGATAATAAAAATGGATAGAAAAGAAATTAGCCTACTATTAACCTTTAGAGCAGACCTCATTTCGGATAAGATATGGCACAATTGACCAACTACTCACAATAAGAATACTTATGAAAATATTGATAGAATATAATATTTTTGTGCACATGGTCTGTGTAGACTACGAAAGGGAATATTGTGAAATAATGGAAAAGTTAGAACTTAGGTACAAAAACCTACTACAAATTATATTAAAAACTATGTAATGCGAATTACAGTAAAGTAAAAACATATAGAAAATGATAGAATTTGGTAAAAGAAACGAAGACAATGAAACACTGAAAGACAATTTCTGTCATTACATATGGTGTACAAACGTGGACCCTAACTAATACATAAAGCATTGACTAAAACCAACACAGAGAGCAATGGAGATAGTTGTTGGGTATATAACTCAGAGACCAACATTTTAATGATTGGATTAGACACGTCACGGCCTTAATTGAAATAATTACTAATCTGGAGTGGGGCTACGCTGATCACATTGCAAAAGGATATAAAAAAACTGACAGGTCAAAGGTGGATAGAAGAAACACAGAATAAAGAGTACTGAAAGGAAAATGCCCTACACAGTCGCACAAATGCCCATAATTATAGTTTAAATTACTGCTAATATCTATTTTATCGCGAAATGAATTTAGACCATGGATTGAAAAATCTGGAAAAGATATTATGGTAAAAAACTGTTGTTTCCTGAATGATAATTGTGACATATTTAGTTCATGTTTAGCACTTTTTGGAAAATAGCACAACAAATAGCGAAATTTCTGTATATTTCCAAACGTTTCGGCATAAATTGGTCTCAACAGGCTAAAAACAGATTCGCACGGAATGAAATGATTCGCGAATGTGTAAAGGAAAGTAGGTTCACCCCCAATAAATACTGCTACATTATAAATGAATATGACGAAGACGACTACAATGTTCTTATAACGACGATGCTTCCAGATGCTTTATCCTTGCTAGCTATTGGGATTTTAAAGAAATTCATTATATTTACTAATGATAATAACTCCTTTTTTGAATTTAACACCTGTAGACCAATTATATTCCAGGTGCCAAAATTGTGGTAATAATTCTCATGAAAGATTTTTATGCTCTAATAGTAAATGAAAATGGTCTGCTGAAAGAAAAATTTAAATCGACTTCGTTCGCAATTTTTTCTAAAACTAAGTAAAAATAGCTCCTGAACTTTTATTCTACCGTTGAATGATCATAGTATGTATGTAGGTTAAAAACATCTCGCAGGTCGAAGGTAAGATTGAAAGACAGAATGTGCTCATAACCATTAATACAAATTACCGGTTCTGCTAATAACCAGAGGTCGGTTAGTTGATCTATCACCTAATTGAACTATATCGGAATCACATTCCTATATCATCCGAATTCGTCGTAAATCAGTGAAGTAATATTTATAAATACGCATTGATATCAACTATGTACAATACACATAAACATTGTGGAATAATTTTCATATTATTTGCAAATTTTTGCATTATTGTGGTAAATTCGGTAACACTGTTTAAACTTTGATATTAAAGTATATCCCAGAAAAAAGGAAAAATATTTTCAAAATCGTACGTATGGAAAGTTCCTTATGGAGAGTTTTGCTTAAAAGTAAAAACTAAAAACTGCATTATATCATTCAATTACATCCATCTAGTACCATATTTTTTTGTTTTTGATGTTTTTTCGACCTTTGGCTTGTTTTATGATGTTGTTTCTGGTGTTAAGTACAAAACTTTTCAGTGTCAGCAGTGTGGGCATGTGATTGAAATTCATATAGATTTGTTCCGCTAAGTATTTGTTCGTTGTTTTCGTACTATTAAAATCTAATCAAATTGCATCAGTTGACCTTCTCATTTCTCAAGTCTGTGCCTATTTAGAGCTTGGTTACCACGAAAACAATGGTATGATAATTTTTATGCCAACATTTCTTTTTAAATCCTTTCTACATGGCCATATCATATTAACTGTTTTCTCTGAATGAGTTAAATAACTTTTTTCTAAGTTCATTAGATATTTTATTCATATATTATTAACCTAGTCTAAGCCTTGGAGTTACTCTTCTGTGTGCGTCCATACCAGTCGCTTCTATTTACTCCAGATATTATCTCATTCTTCAGGTCCCGGGTACACACATTTTGTTGTAGATTTGAATTGTTCATTGTTTTTCTATTTAGATGCTTCACAGAGTTCTGTTAAGTGGTTGTTGCTGTATTTGTTCTGTATTTTATTTCTGTATGGTTTGTGACTTCTTTACTAAAATCAATTCCTGATTATTGATAGTTGTTACATATGTTCGTATTTTATTTGTTTCTCAGTCATGTATTTTAAGTCCTCTTCGACATTTTTTCATAATAATCTACGAAATAAAGGGTACGCATAGGTGTCATCATCTATTTCGGTGCCTATTCCACTGCATTTTTCTCCATTTTTTTCGAGGCATATATCTTAAAAAGAGTTGGGGAGGTATAGCATCTCAGCTCATTGTTTACTGCAGATTTAATGCCGTTCTATAAATTTAGGGCAGCTGTTCTGTTGCTATGATTAATGTGGGAGTTTTGGAGTCCTTTCTTTATTTTATTTCGGTATTGGTATTTTATCAAGGTTTTCTGAGGTCTATAAACACCAATGTAAAAACTCAGTTTTGCACCCTAACACTAAACCTTTATTTTAAACACGGAACGCCGTCTCAATAAGTCTAAGTCGTCATCATCAAGGAGTACACCAAACAGTTTCTTTAACAAAGTGTGTAATTTCATTACTGAATGCTTAATGACAGTTGTATTAAGTTCATCGGTGTTTGTGTTAAAGCATATTTTGTTTATGACTTTAAGTTTAAAAATTCTATTTTTATTCTTATTTGACATTGATCGGTTAGGTCAACAAGCTATCCTCCATTTTCGTTACACGTATACTTTCCGAAAGGTGACATTATGCCTTTTTTAATCAATAAATAATTATAAGAACGAGAATATGACTAAAGCCAGCTTTGTTATCGCGTAGAACAAAGCGTAGTATAGAGTACCGTTCAGAGCAAGCATTGATTCCACGATTCATCTAGATGACTTTCTCTTGTGGGAAGCGCAACTGATGAATGTTCCCGATCGGAAACAATAAATATGTATTCTCTTGCGTACAGAAAAATGAAACCTCGAAGACAGTATTCAGTATCTCTGACAGGTCAAGTTATCATCAAATACATATATAATTGTTCGAGATGACATTATTTTGTGGCAAGCGCAACTGATGAAGATTCCCGAGCGGAAACAATATATACTATATATATACTGTCTTGCGTACAAAAGAATGGCACCTCGAAGAGAGTATGGTAGAAGAAATTATACAACCATTTGTATGGACTAGTGATAATAAACATTTTCTTTCTTGAACGTGTTAAGTGTTTAAAAACACTATTGTATTGGACAACCGAACGTTCAAAAATAGAAAATAATAATCGAAATGAAAGTAAGTAAGAAACTTTAAAAAAATAGAAGAAGCATCATTTCCTCCTTTGACTGAAGTTACAAGTACAACAAGGAATAGCATAGCAATAAGCTTTACGATAGGACCCAGATGAAATGTCGTACCGACCAGAAATAGGTTAGTTCATAGTAACCAGTTGCCACCGATTCCAAAGGTTTGAAAAGTTCTACGCTAATCAAGGTTTGCCACAACCAATTGCCGAGATCGTTGGTTGTTGTAGAATTTAACAAACTTTGGAGTTATCAGCAACTTGCCTCTTTGAATAAATCTCTAAATGTCTATTAATATTAATGTATATGAAATTGACATCAGACAGAAAAGTTATAAATTTAAATTATTAAATCATAATAGATAATAGGTATAGGTTTCCATGTCCCTATAACGTTGGAAATACTTGCTAGCTATTGTAAAATTTTTGGGTAAAATGCATTTTACTTCTTGCATAATGGATTTTGAAATAAATTTAAAATATGCGAAATGAATGGTATGCATGTGGTTTAGTGCAAACCGAAATTAGATAATACATTCTGAATTTTTCCGATATTTCACGTCCAATCCAGTTTATTCATTCAGTTTCATAAATTACAATAAACTAGTTGAAACAGGAGGCAAATTATTGGATTAATGTTTCGGTGTATTGGCTGAGTGAACATTATGTGGATTGATTGTAAGGGAAAATATGAATAGTGTGGCGCAGCAGATAAATCGACAATAGTTCTCCACTTTCCATTGTATTGCTTGTATTTAGTTCGTTTTTTGAGCGTCATTCGAATACTTTTAATCGATTATTTCAGTAACAAGATTTCCCAGAGTAAAATTGATACATGCATATTGCAAATAAAACTACTTTTAATGTTTTATGATTTTTTAGTTTACGCAAAAATTGAGAATTTACGAAGCGAGTACTAATATAAATATTTTTTCTTATGACTCTCAGGTATATTTGTTTGAGGCCGTCTGGTACTGCATTTGTTCTGGTATCAGTATTACTATTGTAGATAAAGACACAGTGAACTCTTTCAACGTTTTAGTTTATTACTGCACTCAGTTTGAGGATTGACTTCATATGAACATGTAGGAAATATATTTTTATAGACATGTTACAAAGCAAATCCATATATTATACATTTCCGATAATATTTTTATAGTCATTTGGTTGGTGATTTTCGAGAAAGTGTGAAGTTTTCCTCTTGAAAATAACCCTATCTGAGTTTTTAGCCTCATTAGATGCTCTATTTTAAGAGCTATCAATATTCCGTTCATATTTGGGCTTTAAATGTGGAGGTGGATAGTCATCATTGGGTTATAATGGTGCAGTATTATTAACATCTATCTGTTCTCTTCTGTTTTGCAAACATCAACTTTAATATTTGTCTCATTTACAATCAAAACAAATAAATTGTATTTGTATATTTTCGCATGGTAGTTTCTCCAATTGAAATTCCCTGTCTCATATGACTTATTTTTTTAAACAAAAATGTGCTAATACTACTTTCTGCTTATTGCAATATCACAAAGACCAGATTATTATTCTGTTACAGAAAGTTTTTAATTTTTCGTCTAGATTTTAAAAGAAATTTCTTTGTAACATTTCCACCCATTTAATGGAGATCTCAAAATTCTGTTTGTGTTTTAGATGAGAACTGAAGTTGAATAAACATGGTATAATTAAAACTGGCAGTTATTTCAAAATTAGTAAGCACCATCTTTGTTAGAAAATTTTATTGCTCAGAAAAATATGGTAGTGGTGAACTTGCCAGACATGAATGAAAAACATTTGAATTAAGTAAATGCGAATTTTGTTTGAAAACATTCAGTTCTTATTAGTTCAGGTCATTTACGAAATTACGTAACAAAATTAATAGTAGAACAAAACCGACATCAATGTGTTCTAATGATAAACCTTGACCAATTGGCATAAAATTCAACATGTTTTATCGATGCGTTTTTGTTTTTTAACAGAAAAAAAAAACAGCGAAAAATCGGTAACAATTTAGTTTTTACCTTTTACACAAAATCCACCGATAAAACCGTGTTTGCTACTATGGGCAATGTTGAAGAGAAAAGTTTTATCATTAGAACACGTTGAGTTGGTTTTGTTCTATTAATTTTGTCACCAAAAGGTCTTTTTCTCCGTAAATGACCTCAGCTATATGAGCATTTAAATCCTCAGCTATTATGATTGGTGTCAACTGGGACTAAATGGAGCTAAGTGAGGCTAGAGAACTAGGTGATTTTTTTTTAAAAAATTACGTCTACTGACATGTGAAGTAAGGTCGTTACCAAAATGTCAAGTATGAAGATATGAGACATAAAAATTCTCTCCATTTTATATTATTAAATTGTGTGTGAGTTAAGAGCGTTTAACTTTTACTAAAATAATAATTGCTGCATAAGATATGGTAATGTGAAATCAGTTTTGAATAATGTACATTTAGATTTCAATAGTTACATATTGATATCATCAAGCCATGAGTGGTACCACTTAGTTAATTGTAGTCGTATTACTTTTAGTACTATTTCAGATGATTTTAACAAGTGCTTGATTTTCAAATATACTCTATATAACCTATAAGGATATTTATTTCGTTAACAATATATTAGTAAGTGATGTGAGAACGTAGATTTGGAATGCGTAATTTTTTCGAATTAATTTATTTATATATCTTAACCAACTTTTGCGACGTTTCACTCCACTTGTAAGGAGAATGAGAAATACAAATATTGCGTTCCCTGCGGCGACTACATTCGTTTAGTCTTTTTCTCACAGCACATTTTGAAACTTCACTTTATTAAACTTCTCACACTGAAGCGCAAATTGTAAATGACTGCACATTGGATATAGCCAAGGACATTGATTCGGGATTTTTGAAATAACTAGCTGTCGCCCAGTGGTCGAAATTCGACCAATTGTGTCAATATCTCTGGCAGGTTAAGTAACATGAAAATTTTATCGTGACATTCTATCCTAGGACTTTAGGGAGAACAGCAATTACACAGAACGGATCCAGATTCGGAACCTCTCTGTGATAGTTTCCTCGAAAATTCTAGATGTCGGTCTTACATCTTGCTTCTACAAATAAGTAACGAAATTCAAGTTTTTTTCAGATATAATTCATAGAACTTCAACTGCTAACGGGCTACCCTACATATTTATTTTTTCTAACCCCCCTGTATAGCTATAATTGCACTCAATTCTCTAACATTTATTAAAATCCTCATTATAATAATTCCATCTCATTATATATTTCCACCACCCTGTATATGCAACTGCTTATGGACCACGCATAATATTTTCTAACATTTTTCAACCACTGGGTAAACCATTCTGTATATGTCACTGCCTATGACCCACTATATTTACTCTTTTTGTTTATGAAATTTTTAATTATCTTCTGTAACTATAATTCTACTTCGACCTATATTTCAATCATTGTATATATGGAACTCTTTGTGGTCTACTCTATAAATCATTTCCTTTTCTAACATTATCACCATCCTGTATATCTATAATTCCTCTTACCCTATATTTCATCTTAACTATATATACAACTGCTTATGGGTTACGAAATGTTGCATTTCCATTTCCGCCACCCTGTATATGCATCTATGTATAACATTTTTTGCACCACCCTGTATAACTTTAATTTTACTGCACCTTCTATTCCAAGAACCCTGTAAATTCAACCGCTAATGGGCTACCCTATATAATTATTTTATTAGTTATAATTGCACTCTACTTTATATTTTAAACACAATAAATATGCAACTGCTTATGTGCCACCCATTAAAAAAATGATTTCTAACATATCTGGAATCGCCCTGTATAATTATGATATTCAACGATTACTTTACCCACTAAACAATAACAAAGTTTGCATGCCACTTCTAGAAGTACATGCTCTAAGTATATAACAGCATTGGTCTGTCTATATATAATTACTCAATGGTTTGAGTATGGCGGCGGCGGCACGCGGCACTGTGTGATCTATGCGCGGCACATTCATTTGTTTGGCATTGACATTATTGACGTAAATAATGAATTTTTATTATATTTTATTTAATGAATGAACCAATATTATAAATTAAGATTAGCATTCTGCACTGAAGGTCGTCAGTAGCTACTAAACAAAACAAAAATGAAGAAAATCGGTTGAGAAACAGCGGAGAAAATGGTACCTAATCGTTTTGTCTTAGCCTATTTATATATAGATAATTGGCCATCCGATATTTAAGGTAAAAGAAGTGTACTTAATGGGATTCTTTGAATTGTCTTGTGGTTGTAATAATATTTTGAATATCATTACAATCAATAAATATTCGCCTGGGCCACTCAGTATACAGCACACCAACACCCAACGATAGACTTTTACGCCCGGTCCCATCATCATCCATCTCAGAAACGGTCAGTCGTCAACTCACTGGTGCATTGAGCTACCTCAATTTGCGAACCCAAAATTTGGGAAGGGAATTAGCTTGGGTAGAGGGTAGTCCACTAAATAACAGATACCGTGAACGAGACAATCACAATTCCATTTCGCGTCACCAAAGTCCCCTTCGTAAGAAAGAATTGGTGTCTAGTAAAACATATTCAAAATTTGATTACAACCATAAAACAATTCAAATAATCTCATTAAGTACCTACTATCCTTCTTTTACTTAAAATGTCTGATGACCAATTAATATTTCTTAAAAACAAAAATCCCGAACAAATGTCGTTGATTATATCCAATGTTTAATCATTTACAAATTGTGCCTCAATGTGAGAAGTTTAATCAATTGAAGATTAAAAGAGTACTGTGAGAAAAAGACTAAACGAATGTAGTCGCCGCAAGGTCAGCAGCAGTTGTATTTGTCATCGTTGAAAAAGCCCCAAACAAGTATGGGCGAAACGTCGGAAAACTTTGTTTATTACAGGAGTTTTTTTTTAAAGATCAGTATGGGGATCTCGGAAACTAGCGGAGATACATCAATGGTTAAACTGGGAAAGATTTGCAGTTTTACTGGCCCAATTTAATGACACTTTCAGATTTTTGTAAAAAGTCATGGCTTACTAGATATTTTGAAATAACGAAATTCTGTCGATTTAGTCAACTCGCTCTAGCTCCGTTGTTTTTGATTTTATAAAAAAAGTTAAATATCAAAATTGAAGGGAACTGTAACCCGAATATGATTGTCATATCCTCGTTTGCGTGACAGCTCTCGTTTTCGAGATATGACACAAACTTTCCTTTTTCTGAATGGAAACCATAGTTGGCTATGACCTCAAAAAATCGGACATTTTTAGAGCTTTTCAACGATATAATACTCGATATAGTTATTCATAAAAATAATGGAGTTATGGATGCTTTTCTCTCTTATTTTCACTTTTAACGTAGTTAGCCATGAAAAAGATTGTTTTCACTTTGACGTTTCCTCATTTGAGAGTAATTCCATTAGTAGTGCTGAACTGACAGTCGATATTGACAAGTTTTTGTGATAAAATGGAATATTCTAACGAAAATAAAAACGGAATATGGTGGAATGTTATATCATATGCCATAAAAATTCAGTTCGTGCAGCTGAGGAATGTACATTTAAGAGGCTTTACTACAGTTTGCGCAGATATGGATCTTTTACTAAACCACCAAACGAACGTAATCAAATTAACGAAGCAGCACAAATTAATGTTTTGGCAATGGTAAATCAAAATCCATCTACATCAACTCGTGAGATTGCGGCAGAAGCTGGTATATCTCAACGAACTGTAGTTAAGGTACTGAAAGCGCACAAGTTCCACCCGTACAAACTTTCAGTTTCCCGAACTTTGCATGCTAGTGACGAAAATCGACATATTTTGTTTTGTACATGGTTTAGAGACATGTGCCTTGACAATCGACAGTTTCCGTTAAATGTGTTAAGGTCAGATGAAACTAGATTTACTAACTGCGGTATAGACACAATGAACATATCAGGGCTAAAGAAAACCCTTTCCATGTAGAACAAACACGACCCTAGATAAAATTTGGTTTTATTCTTTGGTGTGGTATCATAGGGTCTACTATTCTGGGGTCTTTTATCTATGACGAATCACTTACTGGGGAGCGCTACTTGCATTTCTTGCAATACACTTTTCAAGACATGTTGCATAATTTGAATTTGTGAACTCGTTTAGAAATTTAGTGGTTCCAACATGATGGAGCACCTGCTCATATCTCGTTACTAGTAAGACAACACTTAGATAATATCCATCCAAACTCTTGGATAGGAAGAAATGGCTCTCGCGAATGGCCATCCCGGTCTCCCGATTTGGCAGTTATAGACTTCTAAAAAACAAATTGTACAAAAGAAAGTATGAGACAGTAGGTGAATTAAGGGAGGCGGTATTACAAGCAATTGAAGAAATTAAGAAATTGACAGGCGGTCTGTGAGGAAAGCGCTAATATCAATCTTAAAAAGAAGCAATTTTTGTCTAAATAACAATGGTGGACTTTTCGAACATAAATTGTAACCATTATTATGTTCTTTAATTTCTTCAGTTTTTAGTAAGTACCGGTTATATAGTTTTTTTCGTTATATCTGACATACCTAATAAAAAAATCGTTCAATGTTTTTTGGAATAGTTATTAATAAATCAATCTATTTCATGGATAACTACGTTAAAAGTGAAAATAAGAGAGAAAAGCATCCATAACTCTTTTATTTTTATGAATAACTATATCGAGTATTATATCGTTGAAAAGTTCTAAAAATGTCCGATTTTTTGAAGTCATAGCCAACTTTGGTTTCCATTCAAAAAACATAAGTTTGTGTCATATCATGACAATCATATTCGGGATACAATTCCTTTCAATTATAATATTTACACTTCTTTTATAAAATCAAAAACAAAGGAGCTAGAGGGATTTGACTAAATCGACAGAATTTCGTTTTTTCAATATATCTAGTAAGCCATGACTTTTTACAAAAATCCGAAAGTGTCATTAAATTGAACCAGTAAAACTGCAAATCTTTCCCAATTTAATCATTGCTCTATCTCCGCTAGTTTCCGAGATCCCCATACTGATCATCAAAAACTCACCCTGTATGTTGGTTAAAATAAAAAAGCAGAATCAAGCAAATGATATATTTGTATAAAATGAGTTTTCTAATAGGGATATCTTTAAAAGAGGGGTTTAACTCTTTCAATGGTGAACTTTGTCTTTAGCAAACCGAAGACGTTTACAATGGTAAGCACAACATGTACTGTGCAATACCTAATGATAAATTGATTTATTAAAAGGCATTCCTAACCAAAGAGTAATTAGAGTTTATATATTGACTAAGTTTCTGATTTATTAGTACTGGGAATATAATCAGAATTACTAAAATGATCACAGCAGATAAATGTGTGAAGTGTTTGTGTTAGGTTTAGCATTCATATTTATTCCCGATAAATGTTTGGAATTGAAGGAAAATTATATAGCATCCCACTTTTCATGGGTATACTCGTATGTTATCAGACAAACTTAAATATCATTTGTAATGTATGTGAAGGAATTTTTAATTTATCGATTGTTTTATTTATTATTGACCTAAAAATCAGAAGTCATTTACTCTTTGAGTTGTTGGGTATTAAAAATAGCAGAAGTAGAACAAATTACGGTATTAAAAATATTAAAACATAATTTACATTCTTATTAACATAATTAAGTGAAAATCATTAGATATACATTATTTCCTATTAAGTGAAGGGTTTTTAAAATGTAATTATCTCAGGAAAAATATGTTTACATTGCAAACTTGGTGAAATTACTCATATATAAATCAGCAACTTAATTACTGTTACACAGATGGAAGAATTTTATCATTGATAACCGGGTAGAATAAACTGCATTTTTTGTTTAAATTTTCTGTTCTTTTGAAACTTTATAAAATTTTGTTTAAATAAACATAATTTATACTATAAGTTCGGATTTCAATGCTAAGTTTGTCTTGATTAATTGCTGTTAAGTTTTCGAGTATATTCAGAAATTTAATATAGGTTTACTTATCGAAATGTTACGAACTGTTTGTCATTCATGAATGAAATAGTACTACAATTTACGTAGCTTGAAATAAGACATGTACGGTATCGCTTACTAAAAATGTCTGATAACAAATTATAAATGAATGTGGGCGAAGATATCTTGAAGTAATATTTGTTTATTAATACGACGACTCTTTTGCTCCTTAAGATTGTAGTTCAGAAGTCAGGATTATCGGTAATCGAACTAAGAAAGTTGATATATTCGCGAATGTTTTCACTTCAAACACCGTTATGTGGCACACAGCTGTATAATTGGCACTGAAATAGAGTGAGCAAAACTGAGAAAGAATTAAATACCGTTTCCAAACTAATGAACGATTATTAATATTCATGATTAGTGTTATAGACAAAAGCTTTGTTCATGCACCAATTCATTATCACGCTGCCTTTATCGGTTCTCGGTACCCATTTGGTTCTCGAGTCTCACATTTGCGGCATTTCTTTGATGGAATTCTGAAAATTTCTTATCTCACTTCCCAAACAGGCGCTTAATCTTCTGTTCTTTTTGGTGACACAGAAATCTACGTAAAATATGATAAGAATTGTTTGAATAATGCAAAGCGTTCTTGGAGTTTCTTTATATAAACTATAAAAGGTTCCTTGAAATTTTATCATAAGCCCAGACATTTTAATTGCACTTAAGGTAATTACTTTGGAAAGGCACTTCTATTACATAGAGACTGTTCCAAATGTTGGAAGTATCGACATACTTGTGTTCTTGATAGGGGTGTTTCGGATTTGGATATGGCACAAATTATTTCGAAATACTTAATTAATTTTAAAACTAAGCCTTTGGTTCGAAGTTAGGGTTAAAGTGAGCTCCCCCCGCCCCAAGTTCTTCCTGAATTACTATTTGAACCAGTGGGGGATATCAGAATGAAACTTTAGGTATATGATGTAGAATAAATGGTAACCTATTAAACGGCGCATTTATTTTAACGATATGAGTAATTAAAATTAACCTCAGTTCAGAGTAAAATGAGTTTCAAATTAACATATCTTTAATGGTCATTTGATATTAATACCTACATTTACCAATTAATTAGTCCATATCCACTGCGACTGCTGCCAAATTTAAAAGCTTTTGAATAAGTTATCCTATTATAACTGTTCACTTCTTTCAAATCAACTGGTTTGTTGGCATAATGTAAATTTGCAACATTTGCCAATGTGACCAGTCCAAGATGAATTCCAGACTCAATATTGTCATTTTCTTATATACAAGTGCTGCTGTCACAAAAATCCACCACACGTTGGTATGTTAGAACTTTCATTTTAAAATATTAATATTAAGTAGGCGTAAATCAAATCTTAAAATAATAATCATTTATTTACACTCATAGTAGAGTAAGCAATTTACATCAATAACTATAAAGCCATTGATAACGAAGTCAGAATAGACTTTGAAACGTTTGGTTTTCCTTCAATATACGTCGTTTTATTTCGATTGTGGGGTTATTGCCCAAAAAATATATAAAAGTTAGGCAATAGGCTTTAGAATGAGACTAGTTTCTGTAATAATTTAAGTTTATATACAGAATAAAAAACACTGCCTGTATGCAAACATGTAAAGTATTTCATTAATTTTTATTTAACCCAACCCCCATCTTCGTTTACATCTATAGAATATTACAGCTCAATTCCTGAACACTTGCTGAAAGAAACCTGGTTTTATATCTGTATTCGTCTGTACGTAAACTCCAAGAAGAGTATTGTATTCAACACCTCAATAGTGTACATCTAATTATCAAATTCACTCTGATTTTTTGTCAAATTCCTTTCTTCCTTTTCTTCATGTCTTCATTTCCAAGGATAATACCGATTCCTCCTCATATACCGTTTCCAGAAAATCAAACACAAGTCGATTCCTTAACACCCAAAACTAAGTACGTTTCAAGAAACTCTTTAGTCCACGAAAATACTTATTAAGCAGAGGGTGAATGCCGAATTGAATTCACGAAGAAGTATCGATACTGGTATCGATTCCAAAACAACCCGGTATTACACGTTATACTGATTTATTCAAAATCAATTTTCGTCATACCAATTCCAGTAAAAATGAAGTAGTAACTAGACTACTCCGTACTATAAATGACTATCATCACATGAGCGCATTTATTGACTCGTCATACTATTCTTGCAATAATAACGATGATTTGATATCAAATGTTATGACTGATTTAGCTATACTTAATAGCTGATAAAATATACCCCTTACACGTCAGACAGATCAAATATGCTTTGTGGATGTTAAGATTCGTCTATTTTTTTGCTGAGTCACCTTAGATTGGTTTCTATCTGTGGGTAAAAAATTCTGGGTGGATAAAAGCAGTCATTGTTTTCTAAGATGACTGCGTTAGAAAGAAGATGGTAAATGTGTGCGCACACAAATAAGAGAGCTTATCAAAAACCTACCCCGACTTTGAAGACATTTGGAGTTGAAATAGTCTCATACATGTCATTTTTAAACAGACGTTATTCAATACTTTATAAACGGTTAAGCAGCGAACTACTGAGTTATGACCTGAAAATCTCGGCGTTGTTAGCGACGAACCTTATCGAACCCAATAAAACTTAGCTATTTAAAAAAGTTTCCAGAAAGTAAAATTCAAGTATTTCTCTAGTCTTTTTTTGGACCCTAAAACAATTCGGTTGACCTCTATATCTCATTATTACAAAAAAGTATCCTCTGTATAAACATTATATGCAAATTCGAAGTAAAAATTAAATAGTTCTTGTGCTTAACCATATCAAATAACTTTACAGACAAAAGAAGCATCATTGTGATTAGTATTTTTTTCTATACAATACTGACCGAATTTGTCGTATAGTCCGACTATAGTTTGTTACCTGTTAAATAATAATACGTAATAAATTGAAAATATTTATTTACCAAACAGAATAGGACGATCAATCTTCAAACTCCAATAATTTTAAAGTTCTACCTTTCCATTTTCATTTATGGTACAAAATTCTTTTCTTACAGTTTCCATATCGAAACTGCTGCAGAACATGCACGCCATTTTCTGTTGCATTTTCAATAGATAATTACAAGAAGTACTGGGTGAATAAAGATCGATCTTCTTTGTAATCCTCTTATCGTTTTATCACCATCTTGTACATGGAATACACGTAGATGTGCTCTTTCCGCATTTGAATAAGTGGAAAGTAATGTAGGTTTACATAGTCGCACAAAAATGTAAAGCACTCTCACTGAAACTGATCAATGTTTATAGTCTTTAAAGCCCATCTAAAGTCTACAAAAATTACGAGTATTATATTTTACTACTTGATGTTGACGGCTTCCTGAGCCTTGGCTTATTACTATTTAAAATCCAAGGTAACGCAGCTCACAATTTTTTACCTGTATAGTCGTAAATTTGTATTTTAAATGAAGGAGAATATCTGCGAAGGGTAGCTGGTGTTCGGTGGAAAAGCACTCTTGTTTTTATACTTAGACCCAAGGTTCGTGTATATACGAGTATTTTGTTGAAAATATTCTAGATTTCCCAGAGCAACTTATTAGTTTATTTGCAAAAGATTTGAAATCCGAGTTTGGAATATAAAATCTGCTGTAAAATTTATGGCATTGTCGAACATGTTTTATCACATAAAAAAAGAAAATTCGGATTTATGTCTTTTATGATTACAAACTTTAGTTTCAAGTTTTCAAATTTATGATGATTTGATCGTTGAAGTGATGTTTTTAAAAATCAACAGCCTAGTTATAATTGATATGCTTTGTAACAGACCTTGAAAAATTATAAATCTGCTCTAAAAACAGTAAACTACTTTGTTCTGTTATCATGTCTATATGAAAGCTCTTCGTCGGGATCATTTCTTGGAAAGTGAGTAAAGTAATTAAAAAGTATTTTTTTAAGGGCGCCAGGGAGTTTAAATTATCCAAAATTGGAAATACAACTTTTAAATGAGAAATCCGATATAAGGCTTCTTTAACTTCCTCTGGTTAGCTATAGTTAAACACAACATGTACTGCTCCATTCTATATTTTTATCAAACCTATATTTTTAATTTAATGTTTGTTATTTTTGGTATCTTTATGTGTGCAATTTTCAATCGGTAGAGTAACAGGCCTATCATTTATCACCAGAAAATGTAAATTATTAAAACAGTCACTTATGATTCTTGCATTATGTTGGAGTGCTCTATTTTGCTGGAACCACATGGTCGCTACATCTTGATGACGCAAATTTTCTGCGTACTACGTACGTAAAAATGTATAATGGAACATGTCCGTTTATAATTCCTAGCCATACACTAAAACCCCCACCTTGCTTTATGGCGCACCTCACGATTTAAGAATGCATTTTGATCTGCCTAATACATGTTAATGTGTCTGTTAAATCCCCCCAATTTGTAAGTCGGATTTCATCAGGCCATAGAACCTTAAGCGGAAATTGAGGATTTTCTTGACATTTTTCTACGAACCCATTGCAAATCACTTTTCGCCTAAGTCCCCAACTCGAAGTACTTGACTAATATGTTCTACCTATACCTAGACGATAACTGTACTTTTTAAGAATTCCCTGAGTAGTCGATTTAGGCACTTCAATATTATTTTCCGTATGACGAAGGATTGTCTATAACACTTTGTTAAACAAGATTTTCAATATTTCCAGTACACACTCTATTCCGATTAGACATTTTAGCTAAGTGAATAGTTTCTAACCATTCTGAAGATCGACAAACCTGGTTGCGGTCTTTCGGGATATCGCTGAAATTTACATATCTAGAGCTCGTTTAGGCGATCCTGTGGAACATAATGAAACAATCATATATATCCATCTTTCTCAATCTGAATAACTTTCCATATAAAATTTAATTGAAAAAATGTTCTAATAACTAGGTTACTTAAAAAATATTACATTTATTTTGTAAAATAATAAACTCTTAACAGATAGAACCAAATAAATAATAAAGTTTTGACAGAGAGATACATTGCTATGACATCAAACATGGTATTTTGTTTCAAATCCACTAAGTGAATACCTGTTTTTTTTTATAATTTACATTTTCTATCATCTATCATCAAAAATAGACTTGTTATACATGGTTGAAAAGATGTTTGATGTGCTATTCAATTACATATAAATTGAATATGACGGCCATACTAAATAACGAAGTTGGCGATCTTGAAGGCCAAGAAGAAATCCGTTAACGTCAATCGATTGGCCATAATCGCTGTCACAAAACTTACAACTTTTATTATCAAATTTGTTTGAAAGATGGCGAACATATCGAATATTTTCGAAAACCACATTTTTTGTGTTTTTATTTCGATATTTTGAAAACCCCTTTCGATACAGCACCTGATTAGGCTTGGGTTAGACTTTTTTCTCAGTTAAGCCACCATGTATCTCTTGATGTTTCGGAAATCCACATGTAGTTGCTTTAATCTGGGACACATTACATCCTAAAAATTGCTACATAAAAAATTAGAGAATCTATAGTCATATTCATCTGTATATCAGCACCAAAATGAACAAATAATATAATATTTGTTTATAAATTTTATAAATAATTTAATATTTTCAACGCATGTGTCTTTTTTTAAGAGATCATACGTTTCAATCCTTTTTATAAGGAACTGTTAAAGCAATGAAAGATATTATTAAAAAATAATTTTTGTAACTTGCCAGTTGTTAATCAAACTATTGTTTGTACTTATATTTAACACGTTGATCGTTGAATTTTAGAAAATGAATCAGAAACTTTTTGAGAAAGCGAATTAGGGGATGCCTAGTGCACTACTAATTAGTTTAACTATATAAGTGGTTGAATTCTTCTTGTGAAGAACATTGTTGCTTAGACCTAAAAGCGCTACGCAACTTTGCTGCTTACTATAAAATAGTGGAGTAGTGGCAGCCAACAGTAGCAGAGAACTGTAGAACTCAACCGTTTTTTTTTAAACAATATATATGGTAAAACTGGTTGATTCTTTGAAGAATCGTGGATTTTTTTGTTTACTGTACGAAGTTTTTATTATATTAAACAGGAAGAAAATAATACATAACTAACTGCCTATGATGATAAACAACAAAACGTAGTTACAATTCTTCTTGACAGCCAGAACATACAACCATACTACTCATTTCTTGTTATTCTTTGTATTTATCTTAACTATGAATAATGCATATATTAATGCAATTACCAATATCCTAACAAATTCCCCTGATTTTCCTGAAATGTCGCGTACGAGACGTAATATAGCGTAGTTTTATATGTAGATGCACAGCCATAAGTAAATTTAACGGTCAAGTACGAGTTGGACCCGTATACTAAGGGTTCCGTATCAGCTTTGAGATTTCATACAATGTAGGTTAATCGAAGTATATGTTTTTCTAATATTCCAGTTTCATACAAGCAGGGAATGAAAGGATTTTCTTATATTTACCTTAATATGTTTTAAACTAAGCGTTTTAAATTTATAAAATATATTCACTTTTATTTATCACAGAGATCTGCTATATGATTCGCTTGATTTTTATAAAAATATTTATTTAATTTTCTAATTGGCGAACTTAATTAGAATTTAATTTTAAAATTTAAAATTGTCACTTTATTTTACCCATAAACTTTCTGTGAAGTCCTATATAATATTTTTTCTGAATTTTAGGCTTAGTTGTTTGAACGCTAAAGGGGAGAATGCCTCAAATTTTTAATAATATATTCTTAAATCTTAACAAGTTATTTTAATAATATATATATAAAATATGTTTGTATCGTTATGATGATTCTTTTCATTTGATACATTACGGTACGGGTGCACTTGCACTTGATGAATTACATGATGCCTTTGAAGAAATCCATTTTGCACTTAATTCATTAATTTGGACCCCAAATTTAATATTATTTAGTTTTCAAAATTTTAGGTGGTGTAGTTTCTGAGATAAAGGGGGAATAATTCGATGTTTCATATTTCAAATGATCTAAAAAATTTAAAAAATATATATATTTATTTCCTTCTTATTTGATGCGTTAAAAAAATCAATTTATTATTTTCTATTTATTTCTATAATTTGCTCCCCAAAAGTACTATTAGGGATTTCTATTTATTTATCCTATACAGTACAAGTGACGCCGTATACCCCTACTTTTCTTCAAAATTTTAGGTAAATAAAACGGAATATTATGTATTTATTAAATATTTTTATTAATACCTTTTAAAGAATTTATTAAAAAAAAGAAAAAAAGACATTTATATTCTCTTTATAAAAAAAATATTTGTATTCCTTTCATGTCATATATTGCATGATGGGTTAAAGTTTGTTTTTTATGTTTTTGTTTAATTCTATAATTTACCACCCAAAATTAATATTAGGGGTTTCTCCTGATCTATACTGTAAAGGGTCAAGTGAGGCTGTATAGGTACGTCTGATTTTTCTTAATGCTACTTCTTATAATTTTGGAAATCAAGGGGAAAACGGTTATTATTATTTTTGATAATATCTATTAAATAATTTATTTTAAAAATATGAAAAAAAATTGAATTCAATATAATGAGCCCTGCTATATGATACACTACTTGATGCGTTCTAACCAATTTTAACTTTATAATTTCCATTTAATTCTTAAATTTGCACCCTAAAACTAATATTGTAATTATATGAACTAAACAGCTTCATCAGTTTTATCAACTCAGTTACTCTTTATTATTATAAATGTGACAATCCATGTGTTTCTATGAGGTTTCAGGTTTAGCTTTCTCTGTTGCAGTAATGCCCAGAATGGTATCAAACAAGGGCGTATCCAGCTTTTGGTTTAGAGGGAGGCAAAATTAGAAAACATAAAGTCCTAGAGGGGGCAGATCGGAAAAAAAACTGTCCAAAGACAAATCAGAAATTTTTTGGTCCAGTGGGGGCAAGTGGGAAGCTTTAATGGCTCGCGGCAGGTTTTTCGGGTCCAGTTGTTATTCATAGAATTTAGACAATTTGGCAAAGGGGCTGATGATGTTCGTGAAATGAGGAAACCAATATATACAACGTCCCAAAAGTCAAGTCAAAAACCATAAGTGGATCCATTTATGACTACCCAGGGAAAAATAAAAGAATGGAATCATTTTTTTAAAGATACGCACTTTCTTGAAATATATCCAAAACAATACCATACACTTAGAACGTAGGTTTTTACGGCCAGAGTCATAGCTGATTCTGATTTTTCCTGATTTGGACCGCGTCGTTTTTTCGGATTTAATTATTTATAAATCTGAACCAACATACTAACAAAGTTTTCCGACGTTTCGCCCACACTTATAAGGGACTTTTTCAAGGGCGAGAAAATACAAATGTTACTTACCTTACGGTGAACACATTCGTTCCGTCTATTTCTCACAAACACACTTTGGAACTTCACTTTGTAGAACTTGTCACACTGAAGCACAAATTGTAAATGACTAACACTTTGGATCTATCAAATGATGAAATAATAATTGGCCCCCTGAAATTCCAAGTAAAAGAAGGCTAGAAGGTACTTAAAGGATTTATTTTAGTTTGTTTTATGGTTGTGATGATATTTTTTGAATACATTCATGGCATTTTATTAGTAGGTAATGTTAGGGATTAATCTCATCAACAAAATAAATTATAAGTCTGGGCGAAACGTCGGAATACTTTGTTTATATGTTGGTTCAGATATATAAATAAATAAGTTCGAAAAAATGACGCTGGCCAAATCCGGAAAAAGCAGAATCAGCTAATTCCATACATTACATTTTCAGTACCATAATTGCAATTCTGCAAATTATGTTGAAATGTTTGTATTGGTAACCTAATTGGGTATTTTATAATGTACAATTCTAAATTAAACCACAATGTAAATTGTTTTATCACAGAAAAATATTGCATTTAGTAAAAGAAATTTGAAGAAAAAAAAGTTTGTCAACTCATTATATTAATAACTAGACCTAAACTACTATGGCAAGTCACTGCAAAAGTTGGCACCACTAATGAAGTTTACAAAATGGAATAGTACTTCTTCTCCAAATAGAAATAAGTCATTTCTAAATTCTGGACGGATTTGAACTACAACTAATATGAAACTTCAAATGAACAGTTATGCAAATTTGAGTACTAACATTAGAGCTAATGTTCAAACTCTTTGCCACCAGCATTAATACATGCACAACAATGTCTTAAAAACGACCTTTTCACCAGTCATGCATAACGTCGATAATTAATGTGTTCGGTAGTATCCAAGGTAATTAGATATATTTCTCCAAATGTTGATGTGGATTGCGACGAAATCTTACCTTTCAGGTAAGCCTAGTAAAAAGAGTTCAATGGGTTTAAATCGGAAGAGTGTGATGGTCATAAAATTGAACTAATTCGTCCGATCCAACGGTCTGCAAATTTTTGGTTCAGATACTCACGTACAAGATGGGATAATGAGCAGGGAAACCGTCATTGTCAACCGTCAAAATTGTTAATGGCACATCTTCAGAGAGTTTTGACTCATGGTTTTGCAGAAAATGTAAATAAATTTCACCATTCAAATTCCCTGGCAATTCAAAATGTTCATTAATACGGCCAGGGAATTTGAATAGTGGAATATCTAGAGTTTCTTCAGAACTAGCTTAAAGATGACCCCAATATAAACTGAATAAATTAAATATTTTCACAATACAAATAACTAGAATCATACCATCCATCCTTTACCGCTAGCTTTACAATGTTCAAAAATGGTAATAAAATTAGCTTATAACTTGGACTTTGTGAAGTTAGTGCAAACCTTAAAAAACTGAATATATTTTTTATATATGCCCTATCTATGGAACCTAAACAATACACATTAACTTGATCAAAAATTTAAGTTCCTTACTTATTTCCCAATAAGTTGTGTCTTCAAAACTTCCATATTATAAATAGTTAGCATGCATTTCTGCGAAATTAGTTGACTGATTTTTGTAGATTTTTACTTTTCTAGAAGTAATATCTTGGTCACAAAAGGAGCTAAATCATTAATTAACAGCGACTATTTAATTTTAGGCACAGAAGCAGCAGCAAAAACCTCACATAGACAGAGGCGAGGTGAGATATAATTTTTTGATACAATTTTGACTTAAGCAACAAATTAAGTTACTAATCCCATTACCTAGCTTGTCCGCAAAATTAGTAGGTGATTAAACTAACTAACTTCCTGCCAACAACATATTAAATTTAATTGCGCTCTGCATGATTAAATTGCTTGCTTTCACCTCAAACTTGTGGAGCTTTGTAATGAAGGTTGCAAATTAGTTTGAAATAATAGGAAGTTTTAATATTGTACTTTCATAAGGTTGTTGGACAGATGATTCATCACTAGTGTTCAGAAAGTTAAACTCGCAGTTATATATTATATATGACTCAGGAATCAAGAAACATGTAATCTGTGGTAAACTGTTTTATTTCGTCTTCAACTGTAACTATTGGTTCTTTTATATTTGGATAACCTGCGATAAGTTAAGGAAAAATTGTAGAATTTTTAAATGTTGATGCCAATATTAATCAAGATAATTTATTTAAGATTTAGTTTAGAGATGCCTATCTGTTTAAACACCCGTTTTATTAACATTAAATAAAACAAGGCCATCTAGAAATATCTAATTTTAATTGCAGGTGATATATAGGTTGTCTAGAGTAGTTTCTATTTAGAAGAACTTCAAGGAGTTTTTTCAAGGATTCAACTGAGGCATTTGTAAGAGCGACTTATTAGCTCAGATAGCGCATTTGCTAAAAATTAGATCAAAACGCGTATACTTCCATTCCTCTATTAACCATTTTTTGGAAACAACATCTTTATTTGCTGCATTCTACCTCTAATGCAATACAACAACTTGAATATTTACAAGGTGGGACTGATTAGTTCACTCTATGCGTGGTTGATAACTTCTGTTACAGAAGCTTTTCTTGGACTGCTCTTGATAGCTGAAGTCGAGGTCTAGCTCGTATGGTTTGGTTTGGTGTTGGTTTCAGCTGAATATGAAATTCAGCGTCATATCCTCTGAAGTAGAGTGAAATGTAGGAAATAAATATTAAATTTCTTGTTTAGGAATCTGTAGTTACTGAACTATGTATCTATATTCCAGTCAAGCATTTGTATTTGCATGCAGTAGTGCTTCCATAAACGTATTTCATAGTCCAACTAATTTATTTTGAAATGTTTGAACTACGTCAGGCAAAGATACTTAAAGGTAACTCAGTAAATGTCTCCGAACTGACACTGACCCACCTTACCAATAAGAAAAGATTTAATGCTAAGTCATTTTTGAGCTTATCGTCGCCTTGGTAATCTTCGCACTTTATATTATGCTTTGCAAGCGCATTTAATGTTTATACCACGTTATTAAAATTTTTGTCATATAGCGTAGAAATGTTTTGCCTCATGGATTGCGTTTTGTTTTAATGTATTATTTGATTTTATTTCACCCTTGAACGGTACTAAACGGCAAACCTGTGTAACACCACCAAGAGGTACCTAAATTAGTCGAAACCTCGAAAACCTGTTACTGTTCTTGTCACTTTACATTTGGGATTAAAACTTAAACGGAAAATCTAACCTTTTCTCATTTTCTTTAGAAGATGCGTAGCATAAATATAAGTTTCAACGGCAAGGGAGATGGTATTCACACATGTAACTAAGCACAAAAATCATTAAAGAAATTATTAAAATAAAACATTTAAAAAATATATATAACCCACTTCTACCTATAACTAAAAAGCTAAAAATAATTATAACAAAATACAACTCTAGCAAATAAATAACACATTCAATGTTGTAAGGTCCTACCCAGGAAGTAAAAAATGTAAACATTAAAAGGTGCTCATTCTGTACAAATTAATTACCTACCAATCTAGTATATTTTTGAAGTCGGTGCCAAGCAACAATCAAGTTTGATGAATTAGTAGATAAGTACGCAATGAAGGATTTTAGATTTGCTTGGCACCGGCTTCAAAAATATACTAGATTGTTAGGTAATTAATTTGTACAGAATGAGCACCTTTTAATGTTTACATTTTTTACTTCCTGGGTAGGTACCTTACAACATTGAATGTGTTATTTATTTGCTGGATTTGTATTTTGTTATAATTATTTTTAGCTTTTTAGTTATAAATAGAAGTCGGTTATATATTTTTTTAAAATGTTTTATTAGTCACCGTGTTCTGTTTTTGAAAGGTTACTATCTAGGTGACTCTCAGGCTACATAAAAACGAATATATTAATAAAACATTTGGAAATTTGGACAATAAGAAAACGAGGCTACAGACAGCTTGACATAACAGGAATTAGTATTTTAAGATCCGCAAAAGGGTTGAATAATTATAATCCTTAAGTATCAGGAGACAAAGAACAAAATGAAGATGTTGGAACTAGCAAACTGAATAATCCTCGAACGATAGGTAAATAAGATTGATGAAACTTAATAATTGAAACGACCAAATACGTGTTTCCAAACATTGGAATAACATATAATTGAATTATTAGGATGTGTAACGCAGTATTGTTATTATTTATCAGAATTAAATTGTGAAAAAGACGGTTAGAAAGTGTTTTTAATAGACTTCCAAAAGGAGGAGACATGTTACCTGATTTCTTCTCCAATTTTGAACCGATCTGAATAGACCCTGTTTTGTTAAACAGAGTATACATCTGAATTCGTGAAATTTCAAATTTGAGAAAAGAATTTCATTCTTAAAAGGATAAAATTTGGGATTGAACACATACCTGCCGAGGAATCGTCCAATATACGTAATTGGTCGAGTTCTCCAAAATCGCCTACAGATTTGTATAGTTTTTTAAATTGAATTTAATTAAGAAAATTAAATTTAAATTAAATTAAAAATGCAATGGTAGTGCCGTAATAGTGCGGGAACTGTAGACACCGAAAGTTTAATTACTTTTATTAAACATATTATATGCACCTGAAATCACCGAGTACGAAGCTCATTATGTTTGTACCTATATCTGTGAAATATCGATTTACATGAAACATTTTTTTGTTTTGGGTCACCGATTCCCAGCCAAATAGTAAATTCAGACATGTCAAGCTCTAAACTGGTATTCGATCCGATTATACGCAGAGTATTTACTTAAATATATTTTGGATTCTAAGTTCATTTTGTTCGTATGATTGCTACCCGTTAATTTAAACGAAAATGTCTCATTCTGTACTGTTGGGATTGTTATTTGGATGTTTCCTGATCTCGGTGTATTAAAGATATACATACAAAATAAGAAATAAAAATTAAAAATTCCGGCATTCAAAATAGAAATAAAAAGATGAAAAGAAGATATTAAAAATTCATTAAACTTCAAAAAAAAACTAAAAAGGTTAAAATAAAACATTTAAAAAATGTTCGCCGATATTCATATAGAACAAAATGTTGAAAATTAGTAACTAAAGATAACACTAGGCAATATGTAGCACATGCACTGTTGTTCGGTACCTAGAGACAAAGTAAAAAATGTAAACAATAAAAGGTACATATTTTGTACTAATTAATTACTTACCTATCTAGTATATTTTTGAAGTCGATATTTGAAGTAAGACATTTTGATTTGTAGTCAGCTGTGTGTTCGAAAATTCAAAATATAGTTTTTAGTTTACGCTAGATTTCCTCAGGTTTGTGTTCGTCGCCTCAGTTGAACTTTGTAAACATGGATTAAACGTTGGGTGGTTATAAGGTCTTCTATGGAATACTGAAGTTGCTTTGTCAACATCTCCTTGCTGTTGGAATGTCCTAGAGTACTCTTTAGAGCAGAGCCTCTCAATGAAATAATTATGTAGTCATTTCGTTATTATTGTACACATTAGCAGTTTTTGATACAACGGGTAGGAGAACCTGCCATCGAAAGTGCTTGGATTCACAATGGATAATTACTGCACTTTAAAACTCTAAAACAAACCGGTATATATAGTGAGAACATTATGTCCCCAACATAATGGGATACTTTGTTATTAATAGACCTAGGTAAAATTTACTTGCCTACCAGTTTATACAAAAATAATGCAAGCAACTCTAAGAAAGCTACTTTTGAAATCTGTGAAATCATTTTTTCCAAAAAAAATTTGTTTTTCTCCATTTTTTCCAAAACATTAGTTGCTAAACGTAAATTGACCAAAATTTTACTTGTATAACATTTATAATTCAAATATTTTTGAAGATATACATAAATACAGTCTCAAGATCTATGACATTGAAAAATTCTAATAGTTTATCCGATTTTTCGAATATTTTTTTTTTAATTCTAAGCATATTTAAAATAGCTAATAACATTTTATATAATATTATTTTCAATTTTCTATAAACAGTTTTTGCCAAGACTATGATTTTCTAATTATTATGACATTGGATGCTTAAATTTCACCAAATTTAACACAACTAATGATGGGGACCCAAAATTACTGTTTACATTAAATACTATTACTGTGTATGGTCATAATGTACAGCAATGGCTGAATATGGCAATATATTACATAGTAATATAACAAGCCATAAATTATAACAAGAAAAGTTTTAAATACATGCTACACTAAATTTCTGTATGTCAACCTTCACTCTCAATATAGATAATAGTTCTTCTATTGACATTCTTCCTCCAATTTTCCACAGATGTCTTTGGTTATAGATTGTCCGTATATAAGCAAAAATAACTTATGAAAAAATCTAAAGACGTTAAATGACAGCAAATTACTTTAGCTATGACAATTTGATTGGTACACTGTTTTAATTCTGTCGCTTGATGTATTGGTGCGTTATCAAGTTTATATTAAAAATTACGTGTAATGTGTAATTGCAAACTATCCAGAACTTCAGTTTGTTCTTCATTTAGAAAATTTTACATGGAAACGGAGTATCTTCTTACCTCTTTTCTTGAAACCATTTGAAAAAATTCCATGCGAATAGCAATATCACGTTTTATTCTTCTTGATTGTATAAAGAGTGTTTTTTTCTGGTTACCGTTGATTAAAAACACTAGAGTGTTCTTCTCACATACCAAAATTTCTACTTTTTTAATTGATAACAGGGTATACTCTTACAATCTAAAATAATTCTAAGTTTAATACTTTAGCCAGTAAGTTTTTGTATGACTGGGCCAACTTATGAATTTAAAAAAATAGGAAAGCTTAAACGGTATTTATACAATATAATTTATTGGAAAAGATCCTTGCTTTTTTGATGTAATGTTAACCTAAAAAATATGATTGTGGCATTTATTTGAAAATTCCATGAAAATAATTATTGGTCAAATCTAGTAAAAAAATCAAATTTAGTCTTGATGGCTCATTTTACACGAGCAGGTACATAAAATTAAATTAGAATCAAATTATATTAGTAAATTTTTTATTAATTCGGTCAAAAATTACATTTTTTGTTTTATATCTTTTCATAAACTGATGGGCAGGTGAAATTTTACCTACCTGCATTAATATTTTTTATCGATATGTTGCGTACATTGAAGATGTAACTGTATACTAAATTGAATCCATTGGCATTACAATAATAAACTCAAGTCAAATTATGCTGTATAGTTAGTACCACATACCACTACTAAATATTGACAATGATAAGGAAATGTAGCGTATAAAACAGTAAATAAGAAACAATATAGGTTTCTAAATATTTAGAAAACAATAAATAAACCAGTTCCCCATTCGCCCTAAATACTTTTCCTACAAAATATATTCAATTATCGTGCAATATATATTCCCATCTCTAGAGAAAATTGTATATCTTTGAGCTGTATTTATCTCTTTACTATTACTATAAGATTGTACTGAATGACAATTTCCTTCATTCAGAGACTCCACTGGCTGCCGATCTGAAGAACACTCCATGTGCCCCAAACGACTACTTCCAGATCGATTGCAACACCTGCTATTGCAATCCAGAAGGGTCAGGTTACTTATGCACCGAGAACGTTGCATGTCATAAGGAGGCTGAATCTTCGACAACTAAACAAATTCCTATCTCGCAGGATGCAATGCTCCTCATTACCGATCATCAAGTGCAAGTTGTTAAAGACTACAACTCCAATGATAATTCAATTAGTAGGATAGCGGAATCTGCTAGCAATCGCAACGAAAAATCTCTGCAGACGACGCCAGGGCAGGGCATTAAGGATGCCAACGTTAGCGAGGTAAATTAAAATATGTGTTTGTTCACATTCGTTTTGTTAGCTTTGGTTACAAATTAAGCAGTCTATGCACACTGGTAGAATTCTCGAAAAACCTGGTCAAAATATGAAAACCATTATCAAAATTTCGAGTTCATTTTCACATATTTTCGTGAAGAGGACCACTGCTTCAGTAAGTTTTCGTGATCGGGCTTGTTTCTCTATATTTGTTTATATGATAATAGTCGAAATTGCTCCTGTCACACTATACTCGCTAGTGGAATAAATATTCATTTTTAGTCGACTTCAAAAAAGGAGGTTATGCATTTTTTTAGACTTTTGTAAAGTAGTCATTCAAATGATAAAATTGAGTGTTCATATTAATTCAGTCATGGAGCGTGATACCATAGATAGGTGTGTACTTAATGATTATTAACGTGAATGTTTCTAGTTTTTTTTTATTGACAATAATATATAGTAAATCGGCAATGTTCGGCGGCGCGAATATTTGTGATTCTATGTTGACACTAGTGTATTGTTGATGAACATTAGAAATGCACCGTTTTCTGGCCCAACGCTTTAATTACAGCGGCTTTGTGAGAGGTACTACGGAAATGAATTTTTCTGTTTTCGAATCGTTCCTAGTTACCAAAGGATACGTATATACTTGCTTTTCGAATAACTGAAAAGAATCTATAGGTGTTCTTTACAAAATTATATCTAAGTCTCATAAAACAATGTGCCCACAATTATAATGTTAAGTTACCTTCAGTGAATTATGCAGAATAGAATAAAGAACTGATGAAATAAGACTATTCCGGATCTTTTAAAACGCTTTTTATATCCAAGTCAATTAAAAGTGATTCAGAAAAAAAATATTTAAAAAATACAAAATCGCAAACATTTTGGTTAAACTTAGCCATTTTTAATTCGCCATTTTGAGTTCGTTCAATTTCACGTCACAAACGTTCTCAGCGACCTTGGAAACATATGTAAATTTTTTCATAAGAATTAATAAAATATTTTATTAACTCGCCAGCCATTTTAAAGCTGCCATTTTGAATGTTCAAAATTTAATATCAAAATCGTTATCAGCGACCTTAAAAACGCCTAAATCATCAAGTTCTTTCAAAAGTTGTCTTTTTGCGACTTTTGGTCAGGTATATCAAGAATGCCGCCAGTGTGCCATGGTTCAAAATAGTAAAGTATTGCGGCATCACTGTAATATTTTATAGATTGGAAAAAATTTATAGAATGTTAAAATTGATGGACTTAGTTTTGGGGAAAACCTTCGAACTCATCAGTTTTTACTTTTGGCTGCGGTTTTATTGTGATAGTTCTTAAATTTGGTGGGTTTTTCAAATGGAAACACACATAAATTTTGCGTTGAATCCTAAATCTGTTTCATAAACTGGGTCCTATAAGGCAAGCCAAATATCAAAGAAATATGAACATGAAGCTAATAACAAGTTTCGGAAAAATAGTATACGGCCGCAGAGAGTTCCGCATCTCAATGAGAATAGTGTATTTGACGATTTAAAATGTGTTTGATGAAACTATTTCACTATTTTACTTAACTAAATAACACAAAGTTCAACGATCAAATGTTTAATATCGCCTTTTTTGGTGGGGGAGGAATACTAAAAATTATATATGCATTTATAACAGAGAAATATTCACTTAGATATACGCAGAAAGTAAGCTGGCGGAATGTTACCTATGAGATAAAAATTGCAGGTAGGCAATTATATCATTGTATGGATGCATCCAGTACCGTCGTTTATTCTTTTTCCTGTTTTTTACAGTTATCATTCAACAATATGCCGAAAAAATTGCAACAACCACATTGCTTTTATGACTTTCCATTGTCTATAGTACTGCAATGACTATACAGCATTATTATTGTTTTTTTTTAATTTTAGACAGTAATAGTTCGCTTTTCATTATTTCTGTTTTCACGTTTTATGTTTGTTATGTTAAGGTTCGTTGATGTGCGAAACACAAAAATTATTAAAAAATGTATTATTGGATATACCAATAACAATTTTTTTGTTTAAATTTTCTGCGGTTCAAGAAACATGCGACTTTTCACAAATAAATAACAACCAATCGAATCACTTGTTCACATTGTTGATGATTAACGGCCTCACAAGAGGCAACTCGAAAGTTTTGTAACATTTTAGTTAACGTTGGTGACTGCATTTGTTCTGTTTCGGATTTGAAAAAATATCTTAAATGTAACCTCTGACTATTCGTCAGTATTAGTAGGGGAGCCCAAGAGGGCATTTTGCGCGTTACTCGAGCGCGTCAGAAAATTATATAGGGAAAACCCTTACCCCTTGTTATGTATCCCTACTATATATGAACTCTTAATACAGGGGCGTGCGTTGAGGACAGCCGATCAGATTAGTAAAAAAAAAATTGGTCCTCGGAAAAACTCGAGCGCGTCAGATTAAGACCAGGTAATTTAAGTACATGCAGAAAAGTGTATATTTCAATAATCTGACGATTTGAGTGTGGCATATGGAAATGGTCGAATCACAAAGTTGTAAAATAAAAACGTCAAATCGAAATACTCGAGCGGGATTGTTTTTTATTATTTTGAAGGAAATCCTTTAAGAATTACAGAAAAAATATAATCTGACGTTTTTAATAGGGCGATGTAGCTAAAATCTTCAACAAAGTGTGGAGAGTACAGCTCCTGGCTGCTGTGTATTTCCCCCTCCGTGCCTCTCTTTCCTTCTCACTCTTTCTTTATCCCTTAATCTCTCGCACCGTCTGTCGCTATGATGCTACCCCAGCTGATCAAAACGACGTAATGTAACATAATGGTGGGCCAAGCTGCTACTTTTCAGAAGCAGTCGCAGTTTCGGAACAGTAATAGTGATGTATGTCTGCTCCTTTTTGGAGCAGTGGCTTTCACATTGAGCGTAGCTGTGGCAATATGCAATGCTTTCCCTTAGGGTATAGTCAAATAAATGGAAGATTAATTTAATTGTATTTTGTATGCTAAAATGAAAACAAGATTTCTTCGAACTATAGTTACTTTTTTATAACAAATTTGTTGAACCACGGGAAATATAACATAATTTTCATATTTGAATTAAATATTATGGTCTTACATTTTAAAATATTTCATTACTTATTTGCAATATTAACATTTTAATACACATTTACTTTGAAGAATATTTTGTTGTTATATTTTAATAAAATGAATTTTATTTTTATGTACTTTCATATCGATACACGCAAATATATTTATATTATTTTTATTGCAAAAGTAATTAAAAAATAATAAAAAAATAAAAATCAAATGTCAGATTAACAATATTCCTCCATATAATTGTCAGATTATCATTGAGGACGACTTGGACATCAACTTGAACCATCAGCATAAAAATCTGAGACGCTCGAGTATTTCAAGGTCATATATTTTTTTTACATGTTCAAAAGTCGGTCATGATTTTCAGTCGCGTCCAAATCATTAGTCATTTGAACAGGAAACTTTTTGAGTCCATTAAATGTTTCCTCTGAATATTTGACAGGATCCAATAACTTTTTTTTCTACCTCTTTTTACAGCCACCCCCCACTATATAAACGTCAGATTAATATCTCTGGGTTATCAGACAGTTAATAATGCGCGGCGTCTACACTATAAATCTCTGACGCGCTCGAGTATTTCCATGTGACTGTTTTTTACATTTTTTAAAATGTGTACGCGTTCTCCCCCCCTCCCCCACTAAAATGAAAAACTTTAAATAAACTTTCGTTCGTTTTAGGACCTAATTTTCACGATCCAACAGGTGCCCATGACGCTTTAGTAACTGCTAATTTAGCATCCCGGGCTCCCCTGCCATATCGTGGGAACTATCCATACTACTAGAACAATATTAAATATTCTTTGAAACTTTGCAGCTGCAATTGTTATTCAATGCGACTAACCAGTGACAATAAATAATCGGAAATATCGGAACTGAAAAAAAAAGTACACACAAAATTGTATGTTCTCCCCTATTTACAAAAATAAATTCGGAAAACAAGTCAGTAATAGTTCAGGAACTTACCATAGGTGATCTCGAAAGTAAATTACGATGTTGCTAAATAATAAAGAGTTGCAAGAAAATCATATTCTACTTTGTCACTTGTCAGCAATTTGAATATTTACATTGATTTGTTGGTTATATTTTGTGATATATCTATCTATAAATTTTAAAATTAAGAAATCTTACTTAAGGTGTTCAACTGGAATTTTATCGATAATTGTTTAAAATCTTATATACAGTTCAAAAAAGAACTTCAACATAAGTATTTTCATTTGTAAAACTGAAATTGAGAGTAGTTATTGATTTTTCGACATCCTTAAATTAATTTCGAAAAGATTGTTGAGGAGGTCTTGAATTATTTTGTCTATTCAGGAATACTGGTTGATCATTTTATAGACATCTCTTTCTCTCAGAAAAACTGTGAGGAAGAATCTCTGTACAGACAACCAGTAATCCGGGCAATTTTACGAATTGCCTTACTACACTTTGTTCTACATATACAATTTTTTAATACTTATCTGTTACAGGAAAAAATTTGGAGGAGAGAAAACCATGAATAGACAAAATAATCCTTAAATTAGTTGGTTTAACCCACACATTCTCCAAGTAATTTTTTGGTACTTAAAAGCTATTTTGTCTATTCATTGGGTTTTCTCTCCTCCAAATTTTTTCCTGTAACAGATAAGTATTTAAAAATTGTATATGTAGAACAAAGTATATACAATTTTTAAATACTTATCTGTTACAGGAAAAAATTTGGAGGAGAGAAAACCCAATGAATAGACAAAATAATTCAAGACCTCCTCAACAATCATTTCGAAATTACTTAAATTAAAAGCCTTAGACCATGGCCATAAGCGGCATGTATCATATATTAAATAGAATGCTATATATTTTGATGATCTATTCACGTTTCTTGTAAATATAATGTAGAAAGAATCGTATATACCGTCAAAATAACCTTTTCAAGATAAATAAGTTTTTACTAATTTTAGTTTTTAATTATAGTTACTTAAAACACAAATAGAACTGAATTAAAATATATTTTAAAAACTTTATTTAAAAAATTAAAACCAATGTCTATTTACGACAGGCATTTTTTGGAGGCTATGAATGTGTAGTCAAAGAAACCGTCTGGTGATCTAACAGACGATTATATTCCCTTTCTATTACTACCAAAGATTTTATTAATATAAAATGTATTTAAGTAGTTTGTAGTAATTGTGTGGCGGCTCCCCGTTTTGTAGGAGTATTATATTGCTTCTTATTTGGACACGAACGTGTTTGATAAACTCCTGCAAGTAATTTTGAAAAAAAAACCTGTAGGTGTTCTTTCATGGGATATGGGCTAATACTTTGTCTATTTATTAGCCCACTCCATAAATGAATTCTCCAGAATACAGGAAATTTTGTTTTTCCTGGCTACCGTTTGTTACACTACTATTGGCCATTGTGTCTGACATTTTGTTTTATTACATTGGAACAGTGATTGATACCACCAGATAACTAGATTAGAAACAAAGTTGACTCGTCGTAGTTCGTAATACTCCGACAGCAAGACTTTGTGCGAATGTGTCATTTATATTACTTTAAATAAGTAGATTTGCGGATCAGCAAATTGGGTTAGTTGTCGCACTACGTTCTCGCTGGTCTTAGCATTAGCATTTGTTTTCTTGTTCTTTACTCATCAACAACCTATCATCGGAAAGGGTTTAGCTAATTTCTATCGGCACTCAGCAATTTGTTTAGAAACTGCTGTTGATAAACTGGCTTTTTTGCTTTCATTCACATCACTTTTTTTGCATAGATCTAACCTTAATTTTACCTAACCTCTACTTTTCGCTAAAAATTGTAACAGCATGGAAATAGCTTAATTGGCGTTATGACTTATGTTCAAACTAATGACTCTTGCTGATGTTAGTAGTCTATTCTAGTATCGGGTAAATATTATTAAAAACTGACATTTTATAAAATATGCTTATTGTGGTGGGAGCATAAACTTAAAAAATCGTAAAAACCAACAAAACCTAATATATAATAATAATTTATATTTAAAAAAGAAGAAGAAGAAGAAGAAGAAGAAGAAAACTTCAGCTGACTTAAAAAATCTGATCTAAGGTACTATAAATTCAATGGAAAATTTTGGCATATTCTTATCTCTCTCTCTTTCTTTCCTCTCTCTTTTTTTCCTCTCTCGTTTTTTCCTCTATCTTTGCCCCTGTCTAATTTGTATTCTTTGTTTATATTTTGCAAATATATTTTAACTTTTTTATTTGTTTTATTATTTGGACCACTTTCTATAAATGTAACTCTAATTCACTCTATATTGCATCCACACTGTATATGCTTCTGAATATTCCTCACCCCTATAAAACTTATTGCTCTATCATTTTCTGAATCACCCTGTACAACTATAATCCAAGTCAACACAATATTACAACGGTCCTGATATCTTTAAAATCACCCTGTATAAGTATAAATCCTCTCTAAACTAGACTCTTTCTATTTGTCTATTGTTTAAATTATTCCTGTATATCAATGATTTTACTTCTCCCCATATGTCTAGTATTTCATTTATGCAACTGCTCATGGTCTATTTTCTGCTAATTTACGCGTCTATAAACTTAACTTAGTCTCTAAAAGAAATTATTTGAAATATATAGTGAATAAAAAATCTTTAAAAAACTTGTTAGGTAAGCAGTTAGGATCTTTGAATTATGTTTATAAGATACTATAGTTATGAAATGGGTTGAAGAAATGTTAGAAGAAATTGTTTGTACAGGGTGTTTGAAACTTGTTTTATATCCACAAATAGTTGCATATATAGGATGGTTGAAATATGCAGCGGAATATAATTACAGCTATTCAGGTGGGTTTAATATTTTTTATAAAGTAACGTTATGATCTACAAGCTGTTCCATTTACCGAATGGTTGAAATATAGGGTGGGGTGGGATTCTAAGGATACGGGGTGGTACAAAAATGTTATATTTGGTGGCAAATAAGTAGTTGCATATAAAAGGTTGTTGAAAAATAGGGTGGTGTACAGTTGGAATTATACAGGGTGGGTAAAAAAAAGGTAGAAAAATTTTGTTATATAGCAGTTGCATATATGGAGTCCCTGAAATATGGTGCGCAGTAAAATTTAAACTATAATTTAGTTATACAGCGTCATTCAAACAAGTAGAAAAAGTTGTAAATGAAAGGTGGTTTAAATGAATTGTGGAGAGAAATTATACTTTAATAAGTCTTGAAAAAATATGAGGAAAAATTGTGAAATAGCGTAGTTTATAATTAAGTTGCAAAGATAGGGTAGTTGAGATATATGGTGTAAATGTTATGATAATTATTTGAAAAAATGTCATATTTGTTGACCAATCGGCAGTAGCGTATACAGGGTAGTTGTATTACATACAAGGTGATCCAAAAATCTGTTGTACAAAATTGTTATATTCGGTACCCAATAAACAGCTGCGGTTTTGGTGAAATATATTTGGCATTGATGGATTTACAGTTATACAGGGTGGTACAAAAAATGTTATACTGGGTGGCCGATAAGTAATTGCAAATACAAGGTGGTTGAAATATTATTTTTGTAGGATAGAACATGAGCTGTTGCATATATGCAATATCAGAAACATGGATTGAAGTAAAATTGTAGTTCATGCAGTGTGATTAAAACAATGTTTGAAAAAGCTGCATATAAGGTGTCGTTGAAATACAAGGTGGAAACAAATTATACTTTCAAGGGTGGTTCAAAAATGGTTATATAGCATAGTCCATAAGCAGTTGCATATATAAGATAGTGAGTGGACCAGAGTTATAGTTAAGTGTTTAAAAATTTTATATTGGGTGGCTCCTAAGCAGATGCACATACACGGTGGTTGAAATATTTTGTAGAGTAAATTTATGGTTATACAGGGTGGTTCAAAAATAAGTTGTAATGTTTGACAAATTGGCAGCGGTGTATAAAGGATGGTTTTAATATAGATGGAAGTAGAGTTAGTTATACAAAGCGGTTAAGAAGAATGTTGAAAAAAACGTTATATAGGGTGGCCAATAAGCAGTTGCAGTTTGGGTGAGCGTTTAAATAAAAGTTTGGTGTTAGGGTCAAAAACTGTGTTTTTATCTTTGTGATACACCAAAGGTTTCACAGGCATTACCATTAGGATAGATCAAAAAAAGTTTTTAAAAAATTGTTATATAGGGTAGACCATAAACAGTTGCATAGCTGAAACATAGGGTAGAGAAGAGTTATAGTCAGGCGTTTAAAAAGTTATATTGGATGACAAATAAACAGCAGCATGTACAGGATGGTTGTAATATAAGGTGAAGTAGAGTTACAGTTATTCAAGCTGATTTAAAAAATGTCCAATAAAATTGTTATATAGGGTGGCCCATAAGTACTTGCAGTTTGGGTGAGATATATTCGGGATTGGTGGATTTATAGTTAAGTAGGGTGATTCAAACAAGTTAGAACAGTTTTTATATAAAATAACCCATATGTTTCATAAGCTATTTCTTTTTGCAAAGGCTTGAACATTCCGTACGCGGGTGAAATCGCGGGTACCGGCTAGTACAATATAAAATGCAGGTTTAATGTTATATGATAATGTGTACCGTAAAGAGGTGTTATTAGAAAATCAAAATAATATAGTATTTACTTTAATTGAAATATTTTCATAGCTTTTATTTGTTTAGAAGATATCAAAATTAATGATGAAACTTTATCTCAAACACATAATGAAATTTATTTCTCTACTTTTTCTTGGCTTTCTTCTCATTATTTCTTAAAAAAAATCAAATAGTACTAATTATTTTAGATGGAACAATCTTCTCCTCTAGCCATCTATACTCTTAATTCAAACACCAATGGATAAGAATTTTTCGAGAATACACACTGTATAAGAACTTTGCAGTAAATCTTTTTTTGTTGTATAACACTAATAAAAATTTAACGGTGCAATTGCACTTATTGGTTACAGTTTATCCTTAAAAAAATTATAAAGAGAATTTTACCTTAAATTTATTGCTTAAGTCTTTGAAGGGTTCACTTATGGTTTCGCTATGCTCTATTTGTTTGCATTCAAATTACTATTTGTTTAACGTTATCAAAGTATTCTATAAAATATTGTTATTACATCTTCAAGCTAAACAGCAAAAATTTAACAATTGAAAAACGGATTGTTATGAATTTGATATAAGAATGTTAATTGTCTGTTTACAATTTTAAATACCACTATTATGGCTACCAAAAAATATTTTATTTAGCTGAACTATTCCTATTCATTCATTTTCCAGGAAATTTCAAATATTAATTAAGTATTTTCATTTTCATCTGCGAGAATGTAGCTCTTTATTATCTCTGTTTACTTATATAGAACCCCATTTAACTAGATTGTTGAACCAACTCCAATTTTTCTTTAGGAGGGTGATCTTAATAGAACGAGTAGGCATATACAAATGTTTTTGAATAAATAACTGTAACTAATGTTTCCATATATATTCTGTTCAAGAGTGTCTTTGCCGTAAACACACCATATAAGTCATTTAGACACTTTAGTAGAAATCAATTTCTCTTTGTCCTGAGACGCTCACATTACATTCCTCCCAACCCAAATAATCGGTGTTCTGCTTTTTCAGGAGTCACATCTTTGATAAAAATATTATACGCTATTTTTATTACTTACAGTATTGAACTTATTCTCGAAAATTAAATAGTATTGTATTCAATTAAAATTTAAGAAAGTATTTGTACTAAATGAATGAAGGACAATTTGAAATTCCATTTCACGTTTAAAGATTCAGTAATTTTTGATGTGGGTAAAGTAGCTGAAAATGAAACAAGTCAGCCTGTATACTCATTCTCCTCTGTTTTTTAACAATACACAATTTATAAATTACACAGTCTGAAATACTGATATGTATGGGGTCCTTACCATACTGATAATAGGAAATCAAAGGTCCCAAAACCCACAATCTTTTAACAATTTATTGTATACGACTAGTTGCGGGGTCTACGACTTCCACCCCATTATCAAGTAAACAAAACATATTCTCACATATACATTCACGTCACAATGAATAAAATTATTAAAACTAATACACTTTAATAGTTGAAATTACAATCAGTTCTCGAAAGGTTATGTGTCAAGACTTCAAATAATTCACAATTATTTTAGACGGAATAGAAAATTTTTGATTAAAAAAAAATTAAAAAACCAAAGAAAATATGGAAAATTTTTGTTAAACTTCAGGTTAGTACTGACATCTCTATTATAATCTTAAAAGTTGTATAAACATAACTATAGATTTACTTAGACAGTATTTAATAATCATGTACATCGCACAGAGATGGCCTATCACGTTTTAAGTTGTACTTGAATATATGGGCGAAAAATCAAGATTGAGTTGTGCATACAAATTGCCTGTAATATGATTTTTCTGTTATCTCAAAATTTCCAGTTGTTCTAAATTATTAAGGTACAATACCTTATTCGCTCGGTGTAGAATCTTAATACCATTTGTCTCATTAAATTTATGGTTGTTATCTAAGAGATGCTTGGCAAAATGCGAGAAACTCGAAGAGTTACGGTTTAGACATCTAATATGTTCTTTTAAACGTATTTTATAGCATCTGTAGGTTCTGCCGATGTAAAATGATCTACATGTATCGCAAGTAAGTTGATAAACACCACTGCGAGTCATAATATCAGTTGGGTCTTTGTTGTTCAATATCCTTAGGGTATTTTTGGGCTTGAAGGAAATGCTTATGTGTGGTTTGAAAAGGTGGACTATTCTGTAAGAAATATTGCCATGGAATGTTAATGATCTATAAGGTTTCTGTTGCTGGAAGTTATTATTGTAATGTGATTCAGGTAGGTAAACTGAGCATTCAACCATTCTATTTATTTTTCTAATCAATAATTTGTCCACGAGTGAAATACAAAACCCATTCAGGGTAGCGATTTGTTTTATTGTATCAAGTTCACGATTGTAGTTTTATTCACCTAACGGAAATTTTATCGGCCTATTTATGTAACTGTGTAATGCCGCTAGTTTATGTTGTAGAGGATAGTTGGAATTGTTCATAAGAAGAAACATTATCAAAGAAGCAATTAAACAAGCATATCAATCCATATACCACATATATCTTGAGTTAAAAACCTTATATGACAAGATGAGTATGCTTTTTGATTTTTATATTTTGAGTTCTATTTTACAAAAAATATATATAACTGTAGATTTTTTAAGATCTACACAATTAAATAAATTAAAAAAGAAAAGTAGTAATTTAAAATCTGGTAGATTGATTAAGGATAGTATTGAAGATAATTATAAAAATACAAGTCCATATGAGTTTCACAAACCTTTTGTTAATATTTCAAGTACTAATTGTTCTCTTGAAAAAGAAATATTATTAAGCAAAGGCTTAAATTTTGCCCAAAATAATAATTCAATTAAAAAACGTAGGTACAATGCTGAAACACTCGCGGTGGAATGTGAAGCAATAATACAGTCTGTTGACATTATAGATAAAACGGATCTAAGAGATAACCTTAAATTACTTATTAGTAGAGAGTTAAAAAATGACCTGAACCCCCCCCCCCCAGACATAAGTCAAATAATGTTAATAATAAATAAAATAACAACGAATAATTTAACAGTTACCAAAGCAGATAAAGGTAATTGCACAATAATTATGAATAGATTGGACTACAATAAAAAAGTATTAGACTTTCTGAAAGATAAGATTATATTAAGGTTAGTAAAATAAATACAACTTCATTCAATAATCGGCTAAAAAATACCTTAAAACAGTGAAGTAATGCCTTGGATCCGTTCCATATTAAAAAATTTACACTTGTACAAAACAATGTTCCTAGGTTGTATGGCCTTCTAAAAATCCATAAATCAGATAATTTCTTGGAGATACCGATTAGACCTGTAGTTTCATTTACATTTTCACCTACATATAACTTGTTTAAACCAGAACTTGAAACAATTGTATACTGACAAACTTACATTTACCATAAAGAACAGTTCCCAACTCATTGACAAACTTAGACATATAACAGTAGCCAACAATGATATAAATAATACACATTGTCAAATATTTTAATTTACATCTTAGAATTGTGCCTTTTTTATCCGTAGTTTCTTAACCATTGACAACGGGGTCTGATCTAGACCCCGAAACGTTTGGAATATACAGCAATTTTCTTTAAACTGTGGTGTTATTTTCCAAGAAGCACTTAGACAATGATATCCTAATTTCCCTAGATGTTTCCAATTTGTTAACAAATATACCAGTTCCTGAAGTTTTCGAATTAATTTATGAGGAACTAAAAACGTCACTTTGTGCAGTACAACTATCAGAATATATGGAACTTATAAAGATTTGTCTACTTCAAAATGTTTTCTACTTTGATAGTAAAATATATGAACTAACACATGGCCTTGCGATGAGCTAACCACTTTCTCCTATTTTGGCCGACATTTTTATGAATAACTTTGAAAATATTCATATTACGAGTAATAATAACAACATTTATTTTGAATGTATCAAATTTTACTATATATATGTGGATGAAATCCTTATTATTTGGAATGGTTCCCAAGACAACCTATCCCATTTTCTGAACTATTTGAATTCATTCCATTCTAGCATTAAATTTACGCAAGAAATACAAATTAATGCATTACATTTCCTTGATCTCACTTTAACGTTAGAAAATGATAATATATGCTACAATATTTATAGGAAACCGTCCCGTACAGGTATTATCATTCATAACGATTCCAACCATCCTCTACAACATAAACTAACGGCATTACACAGTTACATATATGGGCTGATAAAATTTCCGTTAAGTGAATCCAACTACAATCGTAGTAACTTGATGCAATAAAACAAATCGCTACCCTGAATGGGTTTTGTACTTCACTCGTGGACAAATTGTTGAATAGAAAATAGAATGGTTGAATGCTCAATTTACTTAGCAGAATCACATGACAATAATAACTTACAGCAACAGAAACCTTATAGATCATTAACATTCCATGGCAATATTTCTTACAGAATAGCCAACCTTTTCAAACCACACATAAGCATTTCCTTCAAGGCCAAAAATACCCTAGGGAACTTCATACTGAACAACAGACACCCAACTAATATTATGAGTCGCAGTGGTGTTTATTAACTTATATGCAATAAATGTGGATCATTTTACATCGGCAGAACCTACAGATGCTTTAAAATACGTTTAAAAGAACATCTTAGATGTCTAAACCATAACTCTTCGGGTTTCTCGCATTTTGTCAAGCATCTCTTAGATAACAACCATAAATTTAATGAGACAAATGGTATTAAGATTCTACACCGAGCGAATAAGGGATTGTACCTTAATAATTTAGAACTACTGGAAATTTTGAAATCACACAAAAATCATAGTACAGGCATTTTGAATGCCCGACTCGTGATAGGCCATCTCTGTGCCATGTACATAATTATTAAATACTGTCTAAGTAAATCTATAGTTATGTTTATACAACTTTTAAGATTATAATAGAGTTGTCAGTATTAACTTGAAGTTTAACAAAAATTTTCCATTTGTAGTTTCTTTGGTTTTTTAATTTAATTTTTTGAATAAAATTTTTTCCATTCCGGCTAAAATAATTGTGAATTATTTGAAGGCATACCGTCTTGACACATAACCTTTCGGGAACTGATTGTAATTTAAACTATTAACGTATATTAGTTTTAATAATTTTATTCATTGTGACTTGAATGTATATGTGAGAATATGTTACTTTGTAAATCCTGTAATGTTTAACGTATGTTTGTCTTATTTTGATTATTATTTGTAGCTTTTTTACTTGATAATGGGGTGGAAGTTGTAGAAACCGAAACTAGTCGTATACAATAGATTGTGAAAAGTTTGTGGGTTTTGGGACCTTTGATTTCCTATTATAATAATATAAACTACATGTTTCTATGCTTGTCTTTCTGTGGCTTGGAATTACGGTGCTCGATCTGTAAATGATCATCATTTCTCTTGTTTCTAGCATTATCTTTCTCTTATATTCGTCAGATTATCAGTCAGATAATATCTATTTATTATATGTTTAATGTCTGAATACGGTAGACAAAGTTTTGTAAAATTTATGTCGAGTATTGGTAAAAATGAACCCAAATAGGCTACAAGACCTATGGCGCTACCTATTAGTGATTATTAAAACATTTGAAACTTTATATTTCATCACCCACAGTGATTGTCTATGAAACATTTTTTTCAGTTTTGAACAGTTCTTTAAAATACGTTTTATATTTTATTTGGTAAATATTAGGATTGAAACATTACATAACATTATGTAAATGTCTTTTGTGCTCAATAACTAATGTTTTTACCTTACTTACTTAGTTGTAAACATAAAGGTGTACTTTATTAGTTTTGTTTTTTTCCCCAGAGTGAAAAAGACTATACTCAATCATACTCAAAGCCTTTGTTACACATACTTAAAAATAAAAATTCTATAGCTTTCATGTCATGCTAACTTTGACTGCGTCTACTGGCATTTTCAGGCAGTTTCCAGCATGGCAGTTTTAATTATCGAAGGAAACTATTGAGGTTTTACTTAATAGTGAATAAAATATCATCTAGGCTCGATTTCAAGTTACAAAAGTGCGGAAAATAACACAGTGTGAAGACGAATTACCAAGTCAAAGTAAAAGCTCATTATTCGCTCTTCCCTTTAATCGCGTTTTTACTATTAGCGGATTCAAAAAATGCGACCCAATTCCAATATTCGCAGCTAAAATTTTGCTTATTCGCGGATCTAATCGGTACTTCGGTACGTACATACAAATACATATAAATAAAAGGATTGTGTTATGAAACTACTGATGCTCTAACGATCTTCAAATTCTCATGCTTAAAAAAATACAAGGACGTCCTGTTAGTGTTTTGGCGTGCTAATGAAAACGCGTGGGTTATAAGGGCTGTTTTTTATGACCGGTTTCGAAATTGTTTTTTTTCTGAAGTTGAAAATTATTAAAAAAAGAATTTAAAGCAGTTTTGGACAATGTACCAGGTCATTCTCGCGAACTTGAAACTATGCATCCAAATATAAAACTGACATTTGTACCTCCCAACCCGACAGCTTGTGTTCAACCTGTGGACCAAGGAATAAGGCCTTCAAGCTCTATTACATTAGACGGACCTTCAAAATCATACTGGATAATATGGAATGTGATCCTAATATGAATTTTATGGAATGTTGGACGAAATTTGACATAGCACAGTGCATCGTAAACATAAAGAATCATTACAAGAACTGAGGCCAAACACATTAAAATCATTCTGGTAAAAACTGTGACCTGTTCTAACTACGGAAAATGACGAAGAAAATATGTAAATTCAAACTTTTACTGCAAACAGTGCCGAAATTGCGAGTGGAATAGGACGAGATGGGTTCGAACAGATAGAATCAAGTGACGTTCAGGAGTTAGTTGAATCGCAAGCTGAAGATTTGACTGAAACTGACTTAAAGGAAATGTTAAATTTAGAACCCATTGAAGAAGAAAAATCAACAAGCACTGGAAACGTGACATTTGATTTAAAAAATCTTAGTAGTAGTATTACTTTATAAAAATTGGTCCATCTATGGAACGAATTGTTATTTTTAAGAGGCAAATTGCTAATGCGACTGCTAAATATCAGTCTGAATAGAAGGATCTGTTAAAAACTAGGAACGTATTCCCTATAATCCCATATAAATTACAATTCCATATTCACGGTCTCTGTATTCGCTGCATACGGAACAAATACCCTGCAAATAAAGAGCTTTTACTGTACATGAAATAATTATTGTTTCACCATACTTCTCAATATCAACAGAAAAGGCAAGGTGTTTCAAAAAATGAAAATTAGTTCGAAACTAAATATACATTTTGTTAAATTTGAAGACTCGAGGTGTAAGACCGACATCTAAATATACAAATAAAATAACTGTCTACATCTACCAATTTCCTTTAGCAAGTAAGACAAAGATTCACTAGTGGTTCTGTGGGAAGGCCGTAAAAGTACGACAGGAATCTCCGGAAATAGAGACTAGTACAGGAACAACTGAGTTAATATATGAAGTTAATATAAAACGCAGATAATGTTACAATTGCAAGAGTTGTAGATGATATTGTTAAAAACACTTTTTCTGTGAAGAGTTACTTTAAGAAAGACCACGTTAAGATTGCTACGCTAACAGAAGATCTCTTTCTTCACTTAATAATTGTCGTCCTACTAAATATCAAATATATTACTACAATTAATTTGCTTGAAGAAAACCATGAGGTTTATCCCAATTACGAAATCACAAACAAGACAAAAAACGATACTAAGCTGACAACATCGTAAGAACTGAGGGTCCACCAGAACTACTGCCCAGGATTTCGTTGATCACACCTAGAAAAAGTTAGCTACACAATTTGGTGAAGTACTATCAAGATTTTGTGACTGCATACGTATCGTACAAATTGCAACTGCCTAAGTAAAAAGCGAGAGAAATGGAATATAAATTGGAAGTATAATTGAAAAAAGAAGAAACAATAGTGCGTCATGAATTTAAATCTCAACTGAAATTGTGAGATTAGCCTAACCATAGCTACAGGAGTACAAATGACCGGAATTCGTCTTGATAACATTTTGACAATTACTCAATATTTGCAGAAATAAACGGCAAAATATAAAATAAATCTGACATATAGACTATGGATAATGTTAATAAGAATAGTGTGGCTATGAATAAATGAGACAAATTCAAAATGTATATTCTGAAAACCTTGATGTTACGCCAACTACCATAGGAAGAATTTTCATTCATGGAGTTATTATAATAAAGAATGAATTAGTTTCCATAGGCCCAAGGAATAAGGTTATAGATACTAAGAAATATTGTGACGGGAAATTTTCTAGAAAACAAACTATGAAGGATTTAAATCATTCAGGTTTAATATCTTAATATTATTCACAAGTAACAGAAAGTTACTATAAGGGCAAGAAGAGTACCATTCTCATGATGTTTTAATCTTTTAAAAAGAACCAGAAGTTATTATTTAAACTGTTTTTTTTTTGTATAAATATCCACAAATTCTCACATGGGGTCATACCTTAGAAAGAGTATTTGTTATATTACTTCATGTGTTGTGACGAAAAGTGAAGCTTGTAGCTAGACGAGTTCCTTAGAGTTCGAAGAGGATGCAGCAAAAGACTAGAATTGGGGTACCACCAGAACTAAAATAATAAAGATATATCTGTCTCCAAATATACCAAGTGCAATATTTTTAGCCTTAATATTGCTTCAACATCGATTATTATTTTGTTGTTGCAACTTCTTTTATGAAACGTGTCCAATATTTTCCCCATATGTACCATACCCCAAACTTTCAGCTTATAAGGTAACACCCAGAAAATGCGCATTGCACATAAACTATTATTCTGCAGATAGCCCCGAAGCCGTTCTTCATTTCATTTTAATAACAAAGATGGCCATGTGACATTTGAAACAATATACAAATCGTATGTTAAGAAAATATTACAATAAGTGATAAAAAAATTGTATTAGTTTCTTTAACATTAGCAAGTCAAAAATATAAATACTGACTCAAAATTCTATTTTAAAACATATTGTAATATTTCTATAGTAATACTATTACATTCGTCAACAACTCTGTAGCGTAATTGATCAACTGTTTGTGCTTTCACTTCATTTAATTTAAGGCAATTACATGGATAAAACTCTGTAGGGATTGGACCTGGTGGTCTCGATTGTCATAATGTGAGTCCCTGTGATCCAACCAGTCATCTGGAAAAAAATGGCATGTGAATACATAATTTTCTATTCTGATAGCATAATACGACGATGCTGCACCACGCAGGAATATCATGTATTGTGAAATCAGTAATGGCTGTAATGGCAGTCTTCAACATATTGTGCCGTGTATAGCATATTAGAAAGTACACATACATGAGGGACACTGATATATATATAGAAAAAGGTTATAAGTATAAAGAAATTAAATAAAATAGAGAACAACACGAACATGTGGAGTATTGAGATTGAAACCTTGATAAAAAAACAGAAATTTTGTTTGTATAGTCTTTATCAGTCACCAAGTAATGCTGAATTCTTAGCAAACTTTAGTGGCATATGGGAAAACGTAAACCTTGATGCAATATTTGTAATTATAGGTGATTTTAATATTGATTTAAAAGGTAAGAGCTTTAGTGAAATTGAAGAAATTCAACAGTGTTATAAGTAAGAAAGGTTTTTACCAAATAACTGATAAACATGCATTACAAATAATTCTGCAACTATATTAGATCTCTTAGTTACAAACAAAAAGGACATCAAATATGATGTTCTTTTGACTCCTAAGATCACAGACAACTTAGTAATATTTTGCAAATGTTGAATTTGAGCATGAACTGATATATAGAGTAAAAACCTTTAGAAATTATAAAAATATGGAAGTACTAGGTCATCCACTCAAACTACTGTAATTTAAAATGCAATCAAGTTGTTTAAATAAAAAAAATAGATGAAGCCAGAAATAATCCAACAGAGATGTGGGACACATTAAAACAAGATAAGTAGTAAAAACCATGAAGATCTCAAAGAAGAAATTATATGCAATAATATCATTGTAACAGGAGATAAAATAAGTGAACATTTTAACAAATACTTGTTTCATAGTGTCAAGAAAACTGTCAAGAAAACTGCAGAAAATATAAAACCAAACAAAACACATCAAGAGTGTATTTACCATATAAAAGTTAGCTGCAAGATGGAAAGATTTCAAAAATTAGAAATGTCAGAGTTAAAGAAAATTATAAACAATATGAAGAATAAATAGATAGTTGCTGTAGTTTTTCTAGACTTCAAACATGGATTTGAAACAATCAATAGACATCTGCTTCTAATGAAGTATATAAGCAACTGATCCCAGCTAACAAAATACGGAAAAATGTCTCTACTAGAAAAAACTGAATATGGTGTGCCACAAGAAGTGTGTTGGTCCCAACATTATTTATCTTATATATTATGGACATATGTTAAAAAAAATAAAAAAATATTATATCTAGATGTTTGCAGGTGATACTGTAATATATATAAAGCAGGTTTCAATTTAGAAACTACCCGAAACACATTAAACGAAGAGCTAAATTGTCAAGACGAATGGCTAAACAACAATTCACTTCAGCTAAATGTAAATAAAACAAAAATAATGATTAATAAACCTAAAAATAATAAAACTCAACAAGGTAATATGTAGAAATTAATGGTGAAATCATTGAAACTGTAACACAAATCAAATATCGGTATTGTATGATAGACAATAATTTAACATTTACAGAACATTTTAAATTTATTGTAAATATAATAGTAAGAAAAGCTGATGTATTAGTTCTCTTTTCAAAAGAATTAATTGTTTGGGCAAAACTCATAAATTATAAAACTATTAAAGCTCCACACTTTTGTTAGTCTTCAACTCTATTTTCTTTGATGAATATTTCTGAACTAGATATTTCACAGAAGAAACAAAACAAAGTTTTACGTATTATTTTAGGCTGCAATAAATGTACAAGTAGAATCAATATGATAAAAAGTACAAATTTATTAAGTATAAGACAAACAATAACTTACAACACAATGTTATTAGTATATAAAATGTAAAACAATCTGTTATCAAAAGACCTCAATAATTGTAAATTGGTTAGAGATATCCATGAACATAATACTAAGTCAAGAAATAGCTTTAAGTAGAGTAAACACAAACTTTTGTCAAAATACTTTATTTTATAAGGGTTTAAAATAACTAGTGGTTAAGGAAAAATCGGAGAATTTGGTGTAATGATCAAAATGGTTCACTAATATTGACAAATCTATCGAAATAAAAACATAAAAATTTAACCAAATATCGGAATTCGAAATAATTTTGACAAATGAATAACACCGCCCCACATTTTTGGCTGGAAAGGCTCCTGGTAAAATGTTAGATATAATAATTGGAAGATTGTTCTTTGTAACCTAAAAGTTTTCGTCATTTGTAGTTTCAATTGAGTTCATGAATATTAAAATAAAAGACATGACCAACAACACTATGACAACTTCAATATTTAATATATTCTTTATTGTCCGCTGACTAACAATTTTTTACACAACACCTTCGGGAATATTGTGACAATACTAAATTAATCAAATAATTAAATGCACATTAAAAACATAATATTTAATATGAGAGTTACTGCAAAAATCAGTAATGATCTACTAGGTTTACTATTTTCCCACTAAACAATAACAACGCTTTATGCAGAACAATTCAAGATAATCTTCCCATGATGGTCTAAAAGAGCTATAGCCTGTCACTGTCAATCAGCTAACCAGCCAGCAATGAACATTGATCGTGCCAAGGCTAGAAAGAGTTGCCCTTTCTTTCTAGCATTGGTACGATATTTGTTCATTGTTGGCTACCGCCAGGAAGTATGGTTAGTTGGTTATTTCACTCAATTAAGACCTGCATCCAAAGAGTTACGTTCAGTATGTAGTTCATTGGCTGCATCTTCCAATCGAATGAGATAGCCTCATGTTGTCCCATTGCCCTCTCTTTTTACCCATAGTATGACATTTGTGTATTGCATGCTACCTCCAGAAATACATGCTCTAAGAATTTAACAGCCTTTAACTCTCGCTCCCTCCATATATAATTGCTCAATGTTTTGACCGTCTGGCGGCACAGTCAGTGTTTTGTGGTATTATTTGTTTGGCATTGACAGTATGGACGTAAATAATGAATTTTTTATTATATTTATCTAATGAATGAACCAATATTATAAATAAATTTTAGCACTATGCACTGAAAGTCGTCAGTAGCTAATAAATGAACCAAAAATTAAGTTAATCGGTTGCTGGAGAGAGGAGAAAATGGTACCGAACCATGTTGTCTTTGCCTATTTATATATACAAACAATTAGCTGCCTGATTCGATTAAAATGTGTAATAATTTAACGGAATTTAAGCAAAAATGTATATTACATATTAAAGAAACAATTGTATTTTTTTTAGATATATATATATATATATATATATATATATATATATATATATATATATATATATATATATATTTATGTTAAATGCTAATATGATATTTTGTATTTTATACTAGTATAGTGCTATTAATAAAGATTAGTATATTCGGTTCGTCTGTGTCGATGATCTTCTGTTAGCTCTTAAACTATTTGCAGTATATATTAATGTAATTTATTCTTTTTAAGTATTTTGCACACGCTCTGACTGACATTGCAATCGGTAGCAATACACTATACTATCAAAATATGTCTTGCTATCTATCATAACGTCTTTAAAACGTTTAAAAATGCTTGTGATTTCCTGATAGCTACTGCCAGGCACACTAAAAAATTTACTTGCGTTCAATTTATCGTCTAAATAAATGCTGTAAAATTTTTTCAATCATGAACACAATGAACACACATATTTACATAAAAAGACTTAAATAGTATAATTAAAATTTATGTTTTCCCATACATTCTTATTTGTTGGTTTTGCATATCTGATATTTGAATGTATATTTGCAGAAAATTTTGCGTGCACCCCTGGACAAAGCTTCTCCAAAGGATGCAACACCTGCACCTGTACACCAGACGGAAAAAACGCCATCTGTACCCTGATGAAATGTCCTACTGTAGAAGCTAGTACCATCCAGCCAACCACCACTACTGATTCTGGAGCAACTTCTGCACAGTTGGACACTAGTTCTGTTTCAACTTAATGTTTTTTATTAATATAATTTTGATTTTGCTTTTAATCCTGTATTGTAATTGTAAGTGTGTTTTAATGATAGTCCATTATTAGATCTAGATAGGCTTTGAAATGTAATACACTTTCTTGCTAGTATTTATTATCAATGTTTATTTTTAATTAATTACGACTCCTTACAATAAAGAAACGTAACAGCCTTCATGGTTAGATAAATTTTGTCAAATAATAATGTAAAATGTTTTATGGTTGATACCTTTCTTTCATTGTACTAGAAATTATTTTATAACAATTTAGTTCTGATTGTCTATGTTTTAGAGCTTGTATCCACAGTATTTCTATAATAAATAAATAAAGATGTCTTAATAAATATAGAAACTTGTTATATCTAGACTGATACGTCTTACAGTTTCGTCAGAAAATGGGATGTTCCGATCGGAAGTTGTTTCCTTTGATGGAAATTTTACCATGGATTTCGATAAAAAATTGAAAACACTATATTTTGTTTGTTTCAGTTTCTCGATTTGACCCATATTTTAGCCATTAATTGTTAAGGTGTTTTTTTTTGAGATAAGGAAACATCTCAAATGGATTTAATTATCTCAAAACTAGTTTCATATAAAAGGTACAGTGCCTCAACTGAATCATCTTCTTTCGACAGAAAGTATTTTTTAAATCTAATTTTCCAATTTTTACAGTGCATTTCGAAACTTAAATTATAAACAAACCAAATATGGATCATTTCGAACAACTGAAGAGAACAAAACTGCATTTTTATTTCGCAATCCAGCGTAAAAATGGGGTAGTTCTGTTAATAAAATTCTTCCCGTCGAAAATAGTCATTTCCTGCCCCAACCGGAAGTAGAAATATCGGCCATTTGATGGCTCACTTAAAATGTTACAACTTTTTTGCAAATAATGGAGCACTCGAGATAATGACAAGTCTCAGAATAATTTTATTTTAACCAGTTTTGGCAATTTCTAGCCAAAATATAGATCAAATCGAAAAACTAGCAATAACGAAAAGTGTATGTTTTTTACTTTTCTATCCAAATCCATGGTACAAGTGAAATATTTCGGTCGGAAACGTCATTTCTTGCCCAAACCGGAGGTCGTAATATGACCATTGCATATTTTATCGAAATAATGGAATCTACGCGGGACATCTCCTTGGCCCAAGATAAATCCCCGTCTGGTATCCATACAAATTCCTCAAATTGTTTTGTGACTTATGCCACACATAACATGCTACCTCCATCTGAAAAAATAATTTTATTTATTGACTTTAATTAAATTCACATTTATAGCAGATCTCGGACCACTTATAACTGCTATTTTGTGTGTGGTTATGCAGTTCTATCTCTACTTTTATTGAATTCTGGCTTTGTATCACATTATCAGTCTTCAATCCTGGGGTGGGCCTATATTTCCTTTACATGCTGGCGAATGTCTCGTTCAATTCCTACTGCCCTATTGTCTTTATATGTGTTTGTGTCATTCTATTTTCTTCTTGAATGTCTACTCGTTTAATCTTTCCAAATTGCATGTTATTTTGATTATACCACTTCTAACTGTATTCCTTATCGTTTTCCACGTAATTCTTCCACGTATTCTGATTGGTTTTTGCTTTTGCACCATTTGTGTTCTGAATGTACGAAGTGTCAGTTGCGTTCTGCCGTTTATGTCATTATTGCTATCATAGTGAGTTTGTATATTGTTAATTCCGCCATATTTTCTTGTTATTATCTCTGTCATACTGAAGCAGTCTCCCTCCATCTTATATCTATTCGAAAATTTTATAATGACAATTGTTTTAGTTTTCTGGGGAGCTGAAATTACCATATTTAATTTTTTGCTATTGTGTTAAACATGTGGATCAAAATTTTACCCTTTCCTTTCTTCACGGTATTTAATATATCATTTAATACGAGATTGAAGAGTGGTGGGTGTAAGGAGTTTCCCTGTCCTGAGCCTGTGCCCTTAATATACCTTCACCTGTATTAATAATGAGAAGCCGAATTTTATAGATAATGACGACAACTTTTAGCTTGACTTTGTCAAGGGGCAATTTCAATTAGTCAGGTTTTTTATTCTTTGGTATTGGTGAAATTCTTTGGTATATTAGTTTTGTTAGAATTTCTGCCTTCATTTTTAGCCTGGGGCTAAAAAACTGTTTCTGATATATTATCCATTTCTTGTCCCTCGCCTCTTGCTAATGCTCTGTTAATAATTGTGTCATCGCTGCTTTACAGTCTTTTAGTAGTTAATTTGTAATTTTCTCGCACCGGTAGTCTTTCAGTTTTCCATATTCTTTGTTCTTGGTCTCTGAAGAATATTTGTGGTATCTTCTAATTTGCATTTTTCTGATTTTTTATGAAAAAACGCCACAATTGTTGGAAAGCCTGATTTCAGTTAGCGGGACTATGTTATATGAAGAAACTACGTTGAAACTTACTATATCTCGCCGGATATTATGTAGTAATTTTTTCAGTTTTTCTATAAAATGGCTGGGATTCCTAATGTTTGAGCTGGTCTTCTAAGGTGAGGATTCACGTGGCCATTTATAGGTAACATGTTTTACCTAAAATCCATAGCCTTAAGTTCCTAGTCGCACTATCTTTAGTGCCAGCAGCTCTCCGAACTACAATATTAGCAAATGCATAACTGAGCTTCTGAGTCTTCACGTTAGGAAGACCAGCTCATACTTTAGGGATTCCAGTCATTTTACAGGAATAGTTAAAGTTGTCAAGATACTTCCTGGTGACAGATTAATGAGTGAGACGTAGTTTCTTCGTATTCCGGTAAATGAAACCATTCAATTTTTAACTAACATTTTCTCAAGCGACATGTCTGACCTATTTCGGCATGTTTTAAGCACTACTTACTTCTAATGGAATCAAGAATTCTGTGAGCAAATTGATGGTATAGCCATGGAAACACTCTCAGCATGATCATAGCTAATGTTACACAGAGTTTTTCAAAGTCAAAGCCTTGAACACTGCTAGCTGTAAATTGTCATATTGCTTTTTATATGTTAATGACATTTTAGTAGTTTGAAAGGGAATATTCTCAAGATTCATCTACGAGAATTTAATTCACTGTGGATAACGAAAGAGATGGACAATGGGTATTTAATCCCAGTCAAAAAAATGGGCTGCAATCAAGATTCTCGCCGACCATGAGTCCAGAATCTGTGAACCACGTTGTCTATGATGAAAATTAATCTATGTGGATCGTGCCTTTCAGGCGACTGGTTACTCGACCCATAAGATGAGCAAGTCCTTCAAACAAAGGCAGAAATCTAACTCGAGAAAATATCAAGATAACTTTCTTGTCATATCTTAAGAACACTTTGTACGAAATGGAATTTATGTCTGCAGCATTCATATATACGTCGGCAGTGTACATGTAGGCTCAGTTTAACAAAAACAAAAAGAAATCGCTTAACACAGATGGGACTGAGATCTAGACAATAAACGATTCCAGAATACACCAGATAACTAGAGGCATGCCGTTTTGGAAGAGAATATATAATGGGCCAATGGGAGAACCAAGCTCCTTGCTCTTCAGGCTGAAAATTTCTCAGCACAATGCGGACATTTTGCAACGTCATGTTTAGCCTTATATCCGATACTACAGCGAAGGTTTCATTTTTCAAGAAGAAAACGCACGTCGTCGAGCGATCAGATCATTCATCTTCTTTTGAAGAATAACTCTGGTTGAGTTACGAAGAGATATGTGACAAATATAAATAAAAGCTACAAGGTCCAAAATAACTAGTAAATGCTTTGCTTCCAAAATAGCAGGTTAAACTTCAATAAAGAATTTGCAATTTACTATATATTACAGCATACCGTAATATAAAACAAACATGTGGTGGACACACCGGTTACTGAAACATTTTCAGGTGTTTTAAAAATGTCATAGAAGAGCATCTCACTTCATTTTAGAACAATATAAAAACTATTCTAAAAATTATTTTCTCAAAATAAAATTACTTGTATAACATTGGAAATATTATATAAGCAAATATACTATCTAAAAATCTATTGCAGCCTCATGAACGATGTACAAACGGCAATCCAGACAATTCTGTTGTTGCTCTATTTTGGAAACGTGTTGAATCTTGCGACTTACATGTCTGATATGATTTTTGTAAGCATCATAATAAACTTTTGAATATCCAGAATAAAGGATTTTGTTTTAGGGTGAGCCTTATCAGTTTTTCAAAAACTGTGGGGCATTTTTTCTTACTCTTACGCAAATATACATATTTGGCAATTCAGCTAGTGTACTTATGGATCACGTGAGCGATTTTTAAGTATTTTATAACAAACTAATTTTTACTAATTTATTTTAGGGGGTTGGACTAGCTGACGTCATATACAATGATGTTGATTGGATGAGCTATAATAAAACGAATAGACGCCTCCTTAATCTTATAATACAGAGATCACCCTTAGCGGTGAAAGCTGTCATTATAGGAGATATGTCTCTTGAGACTTTTAAAAACGTAATAATTAAAGACAAGATTTCTCCTAAGCTGTCATTACCGCATGTATATGCCTAAATAATTACATGAGTTAGGGAATCTATTTTAGAACACAATTAGTTGCAAATATAGTCTTAAAGAGAAAATATTCAATACCAAATTCCCAACTTACGGAACTTTTCTCTGTTAATACTATTATTAATTTAACTGTTAAATAATTTTTATTCATAACGCACACAAAAACGTAAATCAACTAAAATTATTTCGATTCATAGAGGCGTCACAACAAAAATATAATATGATATTATGGTGTATTCATTATATTGTAGTATGAGCATAGAAGCTAGTGGAAAAATACAAAAAATTAAGGGTGATTCTTCATTGACAAATATCGGTTGTAATCACCAGAACAAACCGCAACAGGGTTGACTCAAAAAAATTTACCAAGACTGAATGAATGAATTTAACTTAGCTAGGGGGAAATAGCTCCAACCAAAACATGACACATACCACCTACTCAAACGTGGTTAACCCTCACAAATATCCTACCGAAGAAGCCGTACTTCTTTCAACAGTCGATGGAGCAAAAATCCACGACTATATATAGTAGCGGCAGAGTCCCTAGTAAAACCCAAAGATGTATTGTTTGCCTCAACAATTGCAAATAATAGAATTTTTCTTTATACTAGTGGTCGCCCAGTGGTCGAAATTCGACCCTATTTCATGATATTGTAAAAAGTATATTTTTATAAGAAACAGAGTTGTGGTGAAATCGGAGAAGTAGATGTAATGCCCAAAATTGTTCACTCATATTGACAAATCTATGGAAATAAAAAGAAAATAGAAATGTAATCAAATATCGGTATTCGTAATATTTTTGACAAATGAATGACCCCCCAAATTTTTGACTGGAACCGCTCTTGGCAAAATATTCGATATAATAGTTGGAAGATTGTTCTTTGCGACTTAAAAGTTTTCATAATTTGCGGTTTCAAGTTCAAGTTCAGGGATATTAAAGAAAAGAGAGGACCAACAACCCTACGAGAAGTTAAATATTTAATACATTCTCTATTTGAAGACGCGAGATGTAAGACCGACATCTAGGATTTTCGAGAGAATGACACCTCGAAGAGAACATTCTCTATTGTCCGCTGTCTGGCATTTTTTTACACAACACCTTCGGGAAGGTTGTTTGTTAAATTCATATTTAAAACAGAATATTTAATATGAAAGTTACTGCAACGTGTCCGAAAAATCAATACTGATCGACTAAATTGACTATTTTACCACTAAACAATAACAATGCTTGCATGCTACTTCCAGAAGTACATGCTCTAAATATATAAAAGCATCGCTCCCTCTATATATAATTACTCAATCTTTTGAGTTTTCACGGTCTGGCGGCCGCAGCACATTCAGTTGTTTGGCGTTGACAGTAAAGACATAAATAATAAATTTTTATTATATTTTATTTAATGAATGAACAAATATTATAAATTAATATTAGCATTCTGCACTGACGGTCGTCAGTAGCTACTAAACAAAACAAAAATGAAGAAAATCGGTTGAGAGACAGAAGAAAATGGTACCTAATCGTTTTGTCTTTGCCTATTTATATATAGATATCTACATAAAACATTGCCGTCACTGTAAATGGAACTCCTAGAGAGGATCGAATATTAATTACACCAGCCCAGAGGTTAGTCATATCTAATATTTACCCAAAAATCCCCAACTCTGTACTAGAAGAAAAGTTAATAAATAGAACAGCAGCAGCATCTAAAATTACTTTTCTAAAAATTGTCATGCAAGAAGCTGCATAAAACCATGTACTGAGTTTCCGAAGACAAATATTTATCAAGCCATTAGCGAATAGATCCATCCTCGAATTCTTTAACCTGACTCATAAAAACACAACTTACATATATGTTTGTGCATTGACCGTTTAAAAGTCCATTGGGCATCAAGAATCTAGTAAATTCACCAGAACATATGGAAAATGAAAAAATACAACCCAGTCAAAATAAAAACAAGGTAACTAAGACATAGCAACCTCAGCCCAAAATTCCAACACGGATACCTCAGCCCTTGCCCCTTGCTCTAAAATTACGCAGATACATGTTACGTCAATCCCAGTAAGACACCTTACTACGGAAACAACCACTAACGCTGTCACAGCAAGCAAAGTAACAGAAGCCCATTTGCAGACACCAAGAAGATAAATCTCGACTTTTCCAGAAATCCAAGAAGATAGAGTAACCCCAACTTTTGTCGCAACAAATACACCTCCTAGACTAAAAAAAACCGAAGAAAAAGTAAAAATATTCGCTGACAATATTCTAAATAGTTTTAATCCTAGTCAAGGAAAAATAGAACTCCGCCCTTCGCCTTGAATTTTATTGAAATATGCAATTTCTTAGTTAATTTAAAGCAAGTTCCCCAACGACACAGCGCAGCAGTATTAACTTAATGCATCCGAGTTTAAACAAATGTAAATTTCATATACGAACATTCTCCAAGTAAGGGGCTCTAAAATAAAGAAGTTTCCCTACAACCGAAGAATGAGACAGCGACCCACTCTCACAAGAAAACTCACAAGATGGGAAAATACGTTTATAATACTGTGGAACCAAAATAACATGTATAACCAAAACTGTTAATTAATGAACATTCCTCTGCAATAATATGTCTAAACAATTCTCAGCAATGTTAAAAAATTATGATTGCCTCTATAAAAGCCGACTTGGAGCGCAGCAAGCCAGTGGTGGGGCTTCGATATTTGTAAAACCGTTGCCATGTTTCTCGTTTGGTAATTGGTTATATAACAACGCACACGCTACTGAATCTTATTATTCGAGTAAATAGAAGCGTAAGCAGAAGGCTATGAGAATTATTCGAAGAGGGCAGATGTGATTAACTACGCGGATTAATTCCGGAGACCACCTAACACATTTAGTTCTCACATGGACCTGATCTGATGATGGAAAAGGAAGTTGGCCATAGGAACTCGGTAGTTAAACGACACAAAATCAGATCTTGCAAGTTAAATTTGATCCACTTACCGATTACCAATTCAGCTGAAATTTTGCATGCGTGTGTAAATTGGATGACAATGCAAAAATTTTATGATTCGAAGCTGATTTGATGATCGAACCGAATAGTGGCCATAGGAACTCCAGTTTGGACTCGTTTTGACGAGTAATTTGGTGTTAGATGGTAACCAAGGTCTGATGATGGAGCTGAAAGATGGCCATAGGAAATCGGTAATTAAACGACACAACCTCGTCGACTTTGGACTCGTATGATTCGTCTTGATGAGTAGTTTGTTGCTATATGGTATTCAGTAATTAAACGATGTAACCCTATCGAGTTTTAGCTTGTTTGATTTGTCTTAACGAGTTTTTTGTTGCTAGATGGTAACGAGGGTCTGATCATGGAGCTGGAAGGTGGCCAAAGGCCAGTAATTAAGCGATGAAACTTCGTCGAGTTTGATTCGTATTGATGTCTATAAACATTTCATGTCGCTAACGTTGCGTATCAGAATACCAGGGCAAACCTTGTTGTACTGAAGCCCTTATCCGCCTTCAATGGGCCTCTGGGGGGATGGACCTTTTTTGTTCTATACTATAGGAACGACATAAACCAAAAAGAAACAACTACACAACGAAAGAGATGTTTAGAGAAGGCGAATTTGAAGCAACAGGAGGAGATTGTTAATGAAAGCGAACACACTAACCAAAGGAATATGCAACGTGGTAGCGTTGAGTACTTTAATAACGCGATAAATACCTTTTGCGATAAAGTGTGTAATATTCGCACGAAGAGCTCTTATGCCCTTCAAGTGACCAAGTGACGAAATATAAAATTAGTGCCTCATTCCCAACTTATCTACAAGAGTTACGCGAAAATAGGGAAGACTTGATACTGTATTTAGGATGTAACAATCACGTAAGTAAAAATAGCACGTCCGTACCTCCTTCTAAGGCAGTTTGGAACAATATGGAATTAGATATTACTCGTAAGTTTTCAGTATTGCGCGATACTGTGTTCGAGGCTTTGAAATATTTTTGCCAATAATCCCTTCTACAAAAAATAATGCTGCAGTCCTCGAACATTTTAAGAAGAAAAAAATACACAAACGTTAAAAATAACAGCTCAAGATCAATTTAGTTAATGGAACCAAAAAAATGGACAGATTTATATTATTAAAATATAATTCACTCGGACATTAACAAAACAGGAAGTCTTTTAAAGGATCTAGAAATTATTGTTGGTACCAAAGTCATGTTGAGGTCTACCGTTGACGTGTAAGGGACTTTTGAATGGAGCGATAGATCACATTACTGAAATTATATGGCCATATTACAAATGTGCTCAACTATACAATAGCGATATACCATCAGTTGGCGAAGGTTTTGGTAAAGACGGCATTTAGATCATACAGCCTAAATCAGTTCACTTCCCTTCTAAATTTAATCACGGAACAGCTGAAAGAAGAATGCTTCCGAATGCCTTATCTTGGGCTTTAACTGTACACAAAATGCAGTAGGTCATGCTGTTGTTTTTTCTCTTGATTTTGGTTCCAAAGTGGGAATAATATATAATATATATATATATATATATATATATATATATATATATATATATATATATATATATATATATATATGAACTAAGCTAGGTTCCGGGTGAGAACCGCGTCTGAATTTATTGAATACTCGACGTTTCGACTCCTGCTTTGGAGCCATTATCAAGAGACAAAAGTGAAAAAGAGTTTCAGAGTCTAGATCGAACTCGGGGCCTCAATCTGCCTACTCCCCAAGAGTCACTAGGTAACTGAACTGAATTTGAGTCTGCTCTGCTTCTTTTATTTATAGTTAGCGCTGGGGTAGAGGAAATGTCACGTGATGAGGCTGTGTTGTGATTGGTTGGGTATTGGTGGGCGTGTCTGCTTTGTTTAATCTGGCAATTACGGAGGACCAAGCTGTGGGAAGGCGAGTGCTGTCGTCGCGTCTATTTAGACAGAGAGGTCTTTTCTCTATTTCGATGGCTTCGCGAATAGTGGATGCCCTAAGAGAATTGAGAGATATGATAGTCCTACTGTCCTCGAAGTTGATAGAGTGTCCTGTTTGGATATGGTGATGCGCGAGAGCTGAAGTCGGATCTTTTTTACGAACTGACAGAGAGTGTTCATATACTCGATGGTTAACGCGCCTGTTGGTACGACCGATGTAGCTTTGTGGGCAATCGCGACATGAGATTTCGTAAACTCCTCGATCCTCGTTAGGTACTTTGTCTTTGGGGTTACCGGTTAAGTTGCCTATAGTTTGAGTGGTGTTGAAGATAGTCTTTATTTGATGTCTTTGTAAAATCCGTGCTATTTTGTCAGTGACTCCTCGAATGTATGGAAGTACGGCTTTTTGATGTTGTTGTTCTGTTTCTGACAGGGTTGGTGTGATTGGGGGTTGTTGAGATTGATGAATTATACGCGCAATGTGGTCCGGATGATAACCGTTCTATTGTTCTATTGTCAATATCTGTTAAACGAATAGATCTAAGAGTCAAAGATTTCATTACAGAACTCAATTGGGCAGGGTGGTGGTGTGATTGGGCATTTAAGTATCGATTGGTATGGGTTGGTTTTCTATAGACGGTATGTAAGAATCTGTCATTGTTGGTTTTTGTTATGAGGACATCAAGAAAAGGGAGATAAGAATCGGACTCGATTTCCATTGTAAATTGTATATTAGAATGTATACCATTGAGGTGTTGTAGGAAGAAGTCTAATGAATCTCTGCCATGAGGCCAAATGACAAAAGTATCATCTACATATCTAAGCCAACAGGAAGGTTTTAAATTAGACGAGTTTAGGGCCTGGGTTTCAATTTGTTCCATGAAAATGTTAGCAAGCACTGGAGAAAGAGGTGAACCCATGGGGGCCCCACGGACTTGTTTGAACAGAGTGCCTTGAAATGAAAAATAAGTGTTAGAAGAACAGTGTTGTACAAGTTTGATGACAAATCATGGTGCCACTATTGCTAATGCGCAACTTATATGGTTTTGTGAATAGCAACTTTTATTTACGAATATTACCTTGTTATTAGCCCATTTTACTCGACAGGAAATGCTTTTAAATGATTTGGAGAACTGACTGTTCCGTTTCTATTCCGAAATTCTACTACTACCTGAACACTGAATTGATCATTAAGAGGAGTTCCTCAAATAGGAAATTATTAAATCATTTTTATTTACTATACAAAAAACAATTTGCTGCGAATAGAGTAAAGTGAAAAAAATTAAGTTTTGGTGTTGTGATCCAATAATTTGTATTGATATGTAATTAGTTATTCCTTAAATTCTCTCACTACATTTGTTTAAAACTTTATTCTCAAAATTATGTGACTATTTTCGACATTTAAGAAGCCACAAAGCACCTTTCTTATGCGAAAATGGACTTCCATCCCAATTTTTGAAATTTTGCTATGTTGTAGACGTTGATGTTATGACAAAAATAGTTCACGGCTCAAACAGATTATATTACTAGTTTTCGAGATACAGGGTGTTAAATACGAAAATGCCTCATTTTTGATATCGGATTTCGCATGACAGACGTGTTTTAGTTCCAGTTAATCTTGATTTCTATATTACTGGACATAAATATTTCACAAAACAATTGCCATACATTTTTGTGGATTTCAGAGTTTTCAAAACCTATCATGTTTTTTTTTGGAAAAAAACATTTTTTTATTTCAACGCTGATAACATAAGAAGATCTTGTTGCTCAATTAATATACCGTTAAAGTAATAATTTCTTGGATATGCTTCATATAATATAGAATGTGAGCTATCAGCTAGTGAGGGCATATATTATTTTTACTATTAATGTGTCACCCTGTACAAGTCATTCATGCTACAAGTTTTATATGATATTATACAAATATAAAATACGGTTTTCTATACTCCACAGGATATTAAACTTTTTCCAAAGACTGTACATACTATAAAATAGTTAATTTAGACCACCCTGTATTTCTAAACTTTTTCCGACAACTTTCTATGTTATTACATTTTCACGTTAACAAATGTTGTGGGTAACTGTTCAGAATATTATTGAAATTGTATGATTAGTTTTCGAGGTATAGGGTGTTACACATCGGATATGTCTTCTTTTTCTTATCAGATTTCTCATAACAGACGTGTATCAGTTTGGTTTACTCCTTGATGATGAAACGGCGTTGAGTATTTAAAATAAATGTTTGGTGTTAGGATGCAAAACTATGTTTTTACAGTACATAAGATGTAATCGCACAATTAATATAATGTTAAAAAATGAATTATTGGACGTGTTCATATTTTATACAGTGTGAGTCGTAAGTATTACTCCAGGGGGCATATAATATTATTTACTATTAATGAGGGACCCTGTTTAAACAACTTTTTTAAAATTTGTACATTTTTTCCAAACCTGTGAAATATAGTGTGACGGTTTAATTTAATATAATAATTATATTAAATGATGATTTATACAGGATTATTTATTAATGGAAATTGTAGATCACCACTATAATATTTACGATTCACACGAACATAACATGTGCAAAATGTGGAGTTAAATCTTCTTATGTAATTAACATTATAATAAAAAATAGTTACCTAAAAAGTACATTACGTAAATTGGAAACAATCAAAAATAATTAGTAGTAATTGTTTTGTGCAATATTGATGTCAAATAATGTGCAAATCATGTTTTTGCAACGAAAGGAAATAAAACTTATCTATTATGAGAAATCTGATAAGAAAAAGGAGGCATATTCGATGTTCAACACCCAATATCTCGAAAATGAGTCATACAATTATATTGTGCTCAGTTAAGCATTGAACATGAAGTTGACGGAGAAAATCTAATCTAAGAAATTATTACCTTTACAATATATTAATTGTGCAGTAACATCTTATGTCTTCAACGTGGTAATCTAAAAATGAATTTTTCCAAAATAACATGTTACGTATTTTTGAAACACCCTGTAATCCACCAAAATTTATGGCAATTGTTTTTTGAATTACTTATACACAATAATGTACAAATCACGATTTCTCAAGTAACTAAGCTGATATCAAAAATGGGGCTTCTTCGATGTTTAACACGCTGTTTCTCGAAATCTAGTCATAGAATCTGCTTGACCTCATGGACTCTTCTTGTCAGAACATCAATGCCAATAACATAGCAACATTTCACAAAATTTGACGGAAGCCCATTTATGCATAAGAAAGGCGCCTAGTCCTTTATATAAACTTAAAAAATTTGAATAAATTAGAGAATCTAGAAATTATAAAGTATACTGAAATGTTAGCAAGAAATTAGTGCCATATCCATATATGGTAGACACAAATTGGGGCAGTTTTTCAAATTTCAAACAATAAAAATAAACATTCAGATATTATATTTACACTAAGATCATACAGTTTCACTGTATTCATGCAAATATTGAAAAAAACTTCATTTTGGCAGAAGTATAATCTTCAGGTATGTTCGCACTACTCTCATATTCTTGCCTCCACTCTTCATATTGCTTGACAATTAGGTTAGATAATCACTTTTCAGTGGTTTATTAACTGGTCCCATACTCAGCTCAGGAGTTCATTTGATGTCTGTAGACTCCTGCACAATTGTCCCTCTGAGCATTCTTAATTTTGTGTGTTCTGCATTTTTTAGGGCTTTCATACTCACAAACTTCAGGCAATGTGACATCTTTCCGGTGTGTTATGTAAATAATGGTGTTTGTTATTTTTTCATCTTACGCTTATCCCATCTAGCTTTAATCCCTCTGCTGAATTATCCTATACATGCTTAGCAGGCGACCACGCATTGAATTTATACATCCGTTGTTACTATAAAGGGATCCACGAATTTAGATTTCTCAGCACCTTGCTCATTTTTCAATTCGTCTTCAAAATAATGCGCCTACGTAAAATTCTAATAATACGATGCATGTATGCATCATGCCTTTTACATATGGTAAGTAATCCTTGCTTTTATGAGTCTGGTACCAATTCCATCAAAGTTCCTACTTGTTTTTAGCTTTGGCCTACATAAGGTGAATTTTCTTCACGGACTATGTATTTCAGTCTACATGGTGTGATGTGATTTGTATTTATGCACCATACCAATGGTCAGTGTCGAGTCTAATGTTGGTGCTAAAGCATACTGCGTCTAAGTCCAGCTTAGAAAAAGTCAATAATTTTGCCTTGTATTTCTATGAAACAGTTTTAGTGACTTTTGTTTAACATTTATTCCAAGTGTAATATAAACAATGCATTTTAAAAAACTCGGTTTCATAATTACTTAGCGTCGCAAACATGGGAAATTGTTATTGGTATTTAAATAAAAATGATTAATTAAAGTGATAAAGTTTCGGTAGTGAGACTATTGATAAGAAATATTTTCCGCGTTTCGAAATATTTTTTTTAATTACTTTATTTATAACAGTTCGATATATTTATAAAATAAATAGCGGTTTGCACAATAATCAAATAAGAAATCTAATATGTTGAAAAACTCTAACGATTATACAAGGAATAATGATTCATATATTTTTTTTAAATATATTTCAAATATTCCTCAAACGTCGATCACAAAGTCAGGAATATTAATTGTATGATATATTTGCCTGACTGGGTCTAGAGCACTTAAATGTACCTCTATTTCGATATACTATTGCTTAATTAATTTTTCCAAATAATCACTTTTTGTACCATATCCATATATCTAAGATGCATAAATGCAGACAAAATTGGTAAAATTTACCTTTTTTCATATTAATATATATATATATATATATATATATATATATATATATATATATATATATATATATATATTATATAAACTTTGGTAACTTTTTTATTTTTCACTGCATCTTAACCTTAAATCTAATCTATGATGTTTGTTTGAGTCCACAAAAGGGGAGGTTCCATAGAATAGTCATTAAGTTGAACATTTTATCAACTTACTAAGGTCGACCTACAAAAAGTAAAGCTTACATCAAGTTGCCATACGTTTTGTTCAAACTGGCTTCCGGATGCTATCGCGACAACTTTTTCTGGCAGCTTATCCCACATTGTTTCAAAAGTAACATTTATTCTTTCTTTTAACTGTTCCTTGGTTACTATTTCCTTCTTATAAAAGAGTTGCTTGGTCCGTCCCCATACAAAAAAAAAACAGTCGTCTAGATCTTGGAGGCCAGAGTATAGGGCCTCTCTCAATCCATGCGTTTGGAAATGAATTGTCCAGGCCCTCTCTTACAGTTCGCCTATAATGTGCTGGACAGCCATCTTTTTGAGTATTATCTCGTAAATGATTTGTATTTTTAATGAACGATTTATCGATTTTATTAGATGAAATCCCATTGCAAGACAGATCAATAACATTCAAAAAAGTCATTTCATATTCGTGAAAAGATCTAAAGTTATATATATATATATATATATATATATATATATATATATACATATATATGTTTTATAGGTGGTTTCCGGAATTCATCCGCGTAGTTGATAACTGATCCCTGCCGAGATCGATGGTAAAATGACGACGTTTCGGCAGAGTCACATCTGCCCTCTTCAGGTCGGTTCGCATAATTCTCGTAGCCAGAACGCTGTAAGAAAGCAGGAAAGAACCATATCCATTGCAGAACACGCCACCACGATGTCACACCGAATAGACTTCGAGTACACCAGAGTACTGGCAAATATAGAACACCCGAAATCAAGACTCGTAAGAGAGGCAATTGAAATAGCGAAGAGGCCTCACAGTCTAAACGCACGCAACGAAATTCAGAACGTATCGAAATGTTGGAAAATTCTAAATTATAACAGCGAGAGCGCTTGTGGAAATCCTAGTATTCGAGTAACTAGAAGCGAAAGCAGACGGCTACGAGAATTATGCGAACCGACCTGAAGAAGGTAGATGTGACTCTGCCGAAACGTCGTCATTTTACCATCGATCCCGGCAGGGATCAGTTATCAACTACCCGGATGAATTCCCGGAAACCATCTAATACATTTGGTGCCCGCGAGAACTTAAAAACAAGTATATGTATATATATATATATATATATATATATATATATATATATATGTTATATGCAAAATATATCAGCACTTAGTTCACACAGTCGAGAAGTCAACGGAATCTAAAGTGTACGTTACTTCTCAGGGATATCAAATTTCATCTTGAATTATATGCAAACAACATCCCGGAAACCTACACGAGTCTGTTTACCCAGTAAACTCGCTGACTTGCATCAGCACTTTTCTCGATGTTATAAAAGCAACTGGAAACGATCTCGTATCGTCATTCAAATATTATCACTTATAGTATTAAGTATTTCAAGTAATTAATTGTTTAAATTTTGATTTTGTATGTTTTAAATAAATAATCTTTTTTTAAAAAGTGATTTGAATCAAAGTGAATATAAAATTGGCGCAGTCAGTAGGATATTCCAGACACAGCTAGAACACGAAAATTTTAACTAGTTGTGGTGGATTCCAAACCTTTGCAGAATAGAACCTACCGAAAAGGACAACAACTACCAAGTCCTATCAAGGGAACACGCAACCAGGCTAACCAGTGCTAAGTGACGCGGAGAACAGTCCGATGCGAGGAATAATAACGTAAGAATCATAAAGTAACTATTTTATTTTGATTTTATTTTGATTGACCACCAGTTCTTTCATTTATATATTTTATTCCTCATTACCTTACCTTTCCTAAATAATTTTTATTTTAAAACTACATATTTTATAAAAACATATTATTTTATTTCCCTTATTTTGACTTACATATTTCGAAGTATTTGAAACATTATTTCAAGTTTATAATTAATTTACCATTTATACATTTCTATTTTAAATTTGTTATTACTCTATTAAACATTGCTCGATATTGGATTTTGATAAACTAGATATTTACCATTTACATTTAAAACGTCTATTCAACATTTAATTTTGATTTATTGTGCGAATTTATAAAAAATGGCAACCACTAGACAAGCAGCTACACCAACCGTAGAACCCTATAAGCTATCGGAAATATTTGCCATAATTCCTGAGTATGATGGTAATCCGATATTCTTGAATACCTTCATACGCTCCTGTATTACTGCATGGCAACGGATAATCAGCAAGTATTGCTAATTCTCCATATCAAAAATAACTTACGCGGTAGAGGGGCTGTGTTAATTAATTCGCGAAACCCTAGTTAACTAGCTGAAATTCAAACTCTTCTAGAAAATCATTTTGGAGATCCTAGGGATCTCTCGGCTCTTGTACAGGACTTGCAAAGAATGCGGCAAACTCCTAATGAATCCCCTCTTACATTTTCTGCTAGACTTCAGACGCATCAGGCGAAATAGCTAGCAGCTATTAACAAACAAAACCTAACTGTTAAAAGAAAAACAAGCCCAGATTGACTTGATAGAGTCAATGGCTCTTAATAGCCTCCTCACGGGTTTAAAGCCCAAAATTGGTCAACTCTTTCGCGCTAGTGACCCCTGCAATATTCTTACTGCCATTTCCAGAATTAAAAGAGAACTACAACTGTCACATTTAGAAACCCAGAAATTTTCAGGTAATAGAAATTTCCAACAACCCTGTCGTAAGCCAAATAATGTCCCACCTCCAAAACAATGCACATTTCGTAAACGCATGGGCCATCTAACCAACGAATGCTTAGTGAGAATGAGACAATTTCAACACAAGCCGAATTCCAATCAGAATTATTCCAATTATCGCCCTCATTTTTCCAATCAATCTACTAACCAATCTACAAATGTTAATACCAGTCAACAATTTTCACAGCACCAATTTCGTCCATTTACCAGTAGACAACCCCAAATGTCTGGCAATTACAAATCAAATCCGGGTTTCTTTAAACATCAGCAACCAAAGACTCATCACTTGAACAATTTACAATTCGGTCCTCATCATAATGACTACAACTACTCCCACAACGAAAATCATTATTTCAATACTGAACAGTTAGTTAGTTTATTCTGACGAAGCTGATTCTTCTCAAGTAAATTTTCATTTGACCCCACTCAGCCAGAACCCCCAGACCAAGAAATTTCAGAAATTCAAACCCAAATTCAGACAATGAACCTGGACGACTTCAGCCCGAATGTCAACTTCCCAGAACAGAACTTTCTGTAAGAGCCCTTCTTTGCGTCAACTCCAAGAATCTTTATTATATTACTGATTCGTCAAACACCTATAAACTTCTTATCGATACAGGTGCAGGACTTTCAATTTTTAAACGCTTCAAACAACGGTTTCCTGAAAATGTTATCATTCAAGGCATCACAGATGAGAAAATTCTAATTAATGAATCCACCCTAGTGCCTTTTAACATCTCCGACCCACATAAGATGGATATTTGTAATATTGACATCGAATTTGATGGGTTATTGGGTTCAGACTTCCTTGAACACTATAACTGCATCATAGATTTCAATAAGAAACAACTCGTTACAAATTTTAAAACTCTGCCACTATTCAAAGTTACAGATGATTCGATCATGCGTAATAGTAACTCTACACCTTCAACTAAATATATTTCAGTCAACACAATTACCTTGGACTCTCGAACTGAGCAAATCTGTAAATTGAAATGTAACCTCTAGAATACAGATGCTATTCTCTCTTCAACCGAAATTGAGAAAGTTCGACTCCCGAATGCCAAGTCAAAATCATTGAAAAAGGTGAATTCCTAACTTCCGTTTTAAACGCTAATGCCATTCCCAAAACCATCAATTTTGACAAACTCGATTTAGAACCAATACAGAATTTCACAATAAACACTCTCTGAAAACGATACACGTACCCGAATACTCCGATATCTTCTCTTTAGAAGGCGACCAACTGACATTTACGAATGAAATTAAACACTCTATAGATACGAACAATGCGAAATCAACCTTCACAAAATCATATCGATACCCCTAAATCAACAAGCAAGAGGTGAAAGGCCAAATATCAAAAATGCTAGATCAAGGGATCATACGCCCTTCTAACTCCCCATGGTTATCCCCTGTATGGGTAGTTCCTAAAAAATTGGACGTTTCCGGAAACTAATCGAACTGACCGTAGACGACAAGTACCCTCTTCCAAATATGTCTGACTCGACCAACTCGACAAGTGCCAATATTTCACCACCCTCGACTTGGCTTCTGCATTTCATCAAATTGAAATCGACACCAAAGACATTAGCAAAACTGCTTTCACAGTCGACAATGGTCACTATGAATTTGTTAGGATTCCTTTTGGTCTGAAGAATGCTCCATCAACGTTTCAACGGGATATGGACAACATTCTTCTCGGAATCCAAAACGAAAGATGTTTAGTCTACATGGACGACATCATCGTATATTCCCCGACAATTCATTAGCATATAGCTCGCCTCACCGATGTTTTCAAAAGACTGCGAATAGCCAATCTTAAAATACAACCCGACAAGTGCGAGTTCCTTCGCAAAGAAGTCGCGTATCAAATCCCTCAAAAGTCGATTGCATTCTCAACTTTCCCCAGCCAAAAAACCAAAAAAACATTAAATCATTTCTAGGTTTAGCAGGCTATTATAGACGGTTAATTCCAAACTTCGCCAAAATTTCCAAGCCACTTACAAAATTACTTCAAAAAGATGTCCCCTTTCAATTCGACTCTGAATGTGTTAAATCTTTTGAGCAATTAAAAATTGCCCTTACATCTACCCCAATTCTCATATATCCTAATTTCGAGGAACCATTTATTCTCACAACTGACGCCAGTTCTTTTGCTATCGGCGCAGTTCTTTCTCAAAGTCCTATAGGTAGGGATTTACCCATAGCCTATGCCTCGAGAACCCTTTGCAAGGCTGAGACTAAATACTCTACCATCGAAAGAGAACTTCTTGCTATAGTGTGGGCTGTTAAACAATATAGACCGCTAATTTTTGGACGTATGTTCCTACTTCTGACCGACCACCCCCCGTTAACGTGGCTATTTTCAATCAAAGACCCTGGAAGTCGACTTGCCAGATGGCGCCTTAAACTCGAGGAGTATGATTACCAAATAATCTACAAGCCCGGCAAAGTAAATAAAAATGCCAACGCTCTTTCTCGCATTAAAGTTAACACCTTTAATGAATACGTATCCTTTCAGACAAACAATCATCTAACACCGTTTGCAGTACTCCCAACAAACGAGACTGACGATGACTCACGAGAACCAGATACAAAAACTCCCATTAATTTCCATCAAATTACTGAGGAGTTCAGAACTGTTGTAGAACGATACCAAACCGTTTCGCTCATAGACTACGACAGAATTCAATTTTCTAATTGCCAACTATTAGACAGAGAAAACAAAAACATTCTTGTATTCCCCCAAGGTTCTCTCATGAAAGATTTTCACCACGATATCATCGAGGACATTTTTGAGGAAAATGCCGATTTTCACACCCTAAGAATAAACATCTTTGCAAGGAAAACTTTCAGAACGAGACGCTATTTCATCGTCCCTCTTCCTTCAGATCCCAAAGTAGTCAACGAGATTCTTTTCGCATCTTTATACAATAGTAGAGAGTGTTTACCGAAAACGTAGTATACTGTGTCGAAAATAACATTGATTTGCCCATTCTGGAAATGCTTTCTTTCATCTTTTCCGAAATCGATTTAAAATGGAAAGTTTGCCAAAATATCGTCCAAAAGGTTGAGAAAGATCAAATACCTATAATTCTCGAACAATCCCATAACGGCAAAAATAATATATATCGAGGTATCAATGAAAATATCCGCAGAATGAAGAAATAATATAATTTGCAAGGACTAACTAAGGACGTTGACAATTTTATCAAAAACTGTCAGACTAGCCAGAAGGCAAAAGTTTACATAAAAAATCTCGACAGCCCTCTCGTCATCACTGAAACTCCACGGACACCCTTTGAACGTGTCAACATCGATATTATCGAAGTCCCGACAAGAAACTATGCTTTAACTATCCGGGACGAACTAACAAAATTCTCTCAGGCCTACCCCATAACCGACAAATCCGCAAAAACCGTTGTTAGTACTGTACTACTCTATTTCCAACACTTCGGTACCCCATTATGGATACGTTCGACAAGGGAATTCGACAACGCACGAATGAGAGACTTGTGTAAACTATTTGACATCAAACTATCGTATTCTAATGTGGGACATCCCCAGGCAAATTGTTCATTAGAACGATTCCACTCGACCTGATTAGAGATGATTAAAATCCATAAACTAGAAAATCCTGACGAACCCCCTTTAAACATCCTCCCTTATGCAATCATTGCATATAACAATTCTGTAAACAAAACTCATAGATTCACCCCTTACGAACTTGTTTACGGACATACTTGGAGTAGGACTCCAGAAACTGTCTACAACCAACAAGCCCTGATAACTAAGTCAGAGATCTCAATAATCGTATCTCTCACTATTATAAGATTGCTCGCGAAAGAACGGAAATCCAAAAAACATAAAGCGAAAGTCAGATTTGATGAACACGTCTCTGAAAATCTCCCTATCAAATAGGCGATAAAGTCTATATTAAAGAAGCCCAGATCAAGGGCAAACTCCAAAATATATTCAATGGTCCTTTCGAAATCCTGGAGATTCACAGAAACTCCGCATCAGTACTAAACCCTAAAACCAACCAAAAATCAAATGTAAATTTCGACCGAATGAAACCGTTCTCAGAACGTTAATTTCTGTTTCAGGTTTTGCCTGCTGTTCGGGTCAGCAGCAGTAGCCCAATTTCAAATACAACCAATAATCAATACTTTAGGTATCTACTTCCATAACGAAGCAGAAATAACTGTATCCAATGATAAATGGACACTTTTAGTACACAGAAACATTTCTGCACTAGAACAAGTATTTACAACAAATAACAGAATATTTCAAACTCTTGTAAAAACTGTTAACTTCAATTCTTTTGCTATGAACTACTTTCGCGCAGACATACAAACCCACATTAACCTTCTCAATCAAATTTCCAACTCAATCAAACAGAAATTTACTGACATTCACATGGACACTAAAACACACAAACGAGGAATACTTGATGGGGCAGGTACCTTTTTTAAGGCAATCACCGGCAATTTAGACGCCGCCGACGGAAAATATTTTAGCGAAAGCATAATCCGCTTAAATCACGGCCAACTTCAAATTGAGAACTTACAAAAAAAAAAACAAATAAGTGTCACCACATATGTAATTAAAAACTTCAACGAAACTATCAAAATCTTAGAATTGACGAAAAACTATTTAACGATAACATGAAAAAGCTGGAAAACACTATCGGAAAAATTAATGATAAGGTCGTCTAAGTCGAATCAAAACTCGCATTACTTGAAATGTGTGAAAAACTTATGGAGAATTATCTCTTCTTAGAAGATAATCTAAATGATGTTTTAAATTCACATTAGCGCGTTTGAAAATAATGCACGCTTCAATTTTAACACCAGAACATCTTATTGCCTCATTACAGGAAATATCGCAAAATTTAGTCAAAAGTAACCTTCCATTGGCTGTAAAGTACTCGAGCATCGCACAATATCTGGAAATCATTGAACTACAGGCATTTCAAACATATACCGATCTTATATTTGTGTTAAGTATCCCTTTAGTCGAACAACATCCTTACAGTCTTTCATTTATATCCTATCCCTTCACTCAAAAATATCATGCTAAGAATGATGATTCTTTAATGTTTATTCCGATCAAAGTGCGTGTAAATCGTTAGCCACTCGTAAGAAACTGTGTTCTGAACTTTACGCATATTCTATTGTTAGCTCAACTTCTAAATAATCTCCAGAAGGTACCCGACAACTGTAAAAGTTCACTAATATTCACTCAAGGATACAACGTTCAAAAACTAGAACCCAATAAATGGCTCACAATTACTTCTGAACCCATAAGTGTTACCGTGAATTGCGGTTAAACAAACCCAAAAACTGTTACAATCTCCCTCAACTCCATATTGACTCTTCAATGAGAATGTAGTGCGTTTATAGGAATTACAAAAGTTCAAGCCGAGTCTGGTAAACAAACCAATGTTCTAGAACCATTTCAACCAGTAACAGTGTCATTCAACTGTTGCGATGCAGTGCCAGAAAAAATTATAATTCCTGAACTTCAGCCCCTAAAGCTGAACACACTTAATGTATAAGAATTAGACGTAACAAATCACAAATTGGAACAATATTCCAGAGACTTCGATGGTCTCATAAACCAGCCTTTTGTAACCAGAAACATCTCTTGATTTACCTATACAACCATAGCTGCTCTCATGATCATAGCGGCACTCATCACTTTCCAAGCTGTCAAAAAGAGGATGGTAGAACCTCCAAAGGACTGTAATCATGACCAGACTTCAGTGCCCCAGCCAAGAATCAAATTCTTCCCCAAGCTTAGGCCTGTTTTGAAAACAAAACAAAGCTTAGAGACGCAAGTTTAGGTATACCCTTTATGTTCTCTAAAAACACCAATTTTTAATATTGATTTATATTATTAAGCTTTTTATTTTTTTACACAGTATTTTTATTCACATTTCCTTTTACTTTATATTTTATTTTGATATGTTAAGCATTTAATTATTACTCGTATTATTTTATTGCTCATTTATTTTAACATGTTTTGATTATATTTTACAAACTGATTTTGATTTTTACCTATTACCTTATTTTAATCATATTTCGTTTTATACACTTATTACTTATTATGTATACCATTCAAACATCATTTAATATTATTTTATGTTTCTGTTCCTAAAAGTCGATGTTATAGCATCATAGTCATGTGTAACACTGTGCCGTGCCGCACTTTCGTGCCAACACTTTCCCATGTGTCATGTGTGCTGACACTGCACCAATAACACAGCACTTTTCGACACTTTTTGTTATGTCGGTTATAAGTTGTGGCTAAGCTGTGTGTGTGTTTGCTTATCAGAAAGGATGTGTCGAATGTCCGCCGCTCAGATCGAGCTAGACAAGGGACGGGAGACGATAGGTAAGAGATAAAATACATCGGGAGTAAGCGTTAGAAGTGTGCCGCCTGTTTTTAGGTAGTATCGTGTGCATTTTCTTTATTCGTTAAATGATTTATTCACGATTTTTAAATGAATTGCATTTTTAGGGTGGCTAATTGTGTGGCATACAAGTATAAACATAATATCTAGAAATTACATTTCACTGGAAAGTCTAGAATTGGTGCTCAAACGCCACACTTCTGCTAGCAGCATCACGCGTCCTTTCTGTTGCCTTGCCTAAGAAATAGAGTGTAAGCAGTAACGCAGTTTAACGATATATACATTGGTAATTTGTATTACGAATTTGCTTTTGCCTAAAAAGTATACTCTTGTTCTGCACTGTTTAAATTAGATTTTTTCAGATTAATCAAAATAGCTCGGTATTTATTTTTTTGGATATGATTTAACAAATTATAACGAAGTGTTGTCCAGAAAAAAAAATTTCAATTTATTCAGTTAACCTAAACGCCAACATTAGACAACAACAAAACTATGTAAAAAAGTTAATCAAAAATAAAACTTCAATAGTAAATATCACACCATCAACTTAAAAAGAATCTTTCTTCTTAAATAAACTGAAAAGTTCAGTCATTCAATGAACATAAACGGCACAGTTAGACAACAACAAAATTATTTAAACAAAAAATATTCATGAATAAATCTTCAATAATACATATCAAAACATCAACATAAAATAGATTCTTCTTAAATAAACTAAAAAATTAATTATTACGTAAATTATAATTTAAAAATATTATTCAAAATGTATTGTTGTATTTATTTGTTTATTATGTTATTATGAAATAATCTGTTCATAATATTAACAATTAAACAAGCATTTATTTCTTGATTACGTATACTGTGCATGATATTATGAATAAAATTGAGTTAAATGTAAAAAGAGCTATCAACTCGTTTACTGTGCCATACGCAAAAATGTGCGGCTTCGGCTATATGACACAATCGTGTCGGGAGTTTCGGCACAGTATACCGTGCAGGTCAGTAAAGTTAGCACCGCCATTTTACAGAAACTCAAATTAAAACATATGGGAATTACGAGCTATTTCGGAGCTCTTGATTTTTACCTAAATTGATTTTTGAGCTCAATATTTACTATGGAAAAAGTGCAAAAAACTATTGGCGGTGCTAACTTTACGTAAAGTTAGCACCGCCATCTCAGAAAAACAAAGAAAGAAAATTGTGAAGCGTCTCAAATTAGGAGCTATTTACGAGCTTTTATTTGACGTATTGAACGTCAACCCCTAAATTTGTCTAAGGGGCAAAAACCACCCCCGAAAAAATATTGAATTTTAATTTTAAATAAAACGACAAATGCAAAAGTCTTATTCAGTTCTGCCAAAAGGAAAGTCTAATAATAATTGTCAATACGTAGTTCCCTTTATATAAAAGGCGATCCCTTAGTTGGATACCTCCTCAGAGATCCTCAGTAAACATGTAGGAAACCAAACAGACCCTACATTGGTCCGAAAAGATCCTGAAATTGTTCAGCAAATAATTTATATTTAAAAAAGAACCAACTTCAACTGGCTTAAGGAAAATATTATTTAGAAACCGTGTGCAATCAATAACTATTTTCTGACATAAATAATTTTTTTATCTATCTGATTTAAAGTACAATTCTATTGATTACTTTAGCGCATTCTTTTCTCTGCCTCTTTCTCTAGTTTGTATTTGTTTCTATATTATCCACATATTTATTAACTTTGTTATTGGTTTTATTATTTGGAACACTTACCTATAATTCAACCTATATAACAACCACCATGTATATGTTTCTGTGTATTGGTCACCCAATATAAATTATTTGTCTGTCATTTTCTGAACCCCCTGTACAACTATAATTTAACTCTACACGATGCTGCTGGCGCCCTGTATAAGTATTAATCCTCTCCACCCTATTGACTGTTTCTATTTTTACTTCTCCATATATGTTAAGTATAAGCAACTATTACTATGTTTCACACAATGTAACATTTTTAAGCACCCTGTATAACTATAATTCCAGTCTTATATTTCAATCATCCTGTATATACAACTGCTTCTGACATTTTTTTAACCCACCGCCCTATAACTTGAATATCCTTACTGAATATGCTTATTTCACCATTTTTTTAAAGTTTTTGTGCCAACACAATATTATTTGAACCAGCTCGTATAAATTAAATTCTATTCAACCTTATATTTCAACCATGCAATATATGAAACTGATTATGTACCACCCAAGATCACATTTATTTGTAAGATTTTTTGAACCCATGTTTCTAACTGTAATTTTACTTCGTTCTATATTTCAACTGCGCACGTTGCTTGCCGCTTGAATTTCGATGCACTCAAATAAACACCTTTCACCGTATACCATACATAAAAGAAAAAATCGTTTTCTTTTGGATACACTAATGGAATATTTTGTGCCAACTAGAAGCCTTATAAAATGAAAACCGTTACAAATATCCTGTACTATATACTTTCATGGCAAGCTAGATATTTATGATGAAAATTTGACATTTAGATTTTTACGATTTTCAGAAAAACGGTATGGTTTACATTATAGAAAATTATACGAAATTAAGCTGGAACATCTCTTTGTAGAATACAATTTAAAATATTCAAATAGGCTGAACCGATTTAGAGAAGAGAGTGTAGATTCATTTAAATTCGCTTGAGTGTAGTCCCGTAATTTTTTTTTTTCTGATTTTCTGGAAAACCGTAAAACTTAAGTTATAGAAATAATAATAGGTACCCTTCTGGAATATTCGTTAATACAATGCTGTTTAAATCAAGATTTCCTAAACCATTTTTAAATAATCATTGAGTATACTTAAAAAAAAGTCTATTAAAAAATATGTGCTTTGACGCAGAGTGCAAAATAATATTGGAGATATGGATTAACATCGCAAAAAGAATGGAAGCACCATACAGTGGCCCGAGTTATGATATCAAATTCAACAATAGATGTATCACATCATATTAATTATTATTAGACATGGCTATATATTATATTTTAGATTGTTGGTGTTTGGATACGATTGTTGGACTACATACATTAAGTGTTTTCATGTGTATAACTGTTGCAAAATATTTAAAACAAAATAATTATAAAAATTAGAAATTGTTTATTTTTTCGTACTGAAACTATTTTTTGTGGAATACTTCATGAAATTGATGGAATTATCCCAGTTATGTTACACCGAAGCTTGTTTATAACCTCCCTGAATAATTTGAGGTTTAATCTGGTGTTTTCAGAGCGTTACTGGTTTGCCATCGAATATCACAATACTCATTGTTTAGAAACTGCATTCACTGGAATCAGCTGTAATTTGTGTTAGCTACAGTATTTGTTCTATATAAAGCCATTAATTTCTATCATCAGATAAATACAGCAGTTGAAACATTATATGTAGGGATGCAATGGGAGACGTAATAATCCTAAACTAACTGAGGTATTTTTGATTACTGACATTCGAGGCTACATGCCACATTACATTAGTTTTCCTTTGATTTGGGATTAATCCATGCGGTTTAGTAGAAGCGAAAAATTGTACAAACCAAACACATAGATAGTGAAATAAATTTATATTGTAAATAGGTTTGAAAACAACATAATAATTTGAGAATGGAGTAAAATAGTTGAAATATGAGAATGAGGTACAAAAATGATTAAGTCCGCCTGTAGAGTCGTCTGGTAGAATGAATAGCTTTATACTCCTGTTGCCTGTCCCAAGTCCTATCAAAGGAGGAAAGAGTCTTTGGGCTACTTACAAATAGTACCTTTTCAATAAATTACAACTTGTATCTCGAAACCTACTGATAGAATATATTTAACCCCATGGACTTTTCTGTTTTTTCGTTTGTTGCTTATTAGGGTAAACTGTCTCCAACTACAGGTAAACTGTTTAATAAATTCTTTTCTTTAAATTTTCCACCACTTCAGTGACGTCGTATAGAGAAAAGACAGCGCCCAAAAATATTTTGTATTATTATCCCAGTCAGTCAGTTTACTAAATGCAAATGTTTCTTGATATATCAGCGTTACCCCAAGTCATAGACGACTCACGCAAAAAAATTACTTTATTAACGAATGTACTCAGAGAAAGATAATTTGATTTGTTTTTTGAATTTCAGTGCCTTCTCTCAAAGCCTTATAACCAGTTTCAGCCTTCTTAGGTATACGGTATTTTCTAATTTCTAGCTTCTTTTAATTTATCATCTATTGAGAACTTTGTGAAATTCAAACCCAAAATCGTTATACATGCCATGATAAGTCCGTAATATTTAGTAAAAAATTGTGGGTTTCTGTAACTCGGCGTTTTCTAGACGAAAATTTATTGTACATTGTCAGACATATCTAGTTTCATCAACACATCCTCTTTACCTCATCGTTGGAAATAATTACTGAAAGATATTGCGTTTAGCTAATACCGTTAGCGGCCTGAGTTTCACGAATAGCATTAGCTGTGTTCCCAATAACAATTTGGGGACCACCTTGGCGAGGCTTGTCAATGCTTGGACAATTTCAGAAATTGTTTTCTGAACGATAGTTGTGGCTTCTCTGGTTTTGATCTTTGGGAATAACAACACATAGGCTTGAAAGTCTATATATTTCAAGAAGCCCAAACATTTCAAGGTATAAATCAGACCGCGTTTTCAATAGTATGAGCACAAATGGACAATAATTTAAACAAATAAAATAATTCGTAATAAAAAATTGAATAAATCACAATTTTAAGATTAATGTCAAATTGTGACAATTTTTCATTACGAATCCTTTCAATTTTTTAATTTCTTGTTCATTTGTGTTAATACGAGGGCTGCCTTTTATATTTCTGGATTTTAAAACCCTAGTGTTGCAATTTGAGAACTGACAGCTCTATCGTAAAGTTTGACATTTTTAAGGTTATACGTACTCAGAACGTTTTGACATACGAGCGCTATGTGTTGTTCACAGTAACTTAAAGGATTCATCTCGACCAAAAAATGGAATTAAATCGTGAACATTTTCGTGCGAATATTTTTTACAACTTTCTACGTGGATTAAGTCAGTAAGAGTGCATGGATGAATCTAATTTAATTTTTGGCAATCAAGTACCACTATTTATCGATGATATGGTGAATTCAATCCAGGTCGTAGTTCACTCCAAGACGAATTTCGTGAAGGTCGTCCAAAAACAGTTATTGTTCCGGAACCCCATTGATGCTGTGCGCGAACTGATATTGCAAGATCGTCATGTGACCTATCCTGAGATTGAGTCAACCTTACACATTAGTGGGACCAGCATATATTCAACATTGCATTAACATTTGAATGTAAAAAAAAATTGTTCGCGTTGGATCCCACACAATTTGTCAATCGTTCAAAAAAGGCTTGTGTCGATTGGTCGAAAGAAAAGCTCAAAAAATACGATCTCGGTGCTTCAAAACACGTCTATGGCATAGTGACAGGTGATGAATCATGGATTTACGCGTATGAGCCAGAAAGTAAACAGCAGTCGACTGTATGGGTGTTTCAAGATGAGCCGAATCCAACAAAAGTTTTCGCGCGCCAAGCATTTCCAAGCAAATGATAGCCTGTTTTTTTTTTCGGAAAAACATCGATTTGATGAGTCATCCGCCATATAGTCCTGACTTGTCACCAAATGACTTCTTTTTATACCCGTACGTAAAAAACAAACTGAGAGGTCAACGTTTTTCTTTCGACACCTGAAGAAGCTGTTGCTGCGTTCAGAATGCATGTTTTGGAGATACCTCAAACAGAGTGGAAAAAGTGCTTCGACAATTGGTTCAAACGCATGCAAAAGTGTATAAATCTACATGGGGAATATTTTGAAAAACAATAAAGAGATTTTCGATAATTAATATTTGTTTTTGTTCTCTAATCCCGAAATAGAAAAGGCAGCCCTCGTACCATTGAAAACGAGGTCTGATGTAGACCTTGAAACGTTTGCACATGAAATATGCAGAATTTCAGAAATGTTTCTACAATAAAAATGTTAAATATAAAAATATTCGATAGTTTTCATAAATCTACTTCTGCCGCAGCACATTCTTTGATATATTGAAAAATTCTGTTATGTTTTCAGTCTGTTGGAAAGCATTCTTGTATCTGTATACAGGGTGAGTTTTTTTTGATGATCAGTATGGGGATCTCGTAAACTAGCGGAGAGAGAGCAATGGTTAAATTGGGAAAGATTTAATGACACTTTCGGATTTTTGTAAAAAGTCATGGCTTACTAGATATTGTGAAAAAACGAAATTCTGTCGATATAGTCAAATCCCTCTAGCTCCTTTGTTTTTGAATTTATAAAAAACGTGTAACTATCAAAATTGAAGGGAATTGTATGCCGAATATGATTGTCATGTCTTCGTTTGTGTGACAGCTCTCGCTTTCGAGATATTGAATGGAAACCATAGTTGGCTATTACCTCAAAAAAGTTATGAGCAGGTGCTCTATCATGTTGGAACCACTCAATTCGAGTTCTCAAATTCAAATTATGCAACATGTCTTGAAAAGTGTATTGCAAGAAATGCAAGTAGCGCTCCCCAGTAAGTGATTCGTCATAGATAAAAGGCCCCAGAATAGTAGACCCTGTGATACCACATCAAGCATTAAAACCAAATTTTATCTGTGGTCGTCTTTGTTCTACATGGAAAGGGTTTTCTTCAGCCCAGATATGCTCATTGTGTTTATTGAACATACCGCAGTTAGTAAATCTAGTTTCATCTGACCATAACACCTTTAATGGAAACTGTGGATTGTCAAGGCACATGTCTCTAAACCATGTACAAAACAAAATACGTCGATGTTCGTCACCAGCATGCAAAGTTTGAGAAACTGAAAGTTTGTACGGGTGGAAATTGTGCGGTTTCAGTACCTTAACTACAGTTCGTTGAGATGTGCCAGCTTCTGCCGCAATCTCACGAGTTGATGTAGATGGATTTTGATTTACCATTGATAAAACATTTATTTGTGCTGCTTTGTTAGTTTGATTACGTTCCTTTGGTGGTTTAGTAAAAGATCCATATTTGCGTAAACTATCGTAAAGCCTCTTAAATGTACATAGAGCAGGTTGACGACGATTAAAATATGTATGACAGTATTCCTCAGCTGCACGAACTGAATTTTTATGGCATATGAGATAACATTCCACTTTTAACGTAGGTAGCCATGAAAAAGATTTTTTTCACTTATTTGAGAGTAATTCCATTAGTAGTTCTGAACTGACAGTCGATATTGACAAGTTTTCGTGATAAAATGGAATATTCTAACGAAGAAAAACTGAATATACACAAGTCGAAAAATTTAAAGGAACAAAAAATAATTCCAAATTTTTTGACGTTTTTCAAGTGTCTGTTTTTCGCTTGAAAATGGTCGTACCGGACTTTTGAAAAAAAGTATTTTAAAGCTTGAAGTTTCTGGTTTTGAGACCTTATGATGAAAATTTTTTTCAAGCAAACGTGTACCGCTCAATCCTAACGAATATCATAAGAAATTTTTTTTTCAATTTTTTTATGTTCTTTTTTGGTCTATGAACGTGTAACATTTTTTTCGAAATAAATCACTATATGGATCGAATAAGTTGTTTATTCAGCTTTAACTTGCTTTTTTGAAAAGTTCAATACGACCAGTTGTCGCTAAAATATCGAACTTTGAATGGAAAAGGATCTTTTTGTGTTTAACCATCAATATCTCAGCAACCGTTGATCGCACAAGAAAACTAAGGAAGGTTCTGAAATCTTGAACAAACACTCCATAGAAATCAGCAACGGTTTTTTGATTTTTTTTTATTTTTTACATTAATTTGAAAAATCACGAAAAAAAGCACTTTTGTTGGCTTTTGGGATCATCAGGCGCTAAATTGGAAATATCGAGAAAACCAGCAATGTTAAGTATGTCTTTTACACTTCAATATGCCCACAAAAACCGCACAAAGTTTCGTTTCAATCCATTCAGCCGTTATTTGTTTTCATCAATCGAATATTTGAAAAAATTTAAAGGATAAAGATTTTGACTTTAAATGATCATAATGTTTAACAAAATGAAAAAAACAAATTCAGGTTTTTTATGCAATTGCATTTTCTAAAATTATGGGGGATAAAAAAAAATTGGAAAATAAAAAAAAAATTTTATTGATTTTTAAACTTCGACTGAATTAAAATTTTAATTAAATTTAAAACAAAATTGATATACCCAATCGAATTTTGAACTCGATCTAGAAGCTTTTCAGAAATTTATTATCGTTAGTTTTCGTGAACTCTTACAACGCTAAAAAAACAGGTTTTTTCAAAAATACTCCTTCTGCGTTACAAAAAAAAATCAAAAATTTGCAAAAACCAAAAGATTAAGTTGCTTTCCGATCATGGTTAGACGGCATTTATCAGAGCCAGAGGTTGCTCGTTTGGTTGCTCGTTTGATTACTCTGCTCGAAGAAGGTTGCAGTCAACGTGATGTTGCCATCGAGATGATCAGGCAGTTGGCCGACAAGTTCGACGTGAGCCTTTCATCACTGCGAACATCGTGGCGAGAAATTTTGCAAATCGGGTACAACAGCAACAAAGACAGCGACACCAAGTACGAAACATTTCTTCCCGTACAATCATCAACCGTCTTCGCAAAAATGGGTTAAATGCACGACATCCTAATCGTGTATCCATGTTGACAGCGAGACATCCCCGAGAACGTTTAGCGTATGCTAACGCACATCGGGCTTGGACATTGAGACCATGGAGAAATGTTTTATTCACTGACGAATCCCGGTTCAACTTACATGGGAGCGACCGACGTCCCCTTGTTTGGCGTCGTCGTGGATAACGTTTTCGCTAGGACTTTGTTCGTCCGACTGTCGCCTACGGTGGTGGGTCAGTAATGGTCTGGGGCGGCGTTTCGCGAGATTGAAGAACACCTCTGGTAATTATGCCCGTAAACTTAACAGCTCAGCGCTACATTGACCAAATTTTGAGACCAATTGTACTGAGTAGACGGCAATATCAGAGGGAGTTTATTCTAATGCAAGATAACGCACGCTCACACACAGCAAACATCACCAGACGCTTTTTGGAACGACATGACATTACTTTGCTGCGGCATCCACCAATGAGTCCAGACCTCAATCCCATCGAGCATGTTTGGGACTTAATGGGTCGTCGTTTGCGCAGTGAGTATCTAAATGTGCAGAACTTGGCCGCATTAGAGCGTGCACTTCTGCAAATTTGGAACACCATCCCGCAACCTCAGATTGCAAGATGCATCAATATTACGGGGTGGCAATAAATACCCATTATTAACATACCTGACGAACGGGCACATACACATACACACACAAACACTCAAACACACAAACCCACACAAAAGAAGCATAAATCCCAACGGGCAACCTTCACGTGGTACGCTTTGGTTCATTAAAAAAGATTACAAATTTGTTAAAATAAATTTTTTTGAAATTTTCCAAAAATTTCTATTTCTCTTTTGTTTTCCCATAATCTTAAACAAATTTATCAATGATATTGTATAAGAAACAGAAAAAATATAGTTTTGTGCATTTTGTTAAAGTTATGATCATTTAAAATTAAAATCAACTTTTCAAGTTTTTCAAAAATTCGATCGAAGAAAACAAAAAAACGGCTATATGGATTTAAACGAAACATTGTGGGGTTTTTGTTGGCATATTGAACTGTAAAAGGTACACTTAACATTACTGGTTTTCTCGATATTTCCAATTTAGCGGCTGGTGATCCCAAAAGCCATCAAAAGTGCTTTTTACCTAGATTTTTCAAATTATAGTAAAGAATAAAAAAAATAAAAATTATCAAAAAACCGAATCTGATTTCTGTGCTAAATTTATTCAAGATTACAACACCTTACTTAATTTTCTTGTGCGATAGGGGGTTGCTGAGGTATTGATGGTTAAAGACAAAAAGATCATTTTCCACTCAAAGTTCGATATCTCAGCGAGAAGTGGTCGTATTGAACTTTGCAACACAGAAATTTAAAGCTGAATGAACAAATTATATAAGTTCGTACACCAAAAAAGAAAACAAAAAAAAAATTGTTTTTTTTTTTTGTTATGGTATTCGTTAGGATTGAGCGGTACACGTTGCTTGAATTTTTTTTTTCTCATAAGATCTCAAATCTAGAAACTTCAAGCTTTAAAATCCTTTTTTTAAAACTCCAGGGCGACCATTTTCAAGGGAAATACAGCTTATTGAAAAACGTCAAAAAATTTGGAATTATTTTTTGATCCTTTAATTTTTTCCACTACTATAGTTTTTCTTCAATTTTATCACGAAAACTTTTCAATATCGACTGTCAGTTCAACACTACTAATGTAATTACTGTCAAATAAGTGAAAACAATCTTTTTCATAGCTATCTACGTTAAAAGTGAAAATAAGAGAGAAAAGCATCCATAACTCAGATATTTTTGTATCGTGGAAAAGCACTAAAAATGTCCGATTTTTTGAGGTCATAGCCAACTATGGTTTCCATTCAAAAAAAGATAAGTTTCTGTCATATTTCGAAAACGAGAGCTGTCACGCAAACGAGGACATCACAACCATATTCGGGATACAACTCCCTTCAATTTGGATACTTACACTTTTTTTATAAAATGAAAAACAAAGGAGCTAGACGAATTTCGTTTTTTCAAAATATCTAGTAAGCCATGATTTTTTACAAAAATCCGAAAGTGTCATTAAATTGGGCCAGTAAAACTGCAAATCTTTCCCAATTTAACCATTGCTCTATCTCCGCTAGTTTCCGAGATCCCCATACTGATCATCAAAAAAAAACTCACCCTGTATAAATAGGCAAAGATAAAACAGTTCAGTACTATTTTCTATATTGTCCCTCAATAGATTTTGTTTTAGTATTGTTTTATATGTATAGATTAGCTATAGTGCCGAAAGGTAAAATTATAATATGGGTTCATTCATTCAATACAATAAAATAAAAAAAATATTATTTGCCTTTATGCTGCCAAACCGCCAACATGTTTCAATAGATTCTGTGGGTTGAATTTCACAAATACTCACACTCACTTTAAATGTCTTTATTTTTATCAAAATAAGCTTTTTTACAAAAACACAAAGACCAATACTTGCAGCTAGTGTACTACACACTGCTTGCAAATCAAACTGCCTCGCCTTTACGCCGCCGCATCTTATATACAGTTCATTCGTTCTCAGATCAATCCAATAGTTTCTGATTTGTCAATCTAGATGGTATTCAACTTTTGAATCACGTCAATCTTATTTTTTCACATCCATCGAACTTTACGGGCTACCTTTGTTGATGCTTTGTTATACAGAGCTGTTTTTATTTCGTTTTCGCAATGATTTTATCACGATGATTAATTTAGAGGGTTTCTTAATTTTCAAGGCGCAAAATGAATTTTATAATAATATAATAGGTTAGAGTAATAAAACTAAACCAACTTTGACCCTGCCTTAAATTAATCTACATAGTCATGCTATTGAAATGGAACTCACGAAAATTTATTACATTGTAATCGACTTCATTGGGCTGACACAAGTTTGCAATTTTCATAGCGTTGTAAATGTGGTTTTTTAACAAAATCATAATTATGTTGCAACTGATCAATTAATTTCTAATATTTTATTAATGTTAACCTATAAGTTTAATTTAGAAACTTTTTATTTTAACCAAATAAACTTTATATAATTTGACTAAGATTACAAAAATCTTGAAATTCTAAATTATTAGATTTGGCAACACTGATATTTATGGCTTTCCTTGTTGTATCGAATTTGAATTGAATTTTGACATTTGATTATGTTTTTAACTATTTGGTAAAAGTTGCCAATGAATTAATTTCAAGATATCAATTACAATTCACTGAAAAACAATTGTCAGCATTAATAGGTTTATTTAACATTAACAGTTAACAGTAGGTGCTTCTTATTAGGGTTCCGTATATGCAATATACGGGTACCCTTATAATATCACTCAGGATTTCTGCCTCAAATCACAGCCATTTTCTCGTAAACTTCTGGACGGAAGAGGTTGAAATTTGGTATCAATGTATAGTTTGGTGACCCGATCAGGCGTACATATCGTAAAAGAAAAAATTTTGATTTTAGGGGTACTTCTGGGGGGAAAAACTAAAAAAACGACCGTTCCCCTCCCTGATCTCCGAAACTACTGAGCCTAAAATTTTGAAAAAAAAAATAGGAAAAATAGAGCGTTGCCCGAACTTTACAGGAAAATTGAGGAGAAACCATTAATGTTAATTTTGGGGGGCAAATTATAGAATTAAATAAAAATTTAAAAATAAAAAAAGTTTCAAACGCATCATGTAATATATCAAATGAAAGGTCTCATTCTGGGGAAAACAAATATATTTTTTTCATATTTAAAAAAAAATATATTCAAAAAGATATTAACGAAAATATATCAAAATTTACCCATTCCCCCCCCCCTTATCTCCGAAACTATAAAACGTAAAGTTTTGAAAAAAATAGATTTATAGGCTCTGACCTGAAGTTTACTGGAAAAATAAGGAGAAACCTCTACTTTTAATTTTGGGGGGCAATTACAGAATTAAATGGAAAATATAAAATTAAAATTGTTTCTAACCCATCATGTTTTATATCAAATGAAAGGGCTCATTACAACGAAAACAAATATATTTTTTTCATATTTTTAAAATAAATTAATTAAAAGATATTAACAAAAATATAAAAAAAATTACCCGTTCCCCCCCCCTTATCTCCGAAACCATAAGCTGGAAAATTTTGAAAAAAAATGGATGTATAGCCCCTCACCTGAACTTTACTGGAAAATTAAGGAGAAACCCCTAATATTTATTTTGAAGGGGCAAATTATAGAATTAAATGGAAAATTAAAATTAAAATTGTTTCTAACCCATCATGTAATATATCAAATAAAAGGGCTATTTATAACGAAAACAAATATATTTTTTTCATATTTTTAAAATAAATGAATTAAAAGATATTAACAAAAATATAAAAAAAATTACCCATTCCCCCCCTTATTTCCGAAACCATAAACTGGAAAATTTTGAAAAAAAATGGAGATATAGCCCCTCACCTGAACTTTACTGGAAAATTAAGGAGAAACCCCTAATATTTATTTTGGGGGGGCAAATTATAGAATTAAATGGAAAATTAAAATTAAAATTGTTTCTAACCCATCATGTTATATATCAAATGAAAGGGCTCACTATGACGAAAACAAATATATTTTTTTCATATTTTTAAAATAAATTAATTAAAAGATATTAACAAAAATATAAAAAAAATACCCGTTCGCCCCCCCTTATCACCGAAACCATAAGCTGGAAAATTTTGAAAAAAAATGGATGTATAGCCCCTCACCTGAACTTTACTGGAAAAATAAGAAAAAAACCCTAATATTTATTTTGAAGGCGCAAATTATAGAATTAAATGGAAAATTAAAATTAAAATTGTTTCTAACCCATCAAGTAATATATCAAATAAAAGGGCTATTTATAACGAAAACAAATATATTTTTTCATATTTTAAAATAAATGAATTAAAAGATATTAACAAAAATATAAAAAAATTACTCATTCCCCCCCCTTATTTCCGAAACCATAAACTGGAAAATTTTGAAAAAAAATAGAGGTATAGCCCCTCACCTGAACTTTACTGGAAAATTAAGGAGAAACCCCTAATATTTATTTTGGGGGGGCAAATTATAGAATTAAATGGAAAATTAAAATTGTTTCTAACCCATCATGTTATATATCAAATGAAAGGGCTCACTATGACGAAAACAAATATATTTTTTCATATTTTTAAAATAAATTAATTAAAAGATATTAACAAAAATATAAAAAAAATTACACATTCCCCCCCTATCTCCGAAACCATAAGCTGGAAAATTTTGAAAAAACAATGGAGGTATAGCCCCTCACCTGAACTTTACTGGAAAAATAAGAAAAAAACCCTAATATTTTTTTGGGGGGCAAATTATAGAATTAAATGGAAAATATAAAATTAAAATTGTTTCTAACCCAGCATGTTATATATCAAATAAAAGGGCTCATGATGAAGAAAACAAATATATTTTTTCCATATTTATAAAATAAATTATTTAAAAGATATTAACAAAACTATAAAAAATTTAACCCATTCCCCCCTTATCTCCGAAACCATAATCTGAAAAAATTTGAAAAACTGGAAGTATAGCCCCTCACCTGAACTTTACTGGAAAAATAAGAAAAAAACCCCAATATTCATTTTTGGGGGCAAATTTTAGAATTAAATGGAAAATAAAAAATTATAATTGTTTCTAACGGGTCATATAATATATTAAATCCCAGGGCTCATTACGACGAATAGGTACAAATATATTTTTTAAAATGAATATTTTAAAATATATTAAAAAAAAATATTTAAAAAAAATTATTCTCCCCGTTATTTCCCAAACTCTAAGACTTCATTTTTTTTGTTTATAGGAAAAATATAATATATATATATATATATATATATATATAAAAATTACCTAATTTTATTATTTGGCCTCCAAATAATAGAATTAAACGGAAAATAAATTACTAGAAAACCCCCATAGTAATTTTAGGGACAAATTATACAACTAAATGGAAAATAAAGATTCAATTTTCAAACGCATCATGTAATATATCAGATAAAAGGCTCATTATGTGAATTACAAATATATCATATTTTAAATCATTTGTTTAAAAGATATTAAAAATATAAATCATCGACTTAATTCCCACTTTAGAAACTACACTATTTAAAATTGAAAAATATATTTTATTTATATTTTTAAATAATTTGAATAACAGATTTAATAATTTATAATTTAAACTTTGATCTATTTTGCCGTTTTTCTTCCAATCTACACAGCCTCAAAACTCAGACAGTAGATTATAAAAGGCATTTCTGAAAGTTTATTAGTAAAAAAACCTCTAATGTTACTTTTTGGGGGCCAAATTAGAAAAATAAATACATATGTATTGTGATAAAAATCAAGCGAATCCTAAAGCAGATAAAATAAAAAGTCTATGTGTGGAAAATCAAAGTCTATATTTTTTATAAATTTAAAACGCTTCCTTTAAAAGATATAAGGGTAAGTATAAAAAAATGCATTTATTCCCTGCTTGCCTGAAACTGGAATATTCGAATCTTGAAGGTGGTACGGAACCCTAAGTATGCGAGTCCAACTCGCACTTGACCAAATTATTTTTTAAATATAATACAGTAACCGTGATGGGTTACTAGGTAAGCGTGATTAATTCAATTTAATGATATTCTACTGAATCTTAAGATATATTGTGTTTTAAGGTTAATTAATGTCTACTTATGTATTGGAATTATGTGTTGTGTAATAGTATTTCACATTTATACCAATTGTTGAGTTAGTTTCTTTCATTTTCTTCTAACAAGTTGAAATCGTTAATGTAAAATGTCTGATTAAATATTTTAATTTCACTCTAGTACTCACATATTAAAACTATTCGAATTTTTTTGTCTCGAATTAAAAATATTATTTGATATAGTGCATTTCAAAATGTGTTTAAATTTTTTATATGAAAGTTCATAATATAAACTATAGGTTTAAACATATTTAGAGGCAGAAGATTTTAAATTTTTTAGGTAGGTGATCTACTAGTCATTTAGGTGTTTTCTGACCATGTATGGATTTTATAGTTAATTTATTTTTCAATATATGCTGCACTTCTTGCCAAGTCCTGCTTTTTAATACAAGGGGACTAATCTTTACATAAAATAAACATATCATTGGCATTTTGAAGACGTGAGTTTATAACATAAAGCAATTCATTCCATCTACTTAGTTATTAGCCTAAGGATCATTTATTCTAGAGTAAAATATATTTTTATTCGACATGTTTCTCCCTTGAAATCTGACTTAGCTGGCGTTACAGTTTGTAACTCTACAATTTTTAAAATAAAATTCAAATTGCTCTACCACAACACCAGTCTGTGGTCAAATCACAGAGTAATTTTATATGTTAGATTGGTTAGGCGAGCACACATGGCATTGACTGGTTATATATAGCTTTTCAGATCATCATGGGATGCCAATGTTTACTCTCCTGTGTCTGGCGTTGCCTTTATTCATTAGTAATTGTTGTAGATCAGTATTAATTTCTCGAACAAATTATTTTTTGTAAGTTTTTGTTGTGATTATAATTATTTTATTAATATAACATGATTATCACAATAAGTCGAATGTGTATTTTAACAAATCGCAAATCAGCGGTCCACAAAATTATACAAAAGTTAAATTTTTTAATTGGGCTGTTTGTCACCTTTACTTATGAAATTATATATACATCATCAATTATTTTAGTAAATTTAATCCACATAAGTAATAGGTATATCAAAGGCCTTGCTTACTTTTCAAACTTAAAAGAGTAATGAACTAAGGTCGAATTTCTACCACTAGTTTCAATCATTTGCCTCTGTTAAGCTGTTCAATAACTGTCTGTGCGGCTGTCACTGGAGGCAAGAATCTATGCAATACAGTATAGTTTTACTTAGCTATTTTTCTTATTATTTAACAGAAATCATCTTAAAGTTATACATACATTTTCTACCCTAGTGAAGAACCTATAAAACCCCTTTAATCTAACCTTTTTCATTTAATACGTCTTTATATTTAGCACTTATGTATCCCTGACCAGAAAGGTGGCACTTTATAATGCATAAATTATGTTAATTTTTGCACTGTGACGCATAAATATACCAGCAAATTACTTAGTCTTATAATTTACACCGAGGAAATTTCATGTGCATGAATATTTATCCCGCGTTTAAAATTCATAATTGACATGCCATTCTACATTCTGATATTTTCGTGGTATTGGGGGACTGACGTTGTCGATGAAGTGAAGTGTTCGTGGGTAGCATATTGGATATTATTCCGAGAATATAATAATTTAGTTAAGGCTTGGGGTTTAGTTTTCGTCGAGGATCTCGAGACAGAGGCTATTTTATTGCCAACATGTGAATCCTTATAACAAGTACTATAGTCACGTTTCAAATTGTTGTTCTAACTACAGATAATTCGCTTTGCTGGTCATATTAAAACATTTTTCATAATTCAAAGCATAAAATGACAATAACTTTCTGCTGGGCCGTCAGATTTTAATTTATTTATTGGAAGGTAATTTCAGACATTGAGTCTACTTTGGTCCAATTTACCGTTTGGACATGACTAGATTTTTTGAAATAACAGGATGTCATTTTCTTCAAAGTCCTTTGTAAATGAACAACTTTCGTTATATCTGGTCTAGTTTGGAAGACTCGAACAATAAGAAGTTGTTTATTACCAGGCTTATATGCAGGAATTAGTTATGTTACTCTTGTAAAGATACACTACTGAGTACCTAGTATATTAGTTGCCACAAACCTATTTAATATTAATAGTTGACAGTTTATCAAAAAATTCATATCGAAGAATCCAACAATTTTTTTTTTTTAACTGAATTTAACAGTGCTATGTTTCTTAGGGTTCCGTATGTACAATATACAAAACCTGAGAAACACAAATATTTTTTTCATATTAAAAAAAATAATTAAAATTATACCAAAATTTACTCATTCCCCCCCTTGTCCTCGAAACCATAAAAGCTAAAGTTTTGAAAATAAATAGTGGTATAAGAACTGACCTGAAGTTTACTGGAAAAATAAGCAGAAACCTCTACTTTCAATTTTGAGGGGCAAATTACAGAATTAAATGGAAAATATAAACTTAAAATTATTTCTGACGCATCATGTTATATATCTAATGAAAGGGCTCATTATGACGAAAACAATATATTTTTTTTCATAATATTAAAATAAATTAATTAAAAGATATTAAGAAAAATATAAAAAATATTTAACATCGACTTAATTCCCACTTTAGAAAATACACTATTTAAATTTTGAAAAACATATTTTATTTGTATTTTTAGATAATTTGAATAACAGATTTAATAATTTATAATTTAAAACTTGACCTATTTTGCCCTTTATCTTCTAATCTACAGAGCCCCAAAATTCAGACAGTAGATTATAAAAGGCTTCCCTAAAAGTTTATTAGTAAAATAAATCTGTAATGTTAATTTTTGGGAAGCAAATTAGAAAATTAAATACATATGCATTCTTATAAAAATCAAGCGAATCCTGAAGCAGATAAAATAAAAAGTCTATGTGTGGAAAATAAAAATATATATTTTTTTAAATCTAAAATCTTCCTTTAAAGGATATTAGGGTAATTATAAGAAAATGCACTCATTCCCTGCTTGTCTGAAACTGGAATATTAGAATGTTGAGGGTGGTACGGAACCCTTAGTATGCGAGTCGAACGAGCACTTGACCAAATTATTTATGACTTAGCCACTTATTACTTCTTCAAATCTTTTATAAAATATCTTTGACAAAACATCTTTCTCAAAAATAATTGATGTGTAATACCTAATCTTTTATAAAATATTTCTTTGACAAATACGTTTTATCAAATCTAATGCCGAGAAAATACTAAATAAATTAAACTAATATTTTTTATGTTAAATAGTGAGCTATAAATCATATGGCGGATCTGTACAGAAGCAAAAACCTATTGTTGTAATCGACTAGAATACTGGAGGTAGTATCAACATCTGTAATTTTTTTTAACAGACCAGTTTATTGTTATTGAATTTATTTGAAATTTTGCTACAATTTTGTAGGACCATTTTGTCCCCGTTTGTATTGTAATTATGAACACATTGAAATAAAAATTTAGTGTAGGCAATAAAAATTATGTCACCATTATATTGATATATTTTCCTGTGCAGACAATATTCTATTTATGGGTAATCAGCAAAAAGGCATAAGGCACTTCAATTGTGGACATATCTAATATTTGTGGCGTAAAATGTATTATTAAAACTAAACATCCAAATATTTTAAATAATAAAGACCTACCTTGATTAGCTCACATGTGCAAAAGGACAGCTCTTGGTCGGGAACATTTGCGAGTACGTTAGGTAATAAAATACAAAAAGACAATTTAAAAATCTGTAATGTGAATCATTTCTTATAACTGTCGAAACCGATATGATGTAAGGATCTTCAACTCCCATATATTTTAGAGAAGTGTACTTCCTAATATGAACTTATCATAACTTTCTTCATGTAACTTTTTGTTTGTGTGTTTTAATATCACTGTATTGAATACTTTCATCTAATCTAGTGCAACTTGTCAATATATTAGTCAATAGAACCAGGTGTAAAATTACACAAAATGAAATAAATGATAAACTAAAAATAGATGATTTCTTCGAGACATTATAGCCATCAAAAACTGAAACCAGAAATATCCAAAACCATTTCCCAGACCTAGCAACATGCAGCAAAACAGTTGTATACCATGAACCATGATTAGTAGGTATTCCATTACCTAACTAACCTATACGTGCTACTATACTATACTAAACTGATAAATTAGCTCAATGGATAAATAACCAAACTCTTCAAATACGGGCCAACAAAAAATCCACATGGAAAAATATGCGTTTAAATCAAAAATTATAAGGCCAACCCACAAAATATTGCTTCCCAGAAAGTATAAAGCTTAGCTCCTAAGTGAAATATAAGGCACAGCGTTGAGCCCTAAGATATTACATTGCTTCATGACAATGCTACCTTCCAACAAGTTATTACCCTACTTTAAAAAATCTCCGCCCATCGGTTCATATTCGAGCTCCAAACGATGCCAAGAAATAAACGGCCCCCAATTTATATTTAACCACTAATATTTCAACCTGGGGTACCGAAATGCTTTAAAAGAAAGCTTGAAATATAAATCCGCAAAAATCAGTACGACGTTTTATTCTCAACGAGAGTCAACTACAGAAGGACTATCTTTCTGTTGGTTCAGTACCAGATCGAGTTTTTTTCCCTCTCAATGTCTACGCGACAGCGGCAGCAGGAAACCAGGCAATTCTATCCTTGCGACGTATTCATGAATAACTGTCATTTTAACTTATTCGACCTGGTAAGCGATGGGTGGCGTCACGAGGTGGTTGGTTTGAGAAATATACTACATAGTTGTCGAGACAGATCCTTTATAAAATAAATTACAAAGGTTAGTACCGGCTTCAAATTTATATATCCTACAATTTATAGTACATTCTTATTCTGAATATATCAGAAGCTTTCTTACGAGTATAAACGAATCTTTTATAAATAATATAATAACGATATTAAAGCAGGGATACAATCATGTTGAAAATGTTCGCTGGATTCAATATAAGTTTTGCACTCAACAAATAAACTTTTTATTGGCACCAAAAAAAAATCACTATACGCTCGACTTATCTCAATATTTACATCAGCAATAATGATAAATACCCGAATAGATGATCCCTTAGATGAACAACTTGTCAGCTTTGATCCGTTAACCTCCTTTGTACCCCCATAGTCGTTTTCTATGTTTTCACCATCTGCTTCTGGTACGCTAACTAGTATAATTTCTAATTCCGGAATTGGTTTAAAATTTTTGATACTGGTTTTTGACAATCAATCGTATTTTCGGGAAATACTCCTTGCTGGCATTGTTTATTCGAATAGTTTTTACAGTTTATTTATTAGCAAGATCAGTTTCCTATTTTGGCAGCGTAAAATAAAATGTTCGATACCTTAAGAAATATAATAACAGTAGTAATCACCAGGAAGAATGAACTTGTTATCCAAATGCTGAATAGAGAACTTATCCTATGAGAGCCACTTAAAGTTCTGAAGATAACTCCTATAAAATTGTTCCAATTACAACACTGGCTAGCACAAATGGATACAAGAAATCACTGTGCCTTTGGATGTTTATGTAATTCGACCAAGTTAACATAAAAAGTCATCATAAAACAAGTACTACCCAATTAACACCAGAAAATTGCGGCACTATGCAGCATGAAGTCACTTTGTGCTCTAGTAGTTGGAAAACTACGTAAATATCAAACTAAATCCCTATTAGTTACGGTATAAATCAATATTGTTAAACATTTTAATTTGAAATTTTAGAATAGTCATTTTTTCATAGTTCCTTTGGCATTGACAACAACCTAGACCCCGACACGTTTCGAGTATTGTGGTGTGATTTGCCCAAAAGTGCTTAAACATTAACAAATTTAATGATGGAGTTTTTAAGGAGTTTCACAAATTATTCTATATGTAAATCCAGAGCCCAAGTTTTTTTTCTAGTAAATTTGATAGAATTATTAATAAGAATTGTTGCCCTTCTTTTGTCCTCGGCACTATTTTTAAATTGCAAGCTCATATCACTTTGAGACCTTGCATACGAAATAAATTTCTTATCGGTGCGGAATTAACTGATCAAGAATTCCAACTTAAGTTATTTTTAAATAATGAATGAATAATCCAGTCAAGTAATTTCCTTGATACAAAAATACCTATGGTGTGGATCAGATTTTCCAGCATCTGCTAACCAACTGGACAGTTGTTTTAATAAAATCTGAAATAATAATAAGATTTTTTATAAATATTGAAAACGAGGTCTGATTTAAACCTTGAAACTTTCAAGTTTATGTTGTAGTTATTCCCAAAGAATTCAGAAAAAGTAATATCGATAGAGTTAGTTTTATAAACAAAGCGATGTTCTTAAAATTAACGAGACATAATCAAATTGTAATTATTAGTTGATTCCTGCCAACTCATAGCCAGTAATTTATTTCGAGGGTGGGGGAAATTTTTTTTTAAGTATGGTGGATAGTCATTTCATTATATAAAAATGAATAAAATATAATATTTACAATTGTTAAATTGTTCAAATTAAACATTTATTTCTTTGAGGAAGTTAAACACCTACAGCCCCGTTCCGGTAGCTACGGCCATAGTTACAGCATTCATAGCTAGCACAGTTAAAGCTATTAAACATACATTTTTTTCTACTAATTTAGAAATTGTTGGATACATTTTGGGCACCGATGTTTTACTAAAACTATTTATGCTTGTAAAACTGGTAACATATGTTTGAATGGGTTTCATTAAGAAGAGAATTTAAAAACATATGTACCAACAATGATTCAACCTTCCTTTTAAATGATACTCTACAGTATTCCATTGAAGTCGCCGAATATAGTTGAAAGATCACGAATGACATAATTTAAAATCCAACGACAAGACGTAGATGCCCAGCAAAACAGCCATTATCTAGAGTCCTCTTATGATGCAAAGAGATGTTTGAGAGAGAAAAAAGACAACTGCATAAATTGTATTCTACAAAAATATAGAAATATTAAGACGTCACTCCAATAACTCAGTTAGTTACTCAAACTGATTTCGAGATTAGTTAACAGAAGTAGAGCTAGTGTTCAAGTAAGAAGGAGAAGTAACAGCAGTATCGTAGTGTTTAGTTGTAATTATTTCATATGTATTTGTAAATAAAGCGTTTAAATTGGAAGAAAAGTAACTTTGTATGACTACTTCAAAGACGTATCAATATTGTTACGAGAATTCATCAGATAACTGGTGCAATTAGCCATAATCCAATTCGTGGAAGCAATATTCCTCTGATATTTCTGGGAAAGAGAAATATTGTTTATCTATCGACCCGAGGCCGACCGCTGCCGATACTGGGAACTCGCAGAATTCCCTTGAAGCTTCCAGACCACATGAAAGAAGTTTCCCGATAGTTCGTTGACTTACTAGAATAATTCCGAGAGAAATATATAAATACGGACAGATGGCGATGGATTCATTGACTATTCGACAGCCATATATCTAAGTAGAGATACGTTGTAAATAGTTTGGTGAATATAAATTGTGTTAAAATAGTGGTAATAAATTAGAGTGAGCTGAAGTGTGTTTTTAAATAAATCTAAGAACTGAACCCGAGTGTGAAAATAAAAACATTACAGTGGTGTCAGGTGTAGGTGTATTTGTGAAACTTTAGAAGTGAAAAATAAATATACTGACAATATTTAAAACAGTAAATTTGAACTAGTTGACTTAAAAAAAGAACTTGAGGAAAGGGATTTAGAAATTAGTGGGAAGAAAAGTGAATTAATACAACAGCTATGAGATGCCCTAATAAATGAAGGTAATAATCCCGATACTTATTTGTTTGGAGTTTCTGGCAATGGAGACATGAGTATGCTATTTAAAAAAATGCAAGAAAGTTAAAAGAAACATTACAAGACAAATTGCTAGAAAATTCTAAGTCTTTAGAAGATAAGCTACAATCATTACAAGATAATTCTCTAATCATAAAAGAGGCGTTAGAAGACAAACTACTAGAAAATTCTAAAACCCTAGAAGATAAATTGCTGGAAAATTCTATAAAACATGAAAGAGGCGTTAGAAGATAAATTAGCAGAAAATTCTAAAACTCTGGAATACAAATTACTGGAAAACTATAAATCCTTAGGAGAAAATTTGAAAAGCATCGTACAGAAAAACTCCGAAATGCTGGAAGAGAAAATATTGGAGAATGAGGCTCGGATGGAAGAGGTAAAGCAAACAATGGACGAAGAGCCAGTCAAAAAGGAAACGCGGATAGAAGAGTTAAAGCAGACAATGTTCGAAGAGTCAGAAAAAAATGAAACGCGTATAGAAAAGCTAGAGCATACAATGGAGGGTGAGATCAGCAAAATAAAAGAACAGGTAGTCACTATACAAAGGGAGAAACTCAATTAAAAACCTTAAGCAGAAACAGTCCAGAAGTAGTGGATTCAAAAATTGGCCTCGAAGGAGCATTACACAAAATGAAACCTCCACAATTTGATGGGAAATCTTCATGGACTAAATATAGGCGCCAATTCGAGGCTGCAGCAAAGTTAAACGGATGGTCGGCAGAGGAGAAGCAAATAGCATTAACCCTAGCCTTAAGAGGGGATGCTACAGATATCTTACAAACGTTGAATACCTCGGAGCAAGAAGAGTACGAACAACTGGTCAAACATTTAGAACGGAGGTATGGAGAGACTCATTTGGAGCACGTTTACCACTCCCAACTGAAAAATCGCCTTCAGAAAGCGAATGAATCAGTACAAGAGTTTGAAGCTGATATTGCCCGTCTGGTTCGCCTTGCTTATCCAGTCACACCGGAACTTGTTATAGAAAGGTTTGCAGTCCAAACGTTTTCGGATGGACTCGGAGACCAAAAGCCAGAGAAGCATTGATACTTGCTCGACCGACTCAGTTAGTCTATGCACTGGCTCGAGCTCCGGAATTTGAGGCTGTGAAAATACCTGTAGAGGTCCGGGCAGAAAAAGAGAATCAGAGGATGGCGGAAATGATGAAGTATCTGTAAGGCATATAGTAGAGGAAGTCCTGACAAAATAGTAATAGGAAGAAGACCGCAAACCTACGTGGCAGGAGATTTCCCGATACTCACAAACCATAAAGACGTACTGGGCTCAGTGGAACTGCCTCATCCTGGAGAATACACTTCTGAAGCGCGACATGGAAACTCCAGAGGCGGGAAATGACAGAAAACAGATTGTAGTTCCCAGAAATAGGAGAACAGAGGTTTTACGAGAACTACATGATGGTACAACTGGAGGACATCTGGGAGTAACGAAAACCCTTGGGAAGTTGAGAGAGCGCTTCTACTGGGTGAACTGTCAAGTAGGTGTTAAGGATTGGTGCTGAAAATGTACGGTTGGTGCAGCAAGTAATGGGCCTCAGAAGCTCCTATGAAGCAATATAACGTAGGCAGTCCATTTGAAAGAGTAGCCATTGATGTTGCCGATCCATTTCCTGAATCTGACTCCGGAAATAAGTACATTGTGGTAGTGATGGACTATTTCAGTAAATGGACAGAAGCTCATGCCGTACCCATTCAAGAAGCCCTGACCGTTGCTGATGCCATTTGTCAAAGGTAGTCCCTGACCACCAAAGAGACTGGGACCGGTATCTTCACTTGTTTCTTATTTCATATGTGTACGAGTCCACGGGTCAGACCCCGGCAAGCGTTATCATGGGACGAGAGTTACGACTACCATGCGATATGAAGTTTGGATGTCCCCCAGGAGAAAATACTGCAGGTGAAGGCTATGTCAGCCAGTTACGGCAAAAGATGGACGACATCCACCAACGAGTCCGGTTAAATATCGAGAATGTTTTAATATCTGACTAAAGACAACTCCTGATACTGATAACCCCACATATATTAATAGAAACATGGTTTCAACAAGATTTTGCTACTTCACATAATGCAGCAGTAGGAGGTGCTTATCTCAGTGAAGTTTTTCTGCGAAAATTAATTACCCTCTTCACGAGATTAGACGGGAATTTTTCGGGGTTAATGAAAACAAACTATCTACAGGAGTAAACCAACTAATATTAGTTATTGTAAAACACCGAATAAGGCATAAAATTCGTCAAGTCAGCGCAGAAATGTAGCAAAACGTCAAAGAATTTCAACACCCTCTATTTTTTGTCAAGAAACGAACGGGCATAGTGAAAATATCACTATAATTATTGTAAATTTGGTTAATTACTTCAATCTTTATGTCAGTCTATGTCATCATTAATTATTTCACAAACTAAACAACTGAAAACTGATTTGTATTATTACCCAAAAAATAAAATGTTCTATACTGCCGAATAGGGAAGCAAAAAATCATTGCAAACGCGAACAACATGCTACCCCTTTCATTTGAATAATATTTATCGTTATCTGTTATTCCTATGGGGTTAAAAGTTCAAGTAAATAATTTTATTCAAATAGTGTAGTTGCGTTTATAAAGATTGATTTTTGAGTTATGTTCATAATTAGATAGAAAATGAATTTATGCGTTACTTTAGAAACCACACTATATAAAAATTAACAGTCGAGAACTATAAGTAGGTTTACATTGGCTTTATTAACATTATTCTTTAAAGCATACAATTCAGCCGTCCGACTTTATAAAAAGTGAATAATGTTTTACGTACCTAGCACCAGGTACCTGTTAACTCCGCACTTACCTATGCTAGCAGGCATGCGTACTCTAGAAGCTCATTCTGAAAAAAAGATTAGCCTGGGGGCCCCGGGCTATTCTATTAGCCAGAGTATTTATAATAGAATTCTAGTGTTTGACAATTGGTGGATGCGCCTGGGCAAAAATCATATGAAACCGGCATACGGAATCTTCAATTCATCCATATTTGATAAAGTATCAACACCTGCAAGCTGACTTGTCGCTAGCAATCCATTTTTGCATATATGTATATACTGCAAGTAATAGCAAAAGTTGTATTAGTCCTAAAAATTACAAAAACATTTAATAAACTGCGAATAATTTTTTACCAGAAAAATCACTGTGGTATGTTTTAAACGATGTAGGCTTGATCCACATTATAGTGCCGGTCATAGTCCGTTCCCGGTCTGATCTCGATCTTGGTCCGATCTCGGTCTGGTCTCGGTCTAGTCGATTTACCTTATTCACAGCTCGTTCTCTGTCATCCTGACGTCTTAAACTGTCAATAGTCGAAGTTGGATGTGCCTCGTAACTCATAATAAAATAACTCAATTAAAATATTTTATTACTTCTAATATTTACGGGCGAAAAATGTCATTGAATTATTCGATTGAAGAAATATCTATTATATAGCTCTGGTTCATTTTGAAGAAGATAATTGTAGCAACCCACGAAAACAAAATGAACCAAAGAGAATAATGTGGTGCACCCGAGTTATTGCAACGAGGAGGGAGAATACCTCACTCTCTATGTTCATTTAAAAAGAAGTAGAAAAATTTTCAATACTGTCGAATGGATCTGGGTACATTCGAAATGATTTTAAAGAAAATTAGGTTTTCAGTTTACATCATATACAACAATAAAATAGGTTATTTCTTTTGCAAAACTGTATTTGAATTTATATTTTTTTTTCACGTATTTGAAGCCACCTTTTACACAAATAATAATTTATATTAAATATATACAATAACTATCAACTAGGGATTCAAGTATCTGATTTTACTTGTTCAATTTCATTATTAATAACTGACTGCCAGGCAATAAATACTCTTACATCAAAA
>CM067220.1:39770081-40136287 GCA_034190945.1 Octodonta nipae
GAAATACCAAACAAGTTTACAAACTTTTAAACTTTAAACAAAACGAATCTCGACACAACACTCAAAGAGACCCTCAAACGAACATTTATTTTAAATCCTTTACTCACCGTAAGTTCCAAAAACTTATATTATATTTTTGACAGAACCCAAACTCACAAACTACTAATTGATACCGGAGCTTCAATCTCAATTTTAAAGAAAAAGTCGTAAAGAATTTTCCCAGATACCCTGAAAGTAAACCAATTCAAGGTATTACTAATGAAAAATTATTAATTACAGAATCAACTCTAATTCCTTTTGCCCCTAATGATTATCACAAAGTTTTTGTTTATAACTTAGACATTGAATTCGATGGAATTCTTGGTCTTGATTTCTTAGATCATTATAACTGTATTATTGATCTTAAATCCAAACAATTGATAACTAATTTCAAAACTGTCCCATTATTCAAAGCCGGACAAGAAAACTCTTCTCAAGAAATCATTCAAAATCCTCAAAACTCAATCTCAAAAAATCTTATTGCTACGACAAGTCATATTTCTAAAAAGTCCCTAACCTGTAACTTCAAACATTATTTCAATTGAAGGAAGAACAGAAAAAATTGTGAAATTAAAATGCAATTTATCTAATACTGATGCCATACTTAAAGCACAAGAAAAGGAGAAAGTTAGATTACCCCATGCCGTTGTGAAAATAACGCAAATGGTGAATTTTTAACATCAGTCATAAACGCAAATTCAATCCCAAAATCTGTTGATTTTTCAGACCTTTCCTTAGAACCAATAAATAATTTTGATCAAATCTTAAATCTCAATTCCAACATTTATGAATCAGCTTTCACTGATAGGATTCAATTAATAAAAGACCAATTACGTCTTGACCATTTAAATCCAGAAGAACATGAAATGATTACAAATCTTTGTCTAGAATTTTCAGACATCTTTTTCTTAGAAGGTGACAAATTATCGTTCACCAATGAAATAAAGCATTCGATAGACACCAATAATTCCAAACCTGTTTACACCAAGTCTTATAGGTATCCTCAGATTCATCGAACTGAAGTAAAAACTCAAATAAGTAATATGCTAAATCAAGGTATTATTCGACCCTCAATTTCCCCATGGTCATCCCCTGTTTGGGTTGTTCCTAAAAAGCTCGATGCTTCAGGCAAACAAAAATGGAGAATTGTGATTGATTATCGTAAATTAAATGAGTTAACCGTCGATGATAAGTACCCTTTACCCAATATTTCTGATTTATTGGATCAGCTAGGTAAATGTCAATATTTTTCTACTCTGGACCTTGCTTCAGGTTTTCATCAGATAGAAATCAATGAAACCGATATTCCTAAAACTGCCTTTTCAGTTGAGAATGGACATTATGAATTTATAAGAATGCCCTTTGGATTAAAAAATGCCCCGTCCACTTTTCAACGTGTAATGGATAACATCCTTCTTGGTATCCAAAATGAAAGAGCCCTAGTATACATGGATGATATAATTGTATACTCACCCACTATTCATGAACATATTTCCAGACTTTCAGAAGTATTCAAAAGACTTCGTAATTCTAATTTCAAAATTCAGCCAGATAAGTGCGAATTCTTAAGACGTGAAGTAGCTTATCTAGGTCATATCATTACTCCTGATGGTGTTAAACCAACCCAGATAAAGTTAGCTGTGTTTTAATTTTTCCTGAACCCAAAAACCCAAAAGAAATAAAATCATTTCTAGGCTTAGCAGGTTATTACCGCAGATTTATCCCTAATTTTGCTAAAATAGCAAAGCCACTCACTAGACTCCTTCAAAAAGACGTAAAATTTTTATTTGATAATGAATGTAAACAATCGTTTCAAAAACTCAAAGAAATTCTTACTTCTGACCCAATTTTAAAGTATCCAGATTTCGAACAGGAATTCATATTAACAACTGATGCAAGTGCTTTTGCAATAGGTGCCGTTTTATCTCAAGGACCTATAGGTAAAGATCTTCCAATTGCCTATGCCTCTAGAACCCTTTGTGAAGCAGAAACCAAATATTCAACTATTGAAAGAGAACTACTAGCGGTAGTATGGGCCGTTAAGACATTTCGTTCGATTTTGTACGGGAGAACCTTTACAGTCGCAATCGATCACCGCCTTTAACATGGCTTTTCTCAATAAAAGACCCCGGTAGCAGACTTGCTAGATGGAGGATTAAATTAGAAGAATATAATTTTAAAGTTGTTTACAAACCCGGAAAGAAAAATAGCAATGCAGATGCATTATCACGCATAAGATAAATCACTTCAAAGACTGTACTAACTTTCATTCAAAAACTAAAATTTATGCCCTAACTGAAGACGAAACTTCAAATGATGACTTTATTGAACAACAAACCTTGAAAATGAAAATGAAAGAATGACTTCAGAATACAACAGATTTGTTGAACTTTACAAAACCAAATCATTAATTGATTACTCAAAAATCGAGATAACAAATTCCCAACTTCTTGATAAAACTCATAAAAATATAGTAACTTTCTTTTGCCAAAACAAACCAGGAGAACTACATGACAAAATCATAAATGACCTTTTCGAAATAAACCCAGACTTTAGTACTGAAATAATTAATATATTCTCCAGTAGTTCAATTAAAGAACGAAGATATTTCATAATACCCCTTCCTTTTGACCCAGAAAGAATAGTCCCTCATTTATTTTACATTCTTTACAAAGCACAAGATCAATTTAATCCAAATGAAACATACTATGTTGAAAATAATATTGAATTACCAACTCTTGAAATCTTATCTTTTATATTTGCTGACAAAGACATTAAAATAAAAATTTGTCAAAATATTGTAACAACTCCAACTGAAGATCAGATACCAACAATCATTGAACAATATCATTGTGAAAAAAATAATCTACACAGAGGTATAAATGAAACTCTGAGACGCGTTAGAGAAAAATATAATTGGCCAGGAATAATTAAAAATTTGAAAATTTTATAAAATCTTGCGAAATCTGCCAAAAAGTAAAATTTTGCAGAAAGGATTTAAGCGCACCCTTCGTAATAACAGAAACACCAAAGACTCCCTTTGAGCGAATCAATATAGACATATTCGAATACCCTGACAAAAATTATGCACTAACAATACGCGATGAATTAACGAAATTTACTCAAGCATATCCACTGAATGATAAGAAAGCTTCCTCAGTTGTTAACACCTTGTTAATTTATTTTCAACATTATGGCACACCATTGCGCATACATTGCGATTATGGCCCCGAATTCAACAATACTTTATTGAAAGACCTTTCAGAACTCTATGATTTTAAACTAACTTTTTCAAGTGTGAACCATCCAGAATCCAATGGTTCAATCGAACGTTTTCATGCAACACTTTCTGAAATGATTCGTGCCAATACAGCCGAACATCCCGAAGAACATCCTTTTAATGTTTTACCCTACGCTGTCATTTGCTACATAATACAAAAAGTTACACCCATGGATTTAGCCCATATGAATTAGTATTCGGGCATACGTCAAGTAGACCCCCTGAAACGTTATATAATCAGAAAAACCTAATTTCCAAATATATTAGAGATCTAAATAATCGTATGGAACACTATTATAAAATAGCAAGAGCAAAAATCAATAATCAAAAAGAAAAATCAAAAATTCGGTTTGATAAGAACATATCCAAAAAGCAACATGATTTAATATAGGAGATAAAGTATACCTCAAAGAATCTCAAATTAAAAATAAATCGGAAAATAAATTCAATGGCCCTTATGAAATTAAAGAACTCTATCAAAACTCAGCAAAATTATTTAATCCAATTACTAATCAAACTACTAAAGTAAATTTCGATAGGCTTAAACCCTATTTTGATTAGAAATTTCTTCTTTTCAGAATTTTAATCCTTTGGTGGATAATCACTATCTCAAGATGCCAATATCAAATTTCACCAGTAAATAATACGATCGGTGTTTACTTCCAAGAGGAAAGTATTTAAAAATATCAAATTCAAAATGGACACTCTTAGTATACAAAGAACTTAGTCATATTAAACAAGCGATTTCAAACAACGATGAAATTTTAGATCATTTGCTAGACTCACTCAAAGAAAACAACAATCGAATGATTGCATTTAAAGTAGAATTGTCAACACATATTAGCCTTTTAAATCAAATTGCCACCAATGTTGATGAGAAATATAAAGAAATATTTGCTGATACCAAAAGTTATATAAGTTCAAGTTCAAACAGACGCAAACGCGGCATTATTAACGGTTTAGGTACGATATGGAAAGCTATATCAGGAAATCTAGACTCATCTGATGGAGAATATTATAGTCAGTCTATTGACCGAATTACGCGAGACGAACACCAGATAGAAAATTATTAAAGAATCAGATTTCAGTGACTACGTCGGTAATTAAGAATTTTAATAGTACGATACAAAAGTTACAAATTGACGAGTCCACATTTAACAAAGATCTTCAAGAAATTCAATCCGCAATTTTTAACCTTACAGATGATTTAGCCTTTTATCAAGCGCAAATAAAAGTATTAGAAATTTGCGAATCATTGATGACAAGTTATGTTTTTATCGAAGAAACTCTTGATGACATTTTAAATTCTATTTCATTTGCCAAACTTAAAATTTACACAGTTCAATTATATCACCCAATGATCTATTAAATTCAATACAAAAGATATCTGAATCACTGTATAAAATGAGTTACCTGTACCAGTTTATACCTCAACTGTGGCACAGTATGTTGAAATAATCGAATTAGAAGCATTTCAAATTGATTCAAAAATCGTCTTCGTTTTAAAAATACCTTTGGTAGAACCTGAAAATTACATCCTTTACCAATTATACCCGATTCCTATTTTTGATAATCGCACAGGTCTACACCATATGCTTCAAATTGGTCATAAATATATTGCTAGAGACGATGACTCTCTACTTTACGTAACTCTTGATAACATGGACAATTGCAAGTCTATAGACCGAAGAACAAAAATTTGCCCAGATATATTGCCATATCCAATCGACAGTGATGCAATTTGTGAAGCCCAGTTTTTCAAGCAAACCAGTTATTTACCAAAACTTGTCAGAATATATTAATTTATGCAAAGGAGTATAATATCCAATCAATTGCTCCAAACAATTGGCTAATAAGCATATCAGAACCTTTACCGATCACCGTTAGATGTGAAGGAAGAGAAGTTATCACAAAAATAGTAAACGTTAATACTATTTTAAAGCTACAACCAAAATGTAGTGCATTTATCGAATCCACCCGAGTCCAAGCCAAACAGTTACTGGATACATACCAAAATATAACCTATAGAAACCATCCAGTAAACATACCGTTCAGCTGTTGTGAAGATCTAGTACATAAAATCAATCTTCCAGATTTGAAACCATTGAAATTAAGCAAGTTAAATACAGACGATTTAAACATTGCTCAACACAAGTTGTCCCAATACTCCGATCAATTAGATGAAATTATTAATCAACCCTTAGTATACCAAAAAAGTTATCATGGTATACTATATTTACCATCACCATAATCGTTGCTCTAATTTGCTTATACATATTCTGCAAGTGTAGAAGAAGACGCAGAAGACACCTAATCTCCATACAAGGACCAGATGATCCACCTGTACCACAATGGTACCTAGCGTCTTTCAAAGACGTATTAGACGTTTCATACCCAGAAGAAGGAGTAGCATCCACCTTGGTGAGCAGATTGAAGAAGAATCCCTGAGATGCAACTCAAGGACATTTCCTAAAAAATGTATGTACAACAACAAAAAAAATTGTATCTTTAGTTAAATTTTGAATCCTAACACTTTTTGATATTTTAACATTTTAACCATTTTATGTTTTATTCATTTACTTTTTCTTATATACACTTATATTATTGTATTTTACTCGCATATATATAATTTTATACAACTTACACTTTGATGTTCTTATAATGTATTTATTTTTATTAATTTTTGAATTTTTTGAAATTATATCTATTTTTGATTTTATTCCTGAAAACTTGATGCATGGCATCAACTTTTTTGTATAGGGGGAAGTTGTTACGTGAATCACTATGAAAGACCCCTTTGTGCAACATTGTAACTTATCTATAATATTTCCTTTCAAGTAATTGATATTTCTGTTTACTCCAAAATTGCTTATTTAGAGGTGAGCTTAATAGCTAACAGTATTCTATTGTTCAAGTAAATCAGCACGTGTTATTAAGGCCACCTTAGTCATCATCACAGAACCTATAAATTCGTTGTAAAGTTGTAGGAGAGTTGATATTAACACACCCATTGATAGTAACACATTCAAAGTATTATATTAGTTACTTAATTTCTGATCTCTCTCCCTCGACTGCAAAATCTCGGCATAATTAATTGTAATAATTTAATTCAAAGTGTAAAAGTTGAAAAAGTGTTTTAAGTAAAAAATAAAATTTTTTAAAAAATAATTAGTTTTGTTATCGACGTAACAGGTATATTTAAAATAATTTGGTCAAGTGCGAATTGGACTCGCATACTAAGGGTTCCGTACCACCTTCAAGATTCTAATATTCCAGTTTCAGACAATCAGGAAATGAGTGCATTTTCTTATATTTACCCTAATATCTTTTAAAGGAAACGTTTTAAATAATAAAAAAAATACAATTTGATTTTTCACACATAGACTATTTATTTTATCTGCTTCAGGATTAGCTTGATTTTTATCTGAATACATGCATCTAAATTTCTAATTTGGCCCCCAAAAATTAACATAAGAGTTTTATTTTACTAATAAACTTTTAGGGAATCTACTGTGTGAGTTTTGCGGCTCTGTAGATTGGAAGATAAAGGGCAAAATATGTTAAGTTTTAAATTATAAATTATTATATCTGTTTTTCTAATTATTTAAAAATACAAATAATATATATTTTTCAAAATTTAAATAGTGTAATTTCTAAAGTGGGATTAAAGTCGATGTTATTATCTTTTTTATTTATTTATTCTCTCTTTACAAACACCAAATAGGTACTTACATGTGAAGGGTTAAACAGTACACAAGTATTTGACACTGTCACAGACATGCCAATATCATGAAGGGATTGCATCCTGATGCAGCAATAATATGCGCCTAAGCTCACCAAATTTGATGTTAAATAGGTCAGGAACTATGTTATTGGACAGCATATCATTGCAGACACTGAGTAGATAAGTGAAGGGCGAAGGGCTTCCGTTGTTAATGTAGAAGAGATTAGATGAGAGTAGTCTTAAGCTAATTTTGGGGACCCTAAACTTAACGCTATTGATCAAGCCACAATCGGAATATTTTCTGTTATTTAGAATGTTATATATAAAGATAACAGCATGGGTCTTTCTCCTCGTACTCAAAGAACAGAGATCGAAGGTTGCCAACATTGATCTATAAGATACCATCAAGGGATATATGCCATTCTCTTTGATATAGAGATAGCGCAGAAAACGTTTTTGAACTTTTTCAATTTCGTTACTTTGGGTGTAACAATTTGGTGACCAAATGTTAGAGGCATACTCAAGGTGAGGCCTCACCATAGATGTATAAAGTCGTATGGTTGTTTTTACACTCAAATTTTGGCTATTACGTATGACAAATCCAAGAACTTTGTATGCCTTGTTTATCAGATAGCTGAAATGGGTATTGAATTTGAAGTTATCTTGAAAGACTATCCCCAGATCTTTAACCTCTTTACACCTCTTAACCTTACAATTTCCAATGTAATAGTCTTCCATAGATATATTGACTTTTCGGGAGAAGGAAACAACACAACATTTTTGGGTATTAACAAACATTTTGTTTTCTCTAAACCAATTAAGCGCCAAATTTAAGTCGTTTTGAAGTGCAACAACATCATTTATGCCATTAATGGGTTTAAATAGTTTGAAATCATCAGCAAACAACAACCCAACGCAGGTCTTCAGGCTATCGGGTAAGTCATTGATAAAAATTAAAAACAAGAGAGGACCCAAGATGCTACCCTGGGGTACTCCTGAGGTGGCAATATAATGACGGGAGAAGACAGTACCTATCTTTACCCTTTGGGTTCGTGCGAGTAAGTATGAAGTTATGAATGACAATACTTCACTTGAAAACCAAGAACCGACAGTTTTTTTATCAAGACACTGAAATCCACCTTATCATATGCATTCGCACAATCTGTGTATATGACATCCAGCTGTTGTTTGTTTAGAATTGCCTTCGATACATATTCAGAGAAGATACAGAGATTTGTAACTGTTGACTTGTTAGGAAGAAAACCATGTTGGTATTTTGAAATTTTGTCAGCTATGTGGGTAAGTATGAAGTTATATATAATTTTTTCAAATATTTTAGCTAAGCTGTTTAATAAGCTGATAGGTCGATAGTCATGAATATTTTCCCTCCGCCCCTTTTTGAAGATTGGGGTTACAATTGCCTCTTTAAACTTATCAGGAAACCATCGCTGCTTTAGAGCTAGATTAAAGATATATTTTAGAGGAGTAACCAACAGATCGGCACACCCCTTATAGATATATGGTGGTATATCATCAGGGCCAGTTGTTTTTTTGGGCTTCAAACTTTTTATGCTGGAAAGAATGTCATTATCAGTTATTTCAGGAAAACTAAAACCCCCTCTATAATAAAGATCTTGCTGATCGATCGTACTTGGTTCAAACACAGAATGAAAATATTGTGCAAAGGCATCTGCAATGCTTTGTTCATCGGTTAAGTTAACGTTATTTTAAACAAATGATTTAAAAATATGATATACTTGTAATTCAAATAATGAGCTTTTTATCTCATAATTACATGATGCGTTTGAAAAATGAATTTTTATTTTCCATTTAATTGTACAATTTGTCCCTAAAATTACTATAGGGGTTTTCTAATAATTTTTCTTATAAATTTCAAGTGAGCCCAGTACCCCTAATTATTTTCAAACGTAGTAGTAGTATGTCTCGGAAATAAAGCGAGAAATGAATTTTTTTTATATCTTTACGTTAATATCTTGTGAACAATTAATTAATTTCGAAAAGATTGTTGAGGAGGTCTTGAATTATTTTGTCTATTCATTGGGTTTTATCTCCTCCAAATTTGTTCCTGTAACAGATAAGTATTAAAAATTCTATATGTAGAACAAAGTGTAGTAAGGCAATTTCGTAAAATTGCCGGATTACTGGCTGTCCGTACAGAGATTCTTCCTCACAGTTTTTCTGAGAGAAAGAGATGTCTATAAAATGATCAACCAGTATTCCAATATAAGTAATGTATTGTATATTGTGTAATACTTATCTGTGTATGGAAACGTTTCTGAAGGTCGGCTGAAGGTGCTCCGATTTCAGTGTTGTTTATCATCATACAGCTGGCTTCTTTAAGTTTTCTCTTTTTTAAATTTTCTTCTTTCAACAAAATCTTTGTTTTATCCCAGTCTATCCTATGGCTGCCGGTGCTCGCTAATACATTATTGGCCAAATTTGATTTGTCCACATGTCTTCTGGAAATGTTATATTGATGTTCTTTCTTCCTTACTTCTAAAGGTCTTGAAGTTTCACCGGTATAAGAATGGCCACAGTCACACAAAACACTGTACACACAATTTTTAGAACTCTGGGTTGCGTTAAACGGTTTGGTATGTGTGAGGATAGAGCGCAAGGTATTATTTGTTTTAAAAACAGTTTTAACGCTGTATTTATTTCCTAACCGCTTAATTTTTTCCGATACACCTGGGATATATGGAATTATGTTCATAATTTGGTTGTCTGTTTGTGTTTGGTTGGTATTAGTGTGATGGTTATTTGTGCTGGTTTGTTGTTGCGATTTTCTTTCTAACTGATTTATAGTTTTATTTATAAAGTCTTGGGGATATTCGTTTTGAAGTAGATGTTCTTTGATAATATTGACTTCTTTGTTAAAGATTTGGGTGGATGAAGATATGTTTTTTGCTCTATCATATAAGCACTTTACAACACCTTTCTTTACATTTAAAGGACGGTTGGAGTGAAAATTCAAATATCTATTAGTATTTGTAGGTTTTCGATAAGTACTTGTACTTATTGTGTTGTTTGTTCTATCTATAAGTACATCAAGATAAGCAAGTTTATGCAAATTTTCCATCTCCACTGTAAATTTTATTGTGGGTTCTTGACTATTGATGTAATCTAGGAATGAGTGCAGTTCTTCAGCACCATATTTTGAAGAAAGTTTCATAGGCAAATATAAACTGAAACCAAAATTGTGGTGGAGATACGTTGATGACATTTTTGTGGTTTGGGAGTATGGTGCTGAAGAACTGCACTCATTCCTAGATTACATCAATAGTCAAGAACCCACAATAAAATTTACAATGGAGATGGAAAATTTGCATAAACTTGCTTATCTTGATGATCTTGATGTACTTATAGATAGAACAAACAACACAATAAGTACAAGTACTTATCGAAAACCTACAAATACTAATAGATATTTGAATTTTCACTCCAACCATCCTTTAAATGTAAAGAAAGGTGTAGTAAAGTGCTTATATGATAGAGCAAAAAACATATCTTCATCCACCCAAATCTTTAACAAAGAAGTCAATATTATCAAAGAACATCTACTTCAAAATGAATATTCCCAAGACTTTATAAATAAAACTATAAATCAGCTAAAAAGAAAATCGCAACAACAAACCAGCACAAATAACCATCACACTAATACCAACCAAACACAAACCCAGGGGTATCGGAAAAAATTAAGCGGTTAGGAAATAAATACAGCGTTAAAACTGTTTTTAAAACAAATAATACCTTGCGCTCTATCCTCACACATACCAAACCATTTAACGCAACCCAGAGTTCTAAAAATTGTGTGTACAGTGTTTTGTGTGACTGTGGCCATTCTTATACCGGTGAAACTTCAAGACCTTTAGAAGTAAGGAAAAAAGAACATCAATATAACATTTCCAAAAGACATGTGGACAAATCAAATTTGGCCAATCATGTATTAGCGAGCACCGGCAGCCATAGGATAGACTGGGATAAAACAAAGATTTTGTTGAAAGAAGAAAATTTAAAAAAGAGAAAACTTAAAGAAGCCAGCTGTATGATGATAAACAACACTGAAATCGGAGCACCTTCAGCCGACCTTCATTTGGACTGGAAGAATTTACTGCTAACAGAACAAAAAAAACGGTAACCTCAGAGTCAAGTGATCGCCAAACGACAAATTGTCAGTGTCAAATTTTTTGACAAACAAAAATTCAAAATCAAAGCGAAATTTTTTTAGAAAAAAAAAACCTCGAAAACAACACTAAACGATTGACAACGACTCCAGACTCGAAGTTGAAACGTCTCCATACACAGATAAGTATTACACAATATACAATACATTACTTATATTGGAATACTGGTTGATCATTTTATAGACATCTCTTTCTCTCAGAAAAACTGTGAGGAAGAATCTCTGTACGGACAGCCAGTAATCCGGGCAATTTTACGAAATTGCCTTACTACACTTTGTTCTACATATACAATTTTTAAATACTTATCTGTTACAGGAAAAAATTTGGAGGAGAGAAAACCCAATGATAGACAAAATAACAATTAATTAATTTTAAAAATTTGAAAAATATGTATTTGTATTCCTCCTAATGAGCCCTTTCATTTGATGTATTGCATGATGCGTTAAAAAGTTATTGTTTTATTTTCCGTTTAATTCTATAATTTGGCCCCCAATATTAATATTTGGGATTTCTTCATATTTTTCCTGTAATCAAAAAAATGTTGGTCCTATAGTTTGGGGAATAACGGGTGGAATGGGTAATTATTTTAAAATATTTTTTAATATATTTTAAAATATTCATTTAAAAAAATTAAAAAAAACATATTTGTATTCGTCATAATGAGCCCTGTGATTTGATATATTACATGATCCGTTAGAAAAAATTATATTTTTTTATTTTTCATTTAATTCTATAATTTACCCCCCAAAAAGAATATTAAGGGTTTCTCCTTATTTTTCCAGTAAAGTTCAGGTGAGGGGCTATGTCCCAATTTTTTTTCAAAATTCTCCAGCCTATGGTTTCGGAAATAATGGGGGGCGAATGCGTAACAGTTTTAATATTTTTGTTAATATCTTTTAATTATTTTATTTTAAAAATATGAAAAAATATATTTGGTTTCGTCATAATCCTATATCATTTGATATATAACATGATGGGTTATTTCATTTAATTCTGTAATTTGCCCCCAAAATTAAAAGTAGAGGTTTCTCCTGATTTTTCCAGCAAACTTCAGGTCAGACCTTATACCTCTAATTTTTTTCAAAACTTTACCTCTTGTAGTTTCGGAGATAATGTGGGGAGAATGGGTAAATATTGATATATTTTCGTTAATATCTTTTTAACTAATTTTTTAATATGAAAAAAATATATTTGTTATCCTCAGAATGGGACCTTTCATTTGACGTATTATGTGATGAGTTAGAATTTTTTTTTTCATTTTCATTTAATTTTATAATTTGACCCCCAAAATTAATATTAATGGTTTCTCCTTATTTTTCCTCTATAGTTGGGGCAACGTTCTAAATTTTCTTTTATTTTCAAAATTTGAGGCTCATTAGTTTTGGAGATCAAGGGGGGAACGGTCGATTTTTTTAGTTTTTCCTCCAGAAGTATCCCTAAAATCAAAATTTCAACCTCTTTCGTCCAGTAGTTTAGGAGAGAATTGCTGTGATGTGAAAGAGGCAGAAATCCGCAGTGATATTATAAGGGAGTCCGTATATTTTATATACGGAACGCTAAAAATTACCCATTCCCCCTTTATTCCCTAAACTATAAGACATATTGTTTTTGTTTACAGGGAAAATACGAAGAAATCCCTAATATTAATATTGGGGGTCAAATTATAGAATAAAACGGAAAATAAAAAAATATTTTTTAACGCATCATGCAATACTTCAAATGAAAGGGCTCATCATGAGGAATACAAATATATATATACATATATTTCATATTTTTAAAATTAATTTCTCGCTTTGTTTCTAAACTATACTATCTAAAATTTTGAAAATAATTAGGAGTACTGGGGCTCACTTGAAATGTATAAGAATTAATAGAAAACCCCCACAGTAAATTTAGGGACAAATTATACAATTAAATGGAAAATAAAAATTAAATTTTCAAACTCATCATGTAATATATCAGATAAAAGGCTCACTATGTGAATTACAAATATATCATGTTTTTAAATCAAATGTTTAAAAGATATTAACAAACATATTAAACATCGACTTAATTCCCACTTTAGAAACTACACTATTTAAATTTTGAAAAATATATTTTATTTGTATTTTTAAATAATGTGAATAACAGATTTAATAATTTATAATTAAAAACTTGACCTACTTTGGCCTTTATCTTCCAATCTACAGAGCCTCAAAATTCAGACAGTAGAATATATAAGGCTTCCCTGAAAGTTTATTAATAAAATAAAACTCTAATGTTAATTTTTGGGAGCCAAATTAGAAAATTAAATACATATTTATTCTTATCAAAATCAAGCGAATCCTGAAGCAGATAAAATAAAAAGTCTATTTGTGGAAAATCAAATTTAAGACGCTTCCTTTAAACAATATTAGGGTAAATATAAGGTAATGCACTCATTCCCTGCTTGCCTCAAACAGGAATATTAGAATCTTGAAGGTGGTACGGAACCCTTAGTATGCGAGTCCAACTCCAAGTCCAAATTATTTTACCTGTTACGAATTACAATGACACACAAAAGTATGTATATAATTCATTATTAGAATCTATTAAAGATATTGAAAAATTCCTGTAGGTATCTAAAGGGTGTCTACTGGAGTGCTGCAGGTGTAGGATAACTGTTGGATCATGAACGTATTCTAGATTACTGTAAAATAAGTAAATCTGGGGGTATGACGCAATCGCGCCATGAAGCCTCATATATAAATGCCAAGTAAACTTCTTAAAACTTTGAACATAAACCTTGTTGAGAAAAGTAGTACAACACTCACTATATTTTGTACTGTGTTTATGTCCGTTTTAAACTAAGTACAAGATAAATCTAAAATCATTTTAGATTTATCTTGTTTAACACATGCTTCATAAACATTTCTTAAGGAAACAAATAATTTCAAAATATTTTAATTGAAACCGTTAAATAGTTTTTATACTAGTGGTAGTCTTACATACTCTGCTGCTTTCCATATTTTGAGCGAAATTTATCTTTATTTCTCTACTCATCTTCCCTAATTGCTCCATCCCTCATTTTGTTTCTAATTAATTCGTTCCATAAAGTCATAGGATTCCCACTTTTTTTTCTAGCTATCAGTTTTGGCTATGATTCGTCTTTTGTCAGTTGTCTACTTTCTATTCTACCGGTACTGCTAAATAGTTTTCAATCTTATTTGTCCTTATTTCTAATGATATATTTTCAATGTAGAGAGCTTAAACTTAAGGGACAAGTAAAAATTTTAAATGAATTGAGAGAATATATTTAACTAAGTTTAAGCATCGCCGTCGAAGTCAAATACTTCAAAATCCCTAAGCACAATCAAAATGGCATCGAAATAATCCACAGCCGTTTACCAACAAAGATATGTATATATCTTAGGGTGACACTTTACATTCACCCCATTATTTCTATCATAGCGTTATTTACCAATGAAATAATGCTATCGTGTAGCTTGCCCCAAAGTCGGCGTTCATTGTCGAAGTAATGACATGTTCAAAATGGCGTATGAGACTATTTATTTTTCTAATGCGACATTACGACATGGGGTTTCATCGATAGCCATGGTGCTTTAGGTATGAAGAAATCAATTAATTCTGCTGCTAATGGGAAAATTTTGCTCGGCTTGTACATTTGCGATGGTTACGAGAAGAACGAAATTGAAATTTACTATGGCTGTCTTTGCTTTCATTTACTATTTTCAACAGAAATAAGAAAGATATTACAATAAATATTGTTTTCTTTAAATCTCAACTTTCAAGTTGTTTATTGTTATGTCGTACAGAAAGTTTTGCTTAATGTAGGATGTGAAGAACAATTTTGAATATATCAAAAAATACTACATATCATGAAAACATTATTTGTTAAAAATAAAAAAATAAGGGTACTAATTTGAGACTGAAAAATGGGCGAGAAAGCTTCTTACAAATATACTTCCCATCTCTTCTTATCTCTCTGTGTCTATTTTACTTTCTCTGTGTCATTCTTAATAAAGAATATAAATATCAGGAGAATTAAAACAAATGACACTCTTTTGTTTGGACTCACGTGTTAATCTTTAACGTAAATATAGCGGCAAATGAATATATGGCAATTAAGTTAATTTCTGATCAAAATATAATTTTATTTGTGGAGTTCTAGTTTGTCATCCACAAACTTGACCTTCTTTGTGCTGTTATGACTGTTGAAGTATGGCGTATGTCAAATTTAAAATATCGCAAATACAAAATTGGAATACTTACTAGAACAACAATCACATTTTGTGCAGGTTTTGTATATTATTTGTATGTTATCCTTATTTACTTTAATTCATTGATTTTCTATTAACTAAGATACCCTTAATAAATTTCAAGATGATGCTAAACAGCCACTGAATATTTTGAAGTTTCTTCCGCAAACAGACTGTGATATTCAACTAATTTCTGCTCGAATGTTTATATAAATATTAAGTAATTATAAAAATTGAAAAATATTTACTTTCCTTAATGTCATTGTATTTTATTGCCAGAGAACATGCTCTAATTTATACCCTGATACATTTGGAACATTTAAATTATGAAGACTTTTCTGTAAGTATGGTGTTATTCTCAAGAAATTGAAAACTATAAAGAAGCAGTCTTCTTGATTTACGACAGGGCACTCGATTATTCTGATATTCGCACAAATAGAATTCTGGACTGCAGGGTGGACACTATGTCCAGAGTGCTGTGCTTTCCTTTAGCTCTTCTGTTTTAACAAGACTCAAATAGTGAGGAACGTGAGGCTTGAGCTCTTGCTTGCCTATTTCCAATTATATGGCGCGCATATTCGTAACGAATGTCTGAGCGCACGTAAATCCAATAACTTGGACATTTTTTCAACGTTGATTTCGTTGCCCCATAGCGTTTATGACAAAGTTGTAGGTTTGTCGCCGGAAACAATAAATCTCAGTGTAATTACTGGCCTTATAACATCTCAAAAGTATCTGTTTCTTTAGAGATAACGAGTTCAATCTTACTTGGTGATTTATATAAGTTGTCCTGTGACATTTATTTAAAATTCCGTAATAAACCAGTTTAGATGTGAAGCTTTTTAAGAATATCGACATATACTTTCTTTTTTGTAGCCCACTTTTGAAATACCTGCACTTAAACCAGAAGAGAGTATTCAATATCTCTGACAGGTGAAGTAATCTGAAAAGTTTTATCGTGGCATTCTGTCCGAGGAGTTAAGGGAGAACAGTAATTACACGGAACGGCTCCAGATTCGGAACCTCTGTTTACTGATTCTCTTGAAAATCCTAGATGTCTGTCTTATATCTCGCGTCTTCCTTTATCTTAAAACGAAAAGGCACCAGTGTGTCAGGTAGTTCCGTCTTACTGCAGCCTTGTATTCCTATTGTACCAAAATTTGTATAGACGTGGGGCCCGAAACTCCTGTAACGTTCTCACAAACACAGTATTGGAAAACTAAAAACTAAATTGTTGGGCAAAAAAATTAACAATTGTTTAATTTTTTTAAATTAAATAATTGAAACTGTGTAAACTCGGAATTCATTATGGTGAATCATTTTAATTTATTTATTGAATAAAAATTTTATTTGGTATGAAAAACCTACAGATGCCAAATCAGGAATGTAAGTTTAATTAAATTGAACGGTAGATTAATTTTTAAAAATCATATGTATTTTTGTATTTTTCGTTTAATAAGTAATTGTCCATTTTTTTCACAGCGTAGCTACTCAAAATTCGCATGGATCGAACACTATAACATCAACTGAAACTAGGCCAAGGTAATTTACATGGAAGAGCATTGATATAAAAGAAAATTTATAGAGAGCATATATAATCTCGAACGAGATATATAATTAGCGAGCCCTGCGTCCAAATTAAAAACATTTGGAAACCCCTTCTTCTGCCACTGCCGCAAAGCATCACCGACAACCAACAGCCAGGTACGACGACACTGATTGGACCCGATAAGAGCCAATGATAATGACCGGCGACGCATGACCAGTTCAAGGTATAAATACGAGGGATGAACTGAATTTTCCATTATTTACCTGATTACGATAGCAGATACAAAGCTATTGAAACGTTGTGAAATCAACCATTTCAATATGATGGAGGTCTAATTAAACTTCGAGGCACGAGTTACATTGTCTACCAGATTCAGACTAACATTGAAAGCCCGGTATGGACCCTGTATAAATAGGAAATTCAGAGGATACAAGAAGACCATAAAAAAAAGATTACCAGAGAAGAGACCTAAAGCATCTTCCTTGGAAGAAATACCAACTCCTGAAGGACGCGGAAGAAAGGTCTCAGAATCAGAATCCACACAAAAACACTGTAACAACATTCGACAAATCGGCCAAAGGGTGCACACAGAGAAACTCAATAAACTTACCATGAAGCAGTTGCCGAAGAATACAACCAACACGAAAACAGTGAAGAACTTGTCAATCAGAGTTCTCACTGCAGTTGAAGAATTATTTCTGAGGGTTTAAACTAGGCTGTACCTCCAAAAAAGATGCCAGTACTAGATATAATCAGTACAATGGAGTGAACAATAGGCAGCAAAAACATACCGCAACTGGAGGAATTGCGATAGAAATTTAGAACCGCAATTGAGAAAACTCAACACATCAAACAAAACATCATCGAATCCAAAAGAAGGGTCATCAAAACATTTAAGGACGACAAATCTGTCATCATTCTACCAGCTGATAAACGAAATGCCACCATCCTGGACATAACAGAATTCAACACTAAAATCGAGGATCTCCTGTTGAAGGAAAAATATTGATTCAGCTTCCAAAATAGAACGGAAAACTTACAACACTCTCAGAGATCACGCTGAATACACCCCACAAGAGACAAGGCGAAAATTGAGGCCACATCACAACAAACCACCACATCTTTATGGACTACCCAAGTTCCACAAAGCTGGTTCTCAGACCGATTACAAGTTCACGCAACTCACCAAAAGCAGAACTATGAAAATTACTTTTACCAATCATTCTACCTTTGAAGGGCAAAACATTATCGCATGTCAAGGAGTCCAAGTATTTTGTTGAAATCATCGGATCCATGGAACTTGGGCCAGAAAATCGCTCAGTAAGTTTCGATGTTGAAAATTTCATCGCGAACGTACCATTAGACGAATCTCTCGACAGAGTGAGAAAGAAACTTCCTGAAGACGAAATCCTGATGGAGAGGATGGATCAGCCAATAGATTCAATTTGAAGGCGCGAGATGTAAAGACCGAATGATTTTCAGAGGTTCCGAATCTGGAGCCGTTCTATGTAATTGCTGTTACACGTAATTCCTAGGTTAGAATGTGACGATAAAATGTTCAGTTTAACTTCAGCTGTCAGAGATATTGAATACTCTCTTCAAGATGTCATTCTTTTGTACGCAAGACAATATATATATATATATATATATATATATATATAATATATATTGTTTCTGGTTAGGGAACCTTCATCAGTTGAAGCGCATTTAGGAGTTCAAAATACGGGTTATGCGGGACATTTTAATATATGGTATACAAGTTATCTAATTAGAATTGTAAAAATTTAAGTTCATTTGATTTTAATGACCCTTTTTTATTTTATTTTTATAGGGTATACATTTTGGTGTTTATTGGTTTCAAAGCCAGGCTTTTATAGCATCGCTGCGAACTAGAAGCAAGACAGTAATGCTTTAGCTCTGATACAAGATGCAAGTACACTGACGGAAATATCTGTAGCTACATCATGTAAAATTGTCAATATGCAAGGTGTAAGTATAATTGCATAGAGAATAACCCAAAATTATATACTAATTTTTCGTGAAAATGTTGACGGTTGGACATGTGAGTACAACTGACCCGCTTAAAAAGTGTTTAGTAGAGCAAGTCATAACAGAACAGAAATTTTAGAAATACAAACGAGGTAATGACCATATGACCAACGTTTAAAATATATAAATATACACTCACGGGAAAAATTATCGAATATTTTTTATTATCTAGTAGGCGAATATATTAATTTGTTTTGACCTTTAATTAATTTTAATGGCGTATACTTTCTACAGCCATTCTGGATATTCAAGAATTCCTGACATAAATCAAGAATTATAGTAAATTAAGTTATTTGTAGTGAATGTAAATAATTGGTTAATAATTTTTATTGGTTGTTTTCTGTATTTAAAAGAAATATGCCACCAGTAAGACATTGCAGGGAAGCTGAATATAGACAAAACGACATACTCGTATTCTAATGTCCGTCAATAGTCTCGAACGTTTTAAAAAGATATCAAAAGGTACAGGAGATTTTGTACAAAGACGCAGCCAAGGACACAATAATTGCAAATCAGCAATTTTTGACTGTTTTGTGGTTCTAAATTCTACTAAATCACTCATTGACGTCCACATATCTCACAAATCAGTTACTATATGTAAGACAAGTGTAATGTTAGCTCGAGAACAGTTAGAAGAAGATTAAAGGAAGTGAGTTTAATGTGAAGACGACCGGCCAAAGTTCCACGTCTTTTCCAAAATAACAAAACTCGACTATTGAAATTTACCAGAACACATACTCAGTGGAATATTGAGGACTGGAAATAAGTTCTGTTGACTAATGAGACTAGAATACAGTAGAATACAATTATGGAAACCAGATGGGTAAAATCATGTCTATAGAATAGTTGCAGATGCAGCCTCACACAAAGTGTTAGTTTTGGAGGCGCTGGTATAATGTTTGGGAGGGGAATTTATTGGGAGGGACGCACCGAACTCCTGGAAGTTATTGCACGTATGACTAGTGACTGGTATATTGAAAATATTCTTCAACATCAAGTTTTGCATATGTGGGGCACATTAGATACGACTGGTTCCTACTTATACACGATAACGCTCGACCACATGCAGCTGGTACAATTATCTTGATGAAGTTCAGATTCAAATATTAAATTAGCCACTATATAGTCCAGACTTAAATCCCATTGAGAATTTGGGGGATGAGCTAAGACTTCGTATACTATGAAGAAATCCTATTCCAAATGCACTAGAAGAGCTTCTGTTTGCGATACAATGAAATGGAATGCAATTGCTGAAGAATATATTTAAACTCTAATAAGTAGCATGCCTAGTTGATTGCAAGCAGTAATTAGAGCCCGAGGTGGGCATACTCCTTATTAACTATGCCCTTGTATGTCACTCAAGAGGTTTTACTTACCTCTATAGCATTTAATTAGAAACTAATTATCATTCATTTTCATAACATTTAGCATATTGTTTTTCGATATTCTGTTATTAATAATTTAATATTCCTCATTTAAAATGTGTAAAAAAACTGCTGCGTATTAATCGTTAAAATTTATGCACAGGAAATTTTGTTTTAAAATAAAATATTCGATTATTTTGTCCATATAGTTAATACCAATACACATTGTTAGTATTGTATCCTAGTATTTTATACTGTCTTTTTAAATGATTTTAGAGAACTACCATTTGTGCGAAAGCTTATAATATAACGGCAGCCGGAGGTTGGACTAAAGAATTTCTTTTCTCTACCAAGTGCAACCAAAATTAGGTGAAGTATTTACATTTAGATGTTCTGTTAACCGTAATTGTTTAAAGAATTGTACCTTTTTAATCCGTAGTTTCTTAGCCCTTGACAACGGGGTCTGATCTAGACCCCGAAACGTTTGGAATATACAGCAATTTGCTTTAAAACGTAGTGTTATTTCCCAATAAACACTTAGACATTGTTTAAAGATATAGATATACCTTTATATGTATTCTGTTAGGTATCTGAGAATAAATGTTCAGTTTAAACAATAATATAAACAGACTAGCTTAAACACTTGTGCTTGAAATACCAAATTAAATTGATAAGCTGACGACTGTCATTTACTTAATTGTAAACTTGATATCTATAATAATAATACAGTTCGGATTTTAATTTCCCTAAGCTGCAATTTTATAAGATACCTACTTCACTGAGTTGCTAACCAGTTATTCGTTCCTAGCAAGTGTCTATTTATGAAGAAGAATAATCTCTATTTCGTTAATTGAATACTGTACGTCATTTTCAGCGCAAAAATTGAAAATTGAGACTTCGACTTTGTGTTTAAAAGCTTAAGATTTAAAAACTCATATTTGTTTTATGTCTTTTTGATTCCAAAAGCAGGTTTTAAGTACCTACAATTTTACACACCAACCGCGAGTGAAGCCACGGAAAGGTTACCATAATATCAGGATTTTCAAGGTAAAATTGCTACCTCGTGAGAGAAGAATCCGTCATCAATCCAAAAAGTGTATTTTGCCAAGAATTACAGTATCTTATTGATTTAAATTTTCAATTGAATTGGTCATAACACAGTTTTTGTAAAAAATGGCAAAATCAACTATCATTTGAGTGGCCGCCACGATATTTTTTTCTGTGAAGTATATTGAATTAAAAACAGTGAAAATCTCGATCACAAGTTTTACAACAATTACGGTCTAAGTTAATCCAAGCTGTAGAGAAATGACTTCTCAGAAAAATAAAGGGCTAGTAGAAACCCTAGTAGAAAAGTAATTGTATTGGTATAAATGATAGACTGGTAGAAAATTGTAGTGTTAAAAAAATGAAACGATATTAACACTTATTCTTTAGTTTTAGATATGTACTTATATATAGTTTTGAGTTCACACTTGACTTTCGCAAAAAATGTACGAAAATATAAAAAGGCTACAATATCATTATTAGTTTTAATTATTAAATAAACAAACTTTTGAAGATGGTGAGTCTATTGGTATATACAAATTTTTTCAACAGCCTCACTAAAATGTTTGGATTTTATTCAAACAAAAATCCTTTGTTAAAACAAATGATCAAAGACACACATAAATAAATATTTCACAGATTGACCCGGAAATAACTGGATCACACTGTATTATAAATATGTAGACCACTATACATTCTGTTCATTCTCATGGACCATTGCAAGCATAGCTAAAAATAAAAAATTGCTTTCAGTATTTTTCATACATGTAGTATTCAATATATTCCGCCCCTGTATTTCAGCAGCTGCAGGCAGCTGATGGATGTATAGTTCAGAAATCAATGCAAATTCAGCGTGTCGCGGCTACGTTATGTTATCAAGGAAGTTATTCGGATTTTATGCCGTTGTTCCTTTGGTCCCTGCGAAAGACATGTGCCTGGTACTCGAAGGATAGATATTTAAAATTTAGTGGAACTAAAAGCGTAACACGATTTTTTAAAGAAAAGGCGATACGTTAAGACTCTTTTTCACTTTTCGTATCCGACAAGAATTTATGTATCACCTGGATTCATTCATTTTTCTTTTTTGACGAAATACATAAAGTAAACAAACTTTTTTAAGAAGGATTAGTATTTGATACACGAAATTCTTTACAATCGTGTAATGATTTGTTTCGGCTTGTTAATATTTTAAAACAGATGTGTCATACTAAGATTATAGAAATTCTCTACATAATTTAGTTTCAACTAGATTTAAGATATTGTGTAAATAAAACTTATTGAAATAACAGCGTTTTTAAAAATGACAATTCTTTAATATTCTACTTCAATATGTTATTGAAAATTTGCTATAATGAAACAGTTGTTAATTGATGTTATTAACTTATAGAGATAAAAACATGCACCAAATAGCTATATACTATATGAAAAATAAATAGTCCAGCAGATTCTGATTTAGGTTTCCAACTCTTCATTGACACACTGAAAATCCCAATTACTGAGTGGGGCATGCGATTAATTATCATTAACAAAAACACAATAAGAAACTCAGAATCCCAAAACAATTAACTTTTTGGGATTCAGAGTTACACACACTGGATTAATGCCAGAGCAGTTAAGTAAAATCAAGATCTAGGCTACCTGATTAATAACAAGCCAGCTCTATTGTATGGATCATTTAATTAGGGACCCCTGACATGAATCAAAATTGCCTGGACCGACCGTCTAACAAACAGTAATGTTACAAACCTTGAATAAAGATAGGGAGTTACTTCAAACAATAAAAATAAGTAAAACTTCTATCATATTCTGAAAAATAACAAATACTCTAACCTCAATTAGTTGTCAAAGGGTAAATTGAAGGAAGTATGGACATTGGTAGAAATAATCTTTCTTGAATAAGAAATATTTATTATAGGACAGTTCTAAGTTATGAAGAATTTAATGTGTCGCAAAAATAGAGCAATTTAACAAAGTGATTGCTAAACTTCCTCAAATGAAAAAGTTCACCAATACCAGTTCAGGAAAATGTTCAAGTATAAATAATTGCATGGGAACTTTATTAACACACTAAAAAGTATGAAATCAAATTTTCTCATAGCTATATAACCTCATATAGAATTTTAACCCAATATATATAGACCAGAAAATTTTTGATGGTGAATTTTTAAACGTTATGGAAATTATTGTAAGATTTAAAACGTAAAACATGGAGGGCAAATAATAGAGAATAATAATTATAAATAATTAAGGACACAAAACTACTTGACTTCAAAAGTAGTGTCCTGCAAGAAGATAGAAAATTACAAAAACAAACAAAAAACTGAAAAATTGCAAACAAGTACATGCAAGACCAAATAGAATCTTATATGATACCTGGAAGTTAAACAATGGGAAATCGACCTTAAAAAGCTGCCTATAGAAAATAGAGTCAAGTTTATCTAGGAAATAGATATAGGAAAATATAAAAGGAGAAGAAATTGAATTAACCCCGCAATTTTAATAAAATCAGTAAAAACAAAGAAGAATAACTCAGACATTGATTGAGACGACTACAAAATAAACAAGTCATTCGGAAAAATACAAAACATGTTTAGAAAAGTAAAAAATGAAGAAGCGGATTCCAAAGGAATAAAAGAACCCTGATGAATGTCAAACATAAAAAAACACGTAACTGTTGACGCGTTTATTAGTAAATCTATTCTAATCGAAAATGGGAAATTTCCTTCTTTATTTTTCCAAAGCGGTTTTAGTGGATTAAATAAATTAACGATTTGGGTAAAGTGGCTAGTCGTCTAGTAACAACTGATTTAGATTACAATTTCTGACACCAGAAACATTCTAGGTCACAATACTCAACAACATTAGGAATTTATGGAACCATGGTAAGGTTAGATGCCCTCGTTTGAACATATTTTCTTCCTGTTTCATTTCTTCGATAGAAAAATGTCTTTAGATGTTTCGGTAAACGATGTGCTGAGAATATCAAGATTGTTGGGTAGCAGTTTGTTTCCCTTCCTAGATGTTTTGCGGCGAAAATTTTCCTCTACAAGTAGTCATAGTCTTGAAAAATTTCAGAAATAATGTAGTACAAAGTCATCTATTACAAATTTCAGACAACGGCTACTACGTTGAATTACCGAGATGCCCCGCTGAATACGTTGCAAATAGCATACGGTCGTTGTTCTTCCAAGGTTACTCTGAAAGCATCTGACAACAGCCCAGACTTGTGGGTCTATCATCACTGTTTTTCGTGGAATAATAATGAAAGTGGGAATGAATTTTCGTCCAGCAGTTACAGATCTCGCCACGTCCTCGGTAGTTATTATAGAACATACCTTCTTAATTTACTTCCGCGCACTGATTTTGAATCTGTACTGCACTGTAGGAAAACGAAGCTTCCCTAAGTTAAAGACATATTAATGTGGATTATAAGTTTCCGTGGTGTTTTTTATTCGGAAATTCAAAAATATAGCGCTAGCTTTGTAAAATCCTTGTGACCACACAATAGAGGTGTCTGCTGCACCTCTGACTGATAATTTTGGAGGGAGCTTTCTAAATTGTTCTAAGCTCTAGCAGAAGCCTCATTATTATAACTATTATCTAAATTATTGCCCTAGTTAGCTAATTTCGTCCCATTTTTCAATGTTTTCCATAAAAACACATTACTATTTCTAAAATATTTTGCATCAGTTCTTTTCATTTTATTTCTAGTTTAAAGCTTGTGCAATAAGATCTAAATATTTTATTATCTTAAATTTTACTGTTATTCGTCGTTGGAGTGTCGAACGAGAACACAAATACTTCCCTAGCTTCGAAGTTCTCCATGTATCTTGTAGCTCTTACAGTACTTTCCATAGCATCATATTCTCAACTCAACAGCATTTGAGATGTATAAAGGAAGTAAAAGTAATATTTTTGATTAGGTACTGACAAAACACAACTAAAATCAGTAAAGTGATCCACCAAGTCCCCTTTCCCAAGTACAAATTGAACCACATCATCATTAACCTACGCCAAAGATTTTTTTCCTTAAAGCATATATGAATAAAGATACTAAAAAATAGGATACTGAAATATCTTATATTTATATTCAAATCCTGAATTTATTGCACAATCTTTTACAGTAACAGGATCTTGTACAGGGTTCTGAGCTTCTTTAGTATTGAGCATAAAATTGCCTTTGCATCCACCTATAAATAATTCAAGTACATCCAGTTTCTTGACCATAATTTTTCTAGGACATTCATTCCCTACTATTTGAATGACTGATCCATGTTTTTAGCATTGTAAGTAAAAAATCATGGGTTTAGACTTATTCTAATTATACTTTCCTACCATAAACTTAAAGTAATTTTACTTTTTCATATTTAGTTATAACTGCAAAGTCTCTCTAGCATGTCAAAAATGCAGTATGGTGTTGAGTGAACAAAATTTTTACTATTTATAAAAAAATTACAACACCTTCTATGTTTCGTAAAAAACAATGGCCACTTTACCCGCGTGGAACACTTTAACCGCCTTGTCACCATAAAGTCAATTTTACGAAATGAGAATCTTTTAATACATTAAACAGAATTATTTATATTTGCTGTGATTACTTGGATTAGCACTTGTGAATATAGAACATCCTTTCCTAAAAAAAGAAAATGTAAAACCGTTCAATAATTAGTAAGCAAATAATGTTATAATAATGTTTTGAATTATATACTTGATGCTAATATAATGTCCAACATTAGTTTTTCGTGAACTAACTTCATTTTGTGAAATTATGGCGTCTGAAAACATTTTCCAGTATTGAAATACAACTTAATCTCGCTTAATTTGTGACAGTCAATTCCAGTCACAAATCAGATTAAACGCAAATTTTCACCTTATTCCGTATCGAGGTTTAAGACAGGTATGTCACATTAGCATGCTTACGAAAGAAATTATACGGATCCTGAGCTCTTTAACCTTTAAATTGCCCAAAAATACGATTATTTCTGGACTAAAAAGGCAGAACAAACACAATTATTACCAGTAAGACAACTAGAACTAAAGAAATAAACCTACCCCTAGCGAAGCGATTTGATTGGATGAATATTCCCACTCTTCTTTCTCAATGGTTAAATATCATAACCAACTGGGTTGTTGCTGAATAATACGAGTGTAATGATATAGATTTGAGCATGTCGCATGGAAATTTCGACCCGTATCTTAACGGAAAAATCAACAATAGGGTTTAATGCTCTTTTATGATTTTGTATCCCCATTAGAAACACAGTGCCGCAGTTACAATTTTTGACCACTGAAGAAATTGGTTTATTTACTTTGGTGCTAAGTGGTAATAATACCTATAAAATTAAATTTTCGTACATAGAAGAAAAAAAAATATTCCTTTTTAGTGGATGTAAAGGGAATTAAAAATAAAGTACCAAGTAAAATATTAATTGGCAAAATCAAAGGCATTAAATGTTATTAAGACAAAAATGGTTATATTGCGAAGTCTTTATTATGCAGGGTATGCTCTAACAGATCTAGTGTGTGTTTGAGGTTTTCTCTATCTAACCGACTTCCAAAAAGGAGGAGGTTATCAATTCTGTTGTGCCCCGGTCTGAACGATTATGGTTTAATAGAATATATATCCGGATTGGTGAAACTTGAAATTTCGGTAAAGAATTATATTGGTAAAGTGATGAAATTGGTGAATGAACACATGCGCACATGGAAATCGACCATTATCCCTAACATATTGGTCGATTTTTCCAAATTCTTTTATCGATGTGTATCGTCTGTTAAAGTGTAATCTATTATAGAAGATCGTTAGGTGGTCTCATATACTTTTCTGCATGCAGTTTTGCAGAAAATCGCCAAAAATTCCAATATTCTTACCAACAAATTCCATCGAAGTGACTTTTCCTTATATTTTAATTCCAACGTAATAGTGCGGGAATTGCAGGCAATAGAAGTTTTAATTGCGAATTTGAAAATTTTCTATGTAAATCCCAAGCATATTGGTAGTATAGTTTAGTATTTTCGGCTCCTGAAATCAATGAGTACCAACTCACCTTGTTTGTATACCTGCCAAATACCAATTTAAATTTAAAAAATTAAATTTTGCCAAGACGCTGCTTTTGGTGTCACTGATTCCCGCCTAACAGAAAATTCACTGACAACAGATGTCAAGCTCCACACTGCTATCTGGTGCGATTATACACAGGGTGTTTAGTTATAACAAACCAAATCACAAAGTAAAGCTATAACAATAACACATGCATCGGTCGGAATTATATCGATATATAAAATAACTAATATTTATCATTTCTTAGTGAAAATGTCAAATCCGATTTGATTATGAAGTGAACTTTTTGAGAAGTGGTTGTTACGATAAGGTAAGAGCAGTCACTCCTAATATTAATGTTCAATTTAATATGGAGTTTTCGGAAATTTTGTTAGACTGTTATGATTGACTAGCAGAAAAAATAATTATATAAGGTAGCGTCTGTAGTTGAATATATATAGTTATAAGGCGGAGTAGAATAGTTGTTAAATAGGTTGGTTTAAAAATGTTATTATAAAGCTATACCTATAAGCTAGACCATTAGCAGTTGAATTTCCAAGGTGCTTAGAAGATAGGTTGAAATGAAATTACAGTTATACATGGTTATTAAAAAAGTGATATTGGATGTCAATAAGTAGATTTATATACACATTGTGATTAAAATATATGCTAAGTAGAAATATAGTTATGCAATGTGATTTAAAAATGCTTTAATGCATAGCCTAAGTGGCAATATAGGGTAGAGAAGAGATGTTGCTATAGGGGTGATAATAAAGACATTAGACAAATGAATTATTTATTGGGCGGCCCAAATCGAGCTGCATACATATGGTGGTTGAATATATTTCAACCATCATATCCTACGGAGTAGGGTGATAGTTACAGAAGGCAGTGAAAAAAGTTCAAAAAACTAAAAAATTGAAAATAAAACATGTTAAAAAAATATTACCCACTTCCAAGAACAACTAAAAAGTTGAAAATAATTACAAAAAATACAACTCTAGACAGTAAATAATGCATTCGATGTTGTTAGGTACCTACACACAAAGTAAAAAATTTAAACATTAAAAGATACTCATTCTGTACAAATTAATTACCTACCTATCTAATATATTTTTGAAGTCGGTGCCAAGCAACAATCAAGTTTGATGAATTTGTAGAGAATTACGCAATGCAGGACTTTAGATGTGTGTAGGTAGGTACCTACCTAACCTAACAAAATTGAGTGTGATATTTACTGTCTAAAGTTGAATTTCTTTATAATTATTTTCAACTTCAAGAAAATAGCCTTTTTTACTTAAACTTGGCCTGCATTCAATAAGACCGGTGAAAATCCAAAGATTTTGATAAAGTAAAATTTCTAACTACCAGCGCATAATATGGACCGGTCGATCTTAATTTCAATATTTCTAGCTACTTTTCACTCGTCCTAGCATCGTCGAAAAGGAATATTTCTGGGTAGTATTCATACGAATACCACCAGAGGGGGATAGTTGTCGGGAAAATTTAGTGGCTATTTGCCATTGCCTACTTCTATTGTTCGAAAAAAAAAAAACTTATACGTTACCGTTTATTTGCCTTAACCGAAACTAAATTTAAATTCCTCATTTTAAATAGAAGCTTAAAAAAATTCCATACCTGTGTCGTGGTTGTCTTCTTAAAGTTCTTAAACTCAAGTTACAATTTTATTTAGATATAATTAGGATTTATGTAGAAAAAATTGTAGGTAAATGTGTAAATAGTATTTTATTGAATTTCCTGTAAATTTTCACTTAATTATCTAATTTCGAAAATTTTGTTATATTTTGGTAACAATAACAATATTTTGATAAGACTAATAATCTAATGAGGTCGAATCAATTGACGATTGTACTTTTTATTGGATTTTTTGGAATATACAACTTGGTTTTCTCTAGCGTGTTGCTTCTAAATACTCGAGTATTCGAGTAACTAGAAGTGTAAGCAGAAGGCTAACAGAATTATGCGAACCGTTCTGACGAGAGCAGAGGTGATTCTGACGAAACGTCGTCGTTTTATCATCGATCCCGGCATGATCAGTTATCAACTACGCGGATAAATTCTCGGATAACATTTAGTGCCCAGGAAAACTTAAAAATAAATAAATAAATATATATATATATATATATATATATATATATATATATATAACAAAATGTGTTGTAACAGCTGAATAGTCAAAACAGAAACTTCAGTTAATGGGAAAGCAGCCGGGTAAAAATACAGGTCTTAGGAAACTCTTTTTATTATGAAAGCTTTCGGATATACTTTTATCCTTCGTCAGTCACTAAAATAATTAAATTATACAATGTACATTATTATAAGAGAGTTACTTACAACAATCGAGGTTATAATATAAAAAGATGGTACATCACTTAACAAATTGGAGGTAATGATGTTAATATAGGAATACGTCTATACTTTGTGAGTATGTGAACTGACAAGAATTGTCTGTCAATTAGAAAGATCAAAAAATGTTTTTTTTACGGAACAAGCTATCAAAATGATACTATATATATATTCTATATATATACATATATATATATATATATATATATATATATATATATATATATATATATATATATATGTATTTTCTCTACATATGCCAAGAGTTGCTGGTTACGTCAATGGAATTATTCCCTTTCTATTTTTTTAATAGAACATAGTTGAAAGAGGAGCTCGTGCATCATTCGTGTGAATTTAGAAAGAGATGGGGTGACGTTTTCGTTCAGCTGTTCTTTTTGCACGCTTCACGCCGAATTTCGATTCGAATTTGGATGTCTTTGAATTTGGATTACCACGGATGACAGGAGGCCACCCTGCATACTTGCCACCCCATGAAAAATATTGCTCGTCTGGCTTTGGCAAGAACGGGAGTCCCTCGTAATTGTTTATAAAATTTTAGCAAACAATAAGTCATATAGTTAATGGTGTTGTTTTGTTGTTTCATCACTTTTGTGTTGAAGATATAAATTCTCATTAGTTACGATTGATAGTATGCTTTAATTTCAACTCCTATTGCTACTGCGGTCTTTAGATATTAGTTGATAATATAAACTGTGGAAGCTGAATTTGGTAATAGTCAGTTTGATTTTGATATATTGGTACAGTTTTCAAACTTCTATTTCTCAACTAACGTTCGTATTTAGATGATTAATTGAAAATTAATAATCTCTGATAAGACTGTGAAATATATCCTAAAGTGCACGACAAAATTGTACAAATGATTTAAATTTTCTTTTCTGTTTTTGCTTTTATTTCGAACTGTTTCGTAACCTATCGTGGGCTTTTTCTTTTTAAATTTAGAGAGAATTACCTGTGGATCCGTTCACATGCGTTTTAAGTTTTAAATTCATTTGTGTAACAAACAAGTTGGTAAACTTTATTATCTGGTACATATAATGGTTTAAACAAGTTAAAACGAAGAAAATATAAAATAATAATTAGTCTTTCCATATTTTTTAATACACCTTCATATACAATATGAACATAATATCGGTAATAGTTTCGTTATTTAGAAAAACATTAACTCAGTGTGAGAACGGACCCCTTTAGTATACCAAGGACTAATAATAATATTTCATATGCACACAACGTAGCACAACCCAAAAAATACAAAACATTCCAAATCGAAATCAGTTAGAGAAGCATTTGAGATTCTTAAAAATTCTCACAATCTGGCCACACGACTCAATTTTCAGAAAATACGAAAACTAATACAAATTTGTAATCACGAGTAGACCCATCATCACCATCTTGTGATGAATCCACAAGCGACTAAAGGATGTTTGCGGGAAAACAAGAATATATAAGAACGCGTAGTTATATAGTGGCTTGTACCTATACATCTATAAGTTATGAAGTGAATGGAAATTAGGCATTCTCACAAAAAACAATAGTAATTTATTAAGATTCGGTAAAATAAGGACATATGTTTTAAAATCTGTAATTCAATCTTTAATATGTTTGAATGGTAGTGTAACATATGCTGGATTATGAGGTTTTGTTATTGGTTTTATTATTTTTAGCACAGTTAGGGCACGAAAGTTACTATGTTCTGGATATAATAGGTCTTATGCATATGTGGCATGGTTTCTTTGCTGTTAATATTTTTTTATGTTTATAGAGATAACATAACTTGGATTCTGCTAACTATTTGTCCTCTACTAGTCCGTCTAGTTATTTGTTTAATTTTATTTATTGAGCTGCGTATACTAACTGATAGATTACCAATTTTTTAAAGGTTAACGAAATGCGGTTCCACTAGTTGCAGTACAAGTTCCATCAGGTCCAAAAGTGTTTTGGGACGTAATCATGAGAATTATGTTGCTATTATTAACGATATTCATCAGGAGAAAATTGTTAATTGCTACTGTATTTTATCTCATTGAATACTTATCGAGATCTAAGAATTTCAGTGTGCTAACAAAGATAAGGAACCGGGATTTTTACTGGGTATAACGCCAATTTAGAGCCCCTACGAGCTAGCTTTCCCTGAAACACCTAGATGTCATTGTTCACTTAGCCAGAAAATTCAGCTACATGTACAAAATACATAAATAGTTATTCGAGATTTCAATCAGCTGATTTAAGCACAACTTATAAAGATTCTTGCCTAGAAATAATGTATTAACTTGCGTTCATTGGATTTAAAAAAATAAGGTCGTTAATGGTACTAGGTTGATAAAGTTCTCACTTCTCAAAATTTCTTCAGTCGAATTATTCCCCATCTTCATAATCTATATATAAATAGGCTAAGACAAAACGATTAGGTACCATTTTCTCCTCTGTTTCTCAACCGATTTTCTTCATTTTTGTTTTGTTTAGTAGCTACTGACGACCTTCAGTGCAGAATGCTAATCTTAATTTATAATATTGGTTCATTCATTAAATAAAATATAATAAAAATTCATTATTTACGTCAATAATGTCAATGCCAAACAAATGAATGTGCCGCGTGCCGCTGCCGCCAGACTCAAACCATTGAGTAATTATATATATAGACAGACCAATGCTATTATATACTTAGAGCATGTACTTCTGGAGGTGGCATGCAAGCGTTGTTATTGTTTAGTGGGTAAAGTAATCGTTGAATATCATAATTATACAGGGCGATTCCAGATATGTTAGAAATAATTTTTTTAATTAGTGGCACATAAGCAGTTGCATATTTAGGGTGTTTAAAATATAGAGTAGAGTGCAATTATAACTAATAAAATAATTATATAGGGAAGCCCATTAGCGGTTGAATTTACAGGGTTCTTGGAATAGAAGGTGCAGTAAAATTACAGTTATACAGGGTGGTGCAAAAAATGTTAAACATAGATGCATATACAGGGTGGCGGAAATGGAAATGCAACATTTCGTAACCCATAAGCAGTTGTATATATAGTTAAGATGAAATATAGGAAATATAGGGTAAGAGGAATTATAGATATACAGGATGGTGATAAAAAATGTTAGAATAGGAAATGATTTATAGAGTAGACCACGAAGAGTTCCATATATAATGATTGAAATATAGGTCGGAGTAAAATTATAGTTACAGAAGATAATTAAAAATTTCATAAACAAAAAGAGTAAATATGGTGGGTCATAGGCAGTAGCATATACAGAATGGTTTACCCGGTGGTTGAAAAATGTTAAAAAATATTATGCGTGGTCCATAAGCAGTTGTATATACAGGGTGGTGGAAATATATAATAAGATGGAATTATTATAATGAGGATTTTAATAAATGTTAGAGAATTGAGTGCAATTATAGCTATACAGGGGTGTTAGAAAAAATAATTATGTAGGGTAGCCCATTAGCAGTTGAATTGTTGTCATATTAAATTAAGAATTACGAATTTGAACACAAATATAGATCTATGAATTATATCTGAAAAAAACTTGAATTTCGTTACTTATTTATAGAAGCGATATGTAAGACCGACATCTAGGATTTTCGAGGAAACTATCACACAGAGGTTCCGAATATGGATCCGTTTTGTTTAATTGCTGTTCTCTCTAAAGTCCTAGGATAGAATGTCACGATAAAATTTTCATGTTACTTAACCTGCCAGAGATATTGACACAATTGGTCGAATTTCGACCACTGGGCGACAGCTAGTTATCATGAAAATATTACACAAAGCTATCAAATATTGTTCTTATTTTTACTAATGATCAAACCTAATAAAACTGGTTATGATAGATTGTCAGACAAAAGTATTCTGGTGCCGTGCCATCACCATCCCTGATTTTAAGTAAACTTAGGTACTGTGCGTTATTCACGAAACACTATGAGGCTGGAAACAGGCCAAAAATCTTTTTTATTATTTAGGGCTTTTGGCTGTTAAGTTGGATTCTAAAATGTCCCTAGATTCTGTAACAACTATTACTTAAGTTCCCTCGCTTCTCATTGTAGAAGCCAGTTCAGACGTACGTACGTATTGTGTTCAAAACGAGGTGGACCCTAGCACTCAATTTATGTAAACACTGTATCAACCATTTTTAATATTTCAATGCTCATAAATAATTCGTAATCTGTTACCTAAAAAAAAAATAATAGTTGCGTTTATATGATTTAAACAATTTTGTTATATTTGGAAAGCTTTTCGGCAATAGGTAAAGGTCGCAATATAAGATCTACAATGCTGATTTTTCAATTCTTATAGTGAATTCGTAATTATGGACCACAGGAAAATCCTAATAAAAAGTTTGAGAACATTTCCTTAATTTTTCGATTTTTGGCCAGGAAATAAGTCTTTCAGCGCCTGTAAAATACTATGAACACAGCAGACATTATTTTATTAAAATTAATATCTGGGCTTTCAGTTTTTTGACTGCAATTTTGGCAGAGGAGGCGCGAATATTTCTTGAAATAGCTCAAAAAACTGCTTCCAACTAACAGTCGATGGATAATTTGAAATTGTTTAAGAAATATTGAAATGATTTCCCTCTAAAAAATTAAGATGAATTGTATTATATTTCAACCACTGTGATTCTCTGTACATACTAAAACACACGCAAGTTTCAAATTTGCAGACAGGATGATTCTGTATCAATATTTACATCATTATGTTCACTTTAAGGATTATTGCCTTCATATAGAGGCTTATTGAAATCAAACTCCTCCAGAACTGCTTCTGACAGTTCTGTAAGCGAGACAAGACATTATTGTTGAGATTCTCATAAAAACAGACTACTCCGCTGAAGTCTCTATATTGGCCAGATTAATCGTTGATTTGCTTTCATAAATATTCGCACGATGTGAGAAAGACTGATATTTAGGATTTACCTCAACAAATGGCAATTCCTTTAAAAACTATGCACAACTCTACAATATGCTATTGTATACTGATTACTGTGGAATTAGCAAACCTCCTCACATGCGTTCAAAATAAATACCGACGTTTTCTTTAAATTGAGAAATAAAATCACATGTAAAAAATAATTTCATTGCAACAAAAGCAACTATCACAATAAATTGTTTAGGGGTGGTGTTAATCCCGGTAGCCCCTCAAAAAAATTCTCAATTGAAAACAGTTTGCCATTGCTGAAGTGATTTTAACTTAGCGGTGAAATAGCAAAAAACAATGCGTTTTTATTTATGTCAGTCAATAAAAACTATGCTCAACTGTAATTTCACGCCAAAAAATTAAGAAAACTTCAACCCATTTAATGTTCTAAAGGAACGTGTCGTAAATCTTACATTGACAGTCAAGAAAAGGATTTCGATTTGGTTATTTTTTTCCTTGTTATTCAGTAATGGAATTGAGGAAAAACATTGCAAACATCACTTTTGACATTGATGGTGACGATGACAAAGACTGATCTCTTTATTTTTACTAAAATATATAGCAGTGGAATAATGACTCTCCCTTTTTTCCTATTACCTCCATCTACTGCCTTAATTGTCATCAATTTATGGAGTCAGACAATCTTAATATCTATTATTATTATTATACTTAATTCAGTTTTCTTTTTAACTTCCTGTGAATGAGGAACCAATGATTAGTTGAAATAAAACATGAATAAATGAGGTTGTCTGATGAATCAGGGGAGTATTGTTGCGAAGCTTTGATTTCAAAAGTCCAATACCAATCAAAATACTGCATCGAAATAATACAATTGCAGGACTTGGATCTTTCATATCTTGTGAAAGCTGCCAATTATTCTAAACACCAGAAACAACATCATTTAACAAACTACAACAAATTTGACCTGCGCCTCCTAGGAATTTTCTCCTAAAGCATGTTTTTAGATTTTATGAAAAAAATATGCGACCGCTAGAGTTCACCTAAATCAAATACAGTTTAAACTTAATTGTTTTTGAGTAATCGCTGGACACACATAGAATCTGTTATACGGATGAATTGAAAACCTCATCTTTTTTTTTATATTAAAAAAAAACAAATTTAATCTTCTTTCTTGGAAAATTTAGCCACCTGAATTGCAAACCAGATGCATATTTTCTATGTAAATAATTTCAAGTCGCTTCCTTTTAGTCATAACTGTCAGAACACTTTTGTTAAAGAAAAGTTCTTGAATTATTTTTTTCTTGATATAGTTTTATTTTACCCTCATAGCACATATCGAGATTTGCCAAAACATAGGTGACAATTATGGAAGCTATGACTTATTTCCGAATGTTTGATTGAGTCCTATATTATGTTTATTAACTCTTCCATACTTTAATTCAATCTCTCTTTGTCTCTCTTCCTTTCCTTATGTCAGCCTCTCTCTCACACTTCCTTACCTGATGCCAAAAAAATGAAAATTTATAATGATTCGCGCCCTGTGATTTGCAAATTAAATAAACAAATACTTTTCACACTTCGTTTTAAATTTACCTGCAACTGTATAATGTTACCATATCTCATAACATTCACAACATATTTTTGATCCAATTCCAAGTGTAAAACTTAGTGGACTCTTTGCATAGTAAGCTTATGCCATGGACTTTCATTACACTTGTGATATTACCCCAAGCTTATGTTGTAGGAAGTATGTAGTGCATATGCCATCAAATGTTATTTTTTGTTAAAAATGCTACACTTCAGAGAGACATAGAGATATTCTCAAACATTTATGAAAACGATTTTGGCGGTGCCTCTTATGTTAGTTGTTGGTTCGATTATCAGACGCACAAGTAGTAGTGGTGGATTTGTCTATTGGGACTGAGAAAATAAGAAATACACATAAAAAGGTATTTTGTGCGTGAAAATAAAGCAATTTTTATTCTATGATATCCTTGATATCTTGTAAACTGATCGCAGAAATAGGAATCCTTAAAAAAATCAAATATCTTAAATATAAACTAATCTTGCCAATACGTGCGCATAAAAAGTTTAAGTCAATTAATAGTTATGATGATTATTTAGTTTTTTCACATATCAGAGGCATTTGTAAAGATGTCAGAAATAATTGTTACAGACTGTACATTAATAATATTGAAAATACTATAAATTACAATCCAAGAAGTATATTAATGGCATGAAAAAGTCTTTTAATCTTCCGACATCTATGTTTTATAAGGATGAAACAAGCAACGGGGTTGAGGAAACTGCAGGTCTTTTTGCTACCTACTTTTCAACGGTTTATAAATTGGATCAGAACATTAATGTGACTCATTTTCATTATGAAAACTCTAGTTTGTCCCCCTTTGGTGTAACTGTAGCAGACATCATTAGCAGAACTAATGAAATTCGGATAAAGCTCTCGTCTGGCTCTGATGGTATTCCCTTGCATTTTTCAATAAATGTGTCTGCACTCTAGCGTTTACTCTGAAAACAATTTTCAACTTGTCACTGTCATCCGGAAAGTTTCCCAGTTTTTGGAAACATAGCTACCTGAGGTCAATCCACAAAGGTGGATCTAAAGAAATTATTGAGAATTACCGGGATCTAAAGAAAATATTGAGAATTACCGAGCTGTATGTTTGCAATCGGAGATCCCGAAATTATTGGAATACTTTTTCTCTCAATTCTTATCATAGCAATTTAAACACAATTTTGTTAATGAACAGCATAGACTTCTTACGGGTAGATCTACTTTAAACAATTTGACCGTCTACGCGAGTCATTTATAGTAAAAACTTTGGATAATAGACTACAAGTTGACTTTGTTTATACGGATTTCGTTAAAGCGTTTGATAGAGTTAACCATAGAATACTTTTGGCCAAATTTCATGCTCTAGTATTTAATGAGCCAATTTTAGAGTGGACAAAGAGTTATCTCTCAGACCGACACCATAATGTTAAAGTGGGGGGTATTATTTCCAGTATTATAGGTGTGTCTTCGGGAGTTCCACAGGGCTCTCACGTCGGATTTCTTATTAATTTATTTATTAATGATATTGGCAAAATAATTAATTACTGTAATATCTTAATATATGCTGATGATTTCAAACTGTTTAAAGAAATGACAACTTGCAATGATGCTATGTTACTCCAATCCGATTTAAACTCTTTATTTGCGTGGTGTATTAGCCATGATCTTGACCTGAATATCAGTAAATGTTATATTATTACTTTTGCAAAAATTTCACAACCTATAATCATTTCATACGCGATTAATTCACAAACGATACAGCGAGTAAGTGAAATTCGTGACCTTGGTGTCGTTTTCCATAATTCTCTGACTTTTCGTAGACACATTGATCTAGTGGTTTCCAAGAGTTATAAGGTTTTGGGTTTTATCAATCATACATCTAAAACATTTTTCAATTATACAAATCTTTTACTATATTGTTCACTAGTACGATCTATTCTAGAGTACTGTTATGTTATATGGAACCCCCACTATAACACACATATAATTAATATTGAGAAAGTTCAAAATCAATTTCTTCCTATAGTACCATTTAACATGGGTTTGAGCAGGGACAATTAACAATATAGTGATATTTTATAACAAATGCATTTACAATCTTTGCAAAATCGGGGTAACATAGCTGATATTTGTTTTCTATACAAGTTATTGTCAGGTGAACTTGATTGCCCTTCCTTACTAGATAGAATTTCTTTGAATACGACAATGAGAACTCGTTCTTCAGAACCCTTTTATGTTTCATTTCATAGAACTAACTATGGATTTTGTTCAGCAATGACTAGGTTGATGCGTACAGCCAATCAGTATTCCTCGCATATTGATGTTTTATAACTCCGTTAATGTGATCAAGCCTTATATTATAATATTTAGTGCTGCCTTTTGCTTTGTTTTGATGTTTCTTTTCTTTTCTTCGCGACAACACGTGTATTTTAATTCTGTATTATGATGTATTGTTTAAAAATTTTAGTCCAATGTTAGACATGTCAACTTTAGGTTCATATGTTTTTTATTTAATGTTATTTACACTACATTTTTTTGTTTTTTTTTTTGTATTCGATGTAAATAGGGTTATCCGTATAAGAATAAATAAATAAATAAATAAAAAATACGTAAACTGTAAACCCATTCAAACAAACAATGTCGAAAAAACGGAAATTTTCGCTATAATGATTGAAGGTACACAACGATTTCGAATCCATCGGGAATTAGATATAAATATTAGCGTACCAGACGCAGGCAGAAAAATATTGAGAAAGACTGTGAGGATATATAGGCGACTGTCGGGTGGAAGAAGAGAAGTTGAGTAGATAACATCGTAGGGATGAATCATTGTTGCTGATGTAAATAAGTAACTATTTTTATTTATCCTAGATATCGTAAATTACATTCCGCCTCAACATATTCAATAATTTTTAGATTAAAAGCACCAGGTGTCCTCTGTATCTATTACTGTAGATAACTAACAACTGTAAATATACCATTATTTCTTGTAGTTATTTTGTGTACTCCTACAGGCATTCAGTCTGTACCTACCTACCTGAATAGGTATTTGTGTTCTGTTATACCCATGTTAATTATTCTTGACTATTTCTTCCGATTTTAAATAGGTATATTTTCGTGATTTTTTTCTTAAAATTGGTAAAGTAATTCTCATTTTTGAAATGTTGGCTTAAATTTACAGGAAAATTAAGGCGACAATCCTTGTGTTAAGTTTTGGGGGGTAAATTTTAGGATCAAACTAAAAATAAAATATTTAAATTTGTACATACCAAGTGAAACAGCTTATTGTGAGGAATGCAACTATATTTTTTCATATATTCAACATAATTTGTTTAAAAGAGATACGAATAAAAATATATAAAAATCTACCAGTTCACCATTTATCTCTTAAACTATAAGACCTAAAATTTTTAACTTTTCAGGAGGAGTATAGCAAAAACTCTATTGTCAATTTATGGGGCAAATTATAAAATTTGAAGAAAAAGTATTTTTTTAAGCGCACCATGTAATAAAACACTTGAAAGGGCTCGATAATAGAAATTCAATATTTTTTCAAAATCTGATATTAAAGTTGAGTGGGAATTTATAAAATTAATAAATAATATATTTTTATTGTGTTCAAGTGCATTACCTAACATACTCTCACACATTTTCAAATAGATTCTTAGGGTTGCCAAAGTCACGCCACTGACCCCACCATTGCCGATCCCAATATCTTTCCACTGTTGCACTCTTATAACCCGAGTAAAATTTCCGGAATTAAACTAGGTTTTTGGTACAAATTATGACATCCTCAATTTCAAGTGCGATACCTGATACCGGCAGGTAGTCCAAGCATTACAAAATTACATCCATATCTATATCCTCATGATCCCGGTTTTCATAGAATCGAAAAAAAAATTGATGAAAAGTAGGAAAGGTTTAGGGATGCTGGTTAAAGTTTAGTATTGAGTAGTAAACATGAAAATTAATCTGAAATGTTGGAAAATGCGATATTATATGAAGTCTTTAGAAAAAACTTCAACCTGCAATCAAAAACCTGGCAGTGGAATGCAAAGCACTGGCGAGATGAAACATTAGTAGGTGTGTTAGAAAAAATCCAACTAAATGGAGATTGTTTAAACAATTAATAAATAGTTTTATACATATATTGGTACAATTATAGGTCACAAACACCACAAGCTAATTGTGTGATGAATAGAGATGAATATAACTGTAGATTATCTAATTTTTTATACAGCACCTTTTAGTATATACTTCTTTACTTATTGCATATGCTGTTAAAAAACGCTTTAGTAATTTTTGAAAATCAGTTATAACTTATACTTCTAAATGTACGTTAACTAATTGCATTTTTTGTTGAGCGGGTTAATAATTTGTATTTATCTTAAATAAAGAAAAATAATTATTAATTTTCCTATTAATATTTTTTGTTTTCAGTAAAATTTCCACAAAATGTAATACAATTTGTTTTAACAATACTCCCTAGAACATTTTTTTGTTTTGCGGTATTTCATACCGGCGCGTAGTCTATGTGTTTGAATGCGCTATGGGTTTAGAGAAATATGAAAAAAATTGAACACATTTTCTCAATTATCCCCGAACTAATGAGCCTAAACTTTGGAAAAAATGACAATAACTCAAAATTTACCAGAAAATGTATGCATTAATTGTAATATTAATTTGGGGGGGGGGGGCAATTTATAAACTTAAATGGAAAATTAAAGAATAACTTTGTTAAGCGCATTCGTAATATATCAAATGAAAGGTATCGTTATAATTGTATTTTTAAAACAATTTGTTTAAAACATTTAATATTTTATTATTTAAAATTTAACCCATTCTCAACTTTATCTCCCAATGTACTGAACCTAAAATGCATTAAAAAGTTTATAGAGGGCTTAACTGAAAGTTTGTTGGCTGAATTAGAAAATTAAATAAAAATTTTCATAAAACTCAAGCGAATCCTGTAACAGTTCTAATGAAAAGGTGCGAAATGAGAAATAATATATGATAATATAAATAAATAATAGAAATAAATGTTTATATATATATATATATATATATATATATATATATATATATAATTTATAACGCTTATTTAGGATGTGGAGGGAAAATACGACAAAATTCTAGTGAAGTTCTGAGTTTCTATTTGACACCAGCTAATTTCGAAAAATATCATTGACACAAAATCCTACTATTTTCGAAACCTACATTATATTTACCAAAGCAAGCGAGCTGGATTAACTTTTTCTAACAACAAACTAAAGATTTACCCTTCTAACTTTTCTGATTGTACTGAGAAATCCAATTTTGCTATTTACAAAAAACAAACTCTTAAAATAGTTGTAAGCGCCTTAACCGTCTTAAGCATCTATTCATAGTTGGTGAAGTGAAAGCGACTTGTCAAAAATAGTCAAAGTGACCTCAAAATACGAACAGATTGGATTTACTTGAACCGCACAGAAATTGAAACGTCAGATTTAAATGGATTAAAGTTGTTTTGTTGACACGTGCTAATGGGTTGTTGTCAGTTTTTGTGGTGATGGGATAGGGTATAGAGATAACACCTACTGGGAGGCATTATTAGTTTCGAAATTTCAAAACTCTTTTTGTGGTAATTTTTGTTGGACATTATCATGGTTCTTACTTATTAAATTTGCATGGTAAAAATTCACAGCAAGTTATTATTATTGCAAACGGATTTGATGCTTGAATTTATACACTAATTCGATTACCAATAAAGGAGAGCGTGTTGGGAAAAACTCTTGGATACGTCGATTTGTATTTTTAACTGCGCATTTTTGCAACAAAAAAAATTATTCAAGGTGTGTCATGACAGTGGCCAATACCAACTTTCAGATTTAAAACAAAAATTACCATTAAAAAAAGAAAGTTCGTTTATTTCACAAATTCGCTACATTAATACTGATAATTTCTTAATAAATTTTAAAAAATAATCATTAATGTCAATGTACGAAATGTTCAAAATTCTTGCTGCGGACGTCTTGGCTACATGCTAATCTGGTATAGAAATGTCTTCAAACGTTACTCAACTTCCCAGGCGTGACTGATCTAATCGCAAGCGTGATTCGACTTTTTAGGTCATTTAAGTTAGGGGTTTAGTTTTGAATACAGTACTTTTGACATATTCTCACAAAAATTAGTGCAATGGCATCAAATCTGTGGATCCGCACCTCCCACAGATTTGAAAAAATTGGTTCTGGTACACCCTGACATTGATTTCGTAGTGGGGCGCAGGAATGGTTTTTGCTTACCATCTCAATATCAAGAGCTAAATGATAATTAAGTATTGAGTGTAATGTTGCGAATTTGTGAAATAAAATAATTTTCTGTTTTTAATGTTAATTTTTGTAATAAATCTGAAAACACTTCGAAGCAGTTGAAAATAGGAGTAGGACATTGTACATAGATTATGTCTAAAATTTTCTGGGCAATCCAAAAAATATATAAAATACAGGGGCTTGCTTTAAAATTAGAGTTGGTATTGGCCACTGTCACATGACACATACTATATAAGTTTTTGTTGTTGAAAGAGATGCCCATTTAAAATACAAATCGACGTGTCCAAGCGTTTTTCCTTACAAGCTCTGCTTTATTCATTATCGAATTTATTCCATCTTGCTGAAACCATATTGTTTTAGAAGGAACTTGTGGCTTTATTGGAGAGGCTATAAGATTGTCAAAGGTGGCAGGAAATTATTTTATAGCAGTTCTAAATATTTTTCTCCATTCAAGTTGACATCAGTGAAAAAGGGACCTACAATGTGATTTCCAAGAATTTCTGCACAAACATTAACTTTTTCAGGATATTGCGTATGTTTCACTGCCATTCAGCGAAGTTCCTCATTAGTCCAATAGCGGCAGTTTTGACGATTAACATGACCGTGAAGTGCAAATGTGCTCTCATCAGAAATCAAAACATCTTCTAATTGGATCACATTCTTATCTAACCTTACCCTCATTTGTTCACAGAAATACGTTCTCCTATCAAAATCATCTTCCATGAGTTCCTAATTCAGTATCATTATATAGGGATGCATTTGACTTTCCTTTAATACTCGAAAAATTAATGTCTGGCTAACGTTGAACAGTGAAGCTGCTTTTCGACCAGTATTATATGGGTTTTCTTAAAAATCAAGCATAATATCCAATTTCGTATTATCACTTCGAGCATGGGCAAGCACTTGTTTTATATGACCAAGCTCGCGAAACTGCTTTTTTATTTTGCTAATTGTTCCTTGGGATACAGACAGCAAATTTGGAAAATATTCGTGAAATAAGCGAAAAACTTCCATTTGTGTCCGTGTGTTATTTCCATAAACAATCATTTCTTGAATGGTTATTTTGTGCACTTCTGTTAAATGAACCATTATTCTGATATTATTACGTATAGTTAACGAAATTCAAGAGACAATAGCACTGACACTGATCACCACTGTCATGCAGGCAGACAACAAGATGCTAAGGCTGTAAGTTTTGAGGAAAATAAACAAAACAGTTTTTTTTTCAAATCAATAATAAGGAACGCAGGAATGGATTTTGCGTACTATCTCAATATCATTAGCTAAATGAGAAATAAGTATTGAGTGTATTGTAGCGAATATGTAGAATAAAATAATTTTCTTAGTTTAATGTTAACTTTTGTGATAAATCTGAAAAGACTTAATAGTTCCGAAACAGCTGAAGATAGGTATAGAATTTTCTGGAGAATCAAAAAAATAAACAGTATTCAGGGGCTTTCATTTAAAATAAGAAAGTTTGTATTGGCCACTGTCACATGACACGCCCTATATATAATTTTTTTTTGTTGTTAAAAAAATGCGCATTTATAAATACAAATCGACGTGTCCAACCTTTGTGTTTAGTTTATTTTCTGGAATGCGGCATCATTAAAATCATGTTACATGTCTTTATTAGCTACTATTACTTAATATTATATAACCCACTGACTCAAGTATTTTGTTATTTGTAGAAGAATGCCCTCTATCTAATGACGCAAAGAGAATTATAACTTACATTTGAAACAAAATTCCATGACGTCATTGCTTTGACTAAAATACATTTTCTGTTTTAGAGGCCCTTTAAGAAAAAGTTTTCCCATATATGAGAACTTTGTCATAATGCTGGATATGAACGGTTCTAGTAAAATTAAAATAGTCAAAATTTCCTTAGAGATGTTGGTTACTTGCAAAATAAATGACATACATAAAAAGAGTCAAATAGAGGTTAGTAAGCTCGTTGGTGTCCATCCGCTGGCTGCCGAAGCGAGTAAAAGGCTCAAAACAAAAGAGCCTTTGGTGCATGTGAACTTACCAATTTATATGTTCATGTATATCGTAGCTTTTAGTTCTAATAAATATGGCAACATTTTCGGCAGTTGTATAAGTACTTGTATTAGTTACAATCCTTATCGATTATGAACCACTTATTTACAGTTAGTGACCAAATGACAAGAAAAATTGTTTCAGTTATTCCGGCAAGAAATATAGTAAGGAGATAAAGCTGCCAAGTATAGTTTGTCAATTACAATCTGCTACTTATTATTTATATTTGACTGATTGCTGAACTATACTTCAATAATTCAATTAGGCCTTTCCTTAACAATTAGATAACTTAAATCCCTCTTCTGCGCCCATTCCACCTCTGATCCGACTTCTACTATTATAAAGCATATTTGTTTCGACTCCGGTTCCTGCAAACATCCATAACATTCCCAGCAGATGATCAGCTAAACTTACCTCTATAGCATGCCAAAATGCTTTAACAAGCCTCACAAGAAAACTCTTTTTTTTTCAACATTTTCACTAAACCTTCACAAATGAGAACTTGCTGCGTTTTCTGATTTGTTTAAAGTTATCATCCAGCACCAAATTATTTCAATAATTATAAGCTGCCTAATAGGCACATGACTATCTCCAAACCCTCCGTCATTAGCATTTTCGGACTTGTGGTAACGACATCCCAGGAACCAGAAGACTAACCCAATGTTGACAATAAAACTTGACCAATCGGAATACGCATCAAACACAATCGATAGCAGCGTCTTGTAGATCAAACTAAAATGCAACATCTACTATATCACCTTGTACTACAGTATTGCTTACAACTGGATCGGTTCACTGTATCCGTATCTAACTCCTTATGTATTGCATTGATGAGAACAAAACGAAAAACACAATATAATTAAATATTTGCACAGATGTCCAACTAAGTAAATATTTAAGGACTAAGGAAAAACGGTCACAATTTTAGTGAAGAAATTATTGGAAATTATTGAATATTATATAAATTTGATTGCTTAGTTAGCTAAATACCCAACTAGTAAAATGCCAGTAACAAATTACTAGAAGGCAAATGAAAATATTAATTAAAAATGAATATTATATTGAAGAGTTTGAAAAAATACATTAGAAAATCTCGTGTTTTTGAAAATTGTAGCCAATTGCAGAAATTGATCAAATTGCAAGACTACAAATGATTTCTACGAACCTATTTTTTTTTCTTTCAACCAACAATTTTAAGGTGTTCCTTTTTAGGCCCATAAAATATTTACAACACCTTTTTGGCATATTCATTACTTTACTACTGGTTGTTAAACAACCTACCGTAAATGCCATATATTTTCAGAAGATTTAGGGCATATAAACTAATCATCCTTGTTATGGAATTTAACAGACCTCTTTTAGCGTTATATAACTGCTGCCTTTTATCGAAAATAGCTTCTGACTTTTAATTGCTTTATTACTTCACGCTTCTTTTGATGATTATTTCAGCTACTGTTGAAAATGTCTAGACAAGAAATCGATATCTGGCTTTTATCTGTCAAATCGTTAGAGGTGCTATTTACTCAGAATTTTCCATTTAGTGTTGTGGTTAGACTCAATAATCAATAATGGCTTACACTCTTACATTTTATAACAAATATTTTTATGTTTAAGGCAATATCTGAAGTTATATAAAACCGTCAGTCTTATTTGTAAATCTGCTAACTGTTGAATCGTAAGATTGCCGTCTTACACTGAGCTTTTATACAGATTATTGAAATGAAAAATTATTCCGGAATTCTTGGTTTAAGATGCAAGCAAGTGTATTTCTTTTTAAACAGATAAAGTAGAAACACATTGTTAACAAAACAACGCTATCAGTGGCAAGTCACTATGACAATCTTTTAATATAAAAATTACGAAAATTAAATCAAAAATAGGTAGAGGAATTGTTTGATTGTGTTTGCTGTACTAAAATAATCAAAAACAGGTGTTCAGAGTAATTCTAAAATGGCGCAACCCCTCCTCCAAAAATTGTTTGGGAATAGTAGCTCTTGACTACTATATAAATGCTATAAATGGGAGCTTGTATCGTTAATTTATTTTTAATGCTAATTTGAAAAGGCAAAAAAATTATAGTGGTACTCATAATAATCGAAATTTTTCAGATTATAATTTTTGTCAGCAACTGAAAAGTTTCGTCAATTGGCAATAGTTCAGCGTCTTGATTATATGATATCATTCATTTTGTATACTTGGATTATTAACTTAGGGCCTCTATGCAATATCAGCGAACTGCACTATTAAGGGAGAAGTATCATACAATAATATCAAGAAAAGTTATGATGGCACCCGAGGGAAGATTTTGGATTTATGAATTAATTGACACATAACATTTCTAGACTATTGACATGCAACAAACGTAAATATACACTCTAGAAGTACAAAACATATATAAAAGAAGTCGCGAGATAGGAGGGATCAGTTTTCTAGTGTTGTTCAATTCAGTAAGTTTATTTTGATATTAATAGTCAGATGGAACGAAGAAAGAGTTGAAGTAACTCGTTCTTAACTCCTATTTATTCTAAAGGAAAAGTCCTTGTGGAAGAGACACATAAATAGTTGCTTAGACATGGTGTTTGAAGTAAGGGTGGGGTAAAGTTATTGCTATTCAGGGTCTCTCAAAAATTTGTTATATAAGCATAAGCAGTTAGGATATTTGAATTATCATGGGTTCAAAATGTTTTAGAAGCAGTTGCATATACCGGGTGGTTGTAATAAATGGTAGAGTAAAATTATAGTCATAAAATATGGTTCAAAAAGGTGAATTTTATTATATAGGGTAGACCATGAGCACTTGCATAAATAGAATACTAGACATATGGGGCGAAGTAAAATCATTGGTATACAGAAATGATTTAAACAATAGAAAAATAGAAAGGGTTAATAGTCTGGAGAGGACTTATAATTATACAGGGTGGTTTTAAAGATATCAGGACCATTGTAATATTGGGTTGAGTAGCATTATAGTTGTACAGGGTGATTCAAAAAATGATAGACCAATAAATTATATAGGGGTGACCAATACACAGAAGCATAAACACTGTGGATGCAATACATAAAGTGGTCCAAATAATAAAACAAATCAAAAATTTAAAATATATTTGGAAAATATAGACAAAGAATAAAAATTAGAAAGGGAGAATGATAGAGGCAGTAAAATAGAGAGATAAGAATACGCTAAAATTTTCAATTGAATTGTACCTTAAATCAGATAAAAAAGAAGATATATATGAAAATAGTGATTGATTACATACGGTTTCTAAACTGTTTTTATTTTAAGTCAGCTGAAGTTGGTTCTATTTTAAAAATAAATTCACGTTGAGTAATTTTCGCTGCTGGAAAATTTCTTTTAAATGTCGTGAGATTGACTGTTCTCTTGTACCCGAATTGCTACACACGACTACATTTCCGTAATTCTTACTTCTGTACTTTTCTTTTCACTTATCTACATATATCAGATATCGGATATATATTTATATATAAAATTTAAATTATTAACTATTTTTGCAAAAAGGCATAATATAGGTATAAGCTTAAAATTATGCTCTAGGAACGTGGCAATTTACCCATTTCATTATTTGAGTTTATTGAAGCAGTTAAATTTAAATATTTACGTATTATTTTCACAGTAACAGTTCTTTCTTTATCTTTTGTTATTTTTAATAAACTATTGCACTACAAAACATGCCTCAAACTATATTATTTTTGCTGCATACCTTTTCAGTTATGGTGGCCTTGTTCGCAAATCAAGAAAGGGAATCATTAAATGAATCTCTCAGTGAATGAGGAATAAAACATTTTTAACGGACCATGACTGGTGTTGCCTTTTGAGAAGACTGTGCCGCCCTTCTTCTTCTCTACACTATTCTATTGTGTTTCACCTTAATGTACATTTTTATGTACATACCATATAAGTTGAGTAAGAATTTTGTGTTATGCCATTGCGATTAACTACATACTGTTCATGTGTAAGTTGTTAAACTAAATATTTATGATAGTATGAGTCGCGTATGCTTTATGAAAAATTAACAAAAAACAAAGAGGCATGTTAATTAGCCAGCTTAAAATAGGCATCAAGCTCTCAATTCATCGGCATCTGTTTTTATTACTCTTAAACACTAAAATGGCTAAATCGATCTGGATAATTTAAACTGTATTTTTCTAAGGAATAACATGAAGGGGTCCCATTTAACATATACGCTTCGGTAATTGTATCGGCCATAATTTTTCTATTACAATTTCTTTACTATTTACAGATTTGTAAATTCTCATCCATTTTTATTTATTTATTCTCTTTACAAACACCAAATAGGTACTTACATGTGACGGGTTAAACAGTACACAAGTATTTGACAATGTCACAGACATGCCAATATCATGAAGAGTTTGCATCCTGATGCAGCAATAATATGCGCCTCAGCTCACCACATTTGATGTTAAAGAGGAACTATGTTATTGGACATCATATCATTGCAGACACTGAGTAGATCAGTGAAGGGCGAAGGGCTTCCGTTGTTAATGTAGAAGGGATTAGAGGAGAGTAGTCTTAAGCTAATTTTGGGGACCCTAAACTTAACGCTATTGATCAAGCCACAATCGAAATATTTTCTGTTATTTAGAATGTTATATATAAAGATAACAGCAAGGGTCTTTCTCCTCGTGCTCAAAGAACAGAGATGGAAGGTTGCCAACATTGACCTATAAGATACAATCAAGGGATATATGCCATTCTTTTTGATATAGAGATTGCGCAGAAAACGTTCTTGAACTTTTTCTATTTCATTGCTGTTGGTGTAACAATTTAGTGACCAAATGTTGGAGGCATACTCAAGGTGAGGCCTCCCGATAGATGTATAAAGTCTTATGGTTGTTTTTACACTCAAATTTTGGCTATTACGTATGACAAATCCAAGAATTTTGTATGCTTTGTTTATCAGGTAGCTGAAACGGGTATTGAATTTGAAGTTATCTTGAAAGGCTACCCCCAGATCTTTAACCTCCTTACACATCTTAACCTTACAATTTCCAATGTAATAGTCATCAATAGATACATTGACTTTTCCGGGAAAAGGAAACAACACAACATTTTTGGGTATTAACAAACATTTTGTTTTCTCTAAACCAATTAAGCACAAAATTCAAGTCGTTTTGAAGTGCAACATCATTTATGCCATTAATAGATTTAAATTATTTGAAATCATCAGCAAACAACAACACAACGCAGGTATTCAGGCTATCGGGTAAGTCATTGATAAAAATCAAAAACAAGAGAGGACCCAAGATGCTACCCTGGGGTACTCCTGAGGTGGCAATATAATGATGGGAGAAGACAGTACCTATCTTTACTCGTTGTGTTCGAGCGAGTAAGTATGAAGTTATGAAGGACAATACTTCACTTGAGAAACCAAGAACCGACAGTTTTTTTATCAAGACACTGAAATCCACCTTATAATATGCATTTGCACAATCTGTGTATATGACATCCAGCTGTTGTTTGTTTAGGATTGCCTCCGACACATATTCAGAGAAGATACACAGATTTGTAACTGTTGACTTGTTAGGAAGAAAACCATGTTGGTATTTTGAAATTTTGTCAGCTATGTGGGCAAGTATGAAGTTATATATAATTTTTTCATATATTTTAGCTAAGCTCTATAATAAGCTGATAGGTCGATAGTCATGAATATTTTCCCTCCGCCCCTTTTTGAAGATTGGGGTTACAATTGCTTCTTTATACTTATCAGGAAACCATTGTTGGTTTAGAGCTAGATTAAAGATATATTTTAGAGGAGTAACCAACAGATCGGCACACCCTTTATAGATATATGGTGGTATATCATCAGGGCCAGTTGTTTTTTTTGGGCTTCAAACTTTTTATGCTGGAAAGAATGTCATGCTTTTTAAGGGCTGAAAACTCACTTCACAAACCTAAATAGGACGCTTATTATTTGCATGTTGAAAAACAGACAAGCACATGTTATTTAACGTAAAAAGTTATGCAAGACCCATACATTTTTCCTTGTTTATTTTCGATAGTTTTATCAATAAAAGAAAATTAAAACAGTTTTTTTAGCCCTTTTAAGGGAATATAACGGTGCATTTCAGGACGGATATTAGTAGGGACTTTTTTGCTTATTTTAATGATTTCTATTCACAGCAGAAGTTTGGAACCCTATTTTAGAAACACTCTGTATTAAGTTGCACCTACTAAGAGTAAAAACTAAGCGAAATTGGATCAATATTTGATTGATTTTGAGAATACCCATTCATTCGGTCTTTGATCTAAGAGTATCGACCTAGTTTTACGGTTCTTCTTTATATATGTAAATCTTCTGTACGTGTGTTAGTCATTCAACTCCTCCTAAACGGCTGGACCGATTTTGATGAAATTTTTTGTGTGTATTCCAGGGGGTTTGAGGATGGTTTAGATTCACAATACGGTCAACTAGATATTGTTTTTTTAGTTAAATTATTTATTTAAAAATTGTTGTTGATGTTAGCACAACTTACATAGGATCCGGCAGATTGCCCTGTAGTCGCTGTGTCAAATATTCAAGAGTGTGCTTTAGTTTCAGTTACGGCTGATAGCTGGCGTTCAGATTATATTGTTACAGCTAATTTTTAAAAGTCGAGACGTGGGACAGGACAACGTCTGTCGGGTCCGCTAGTAAAAAATAAAAAAACAGTCCTATGATACATATCAAAATGTCAGTATAAGTATGTTCTTAATGCTAAACAAATTAGAGAAATAATTGAAAATGCATTGTAGCAACCAACAATGCAGTTTTATGTGTATTGTGTAATGTGTTTTATCATCTACCTTCAGAATGGTAATTATATTCAGGAGTCATAGAGCGAAGGCCTATATGGGTTGCCCATGTAGTCGTACGTTCTACAAAATCGTACAACTACCGATTAGTACTAATGAGTTACTAGCAGTTTGTACCGATTTTTTCTTCAACACTGGTGATCAGCAAACAACATCTGGAGGTCCTTTTTATCACGACAATGTTACGCCAATGTTTTTACGGTGAACATTGCATTGAGAGGGACAAAGTAGGCCTTGGCGAAACGTCGGCAAGAATCAGACTAGAAATTTACTAAATACTTCTTCACACTATTCCATCCCTGAAATTCTGATATTACCTCTATGTATTATATATATGTCACTAACAATATCTCTGAGGATTAAAAAACTGTACATGACAAACATTGCGCTGGAAAATACCAAAATTTGTGTTAAACTGTTAAATTGGTTAGGATTAATTGCTCTAAGTTAATGCCGCAATGTCGTCTTTTATTGCGATGGCAAAGATAAAGTTAAATTGGGAATGATTATTAACTGGCAGGGGTTTCAATATTTGCTTCAAAGCATTTCTGCACACACTGCTTCATGCTTAGTGGTAACTACTTGCAATTATTTTATAAAGTTCTGTGCAATTAAACCAATTATATTATACATATCTAATAATTTACTTAAATGTACTAGACATTGTGATTAAAAATACGTTTTATTATTGTTTCCTAAGTTCTGAAATATAATATGAATGAACATATCTTTATTTACAGAGTTAAAATTACAATAAATTTTCTTACTCCTATCCTCTATTCTATTTTACTTCCCTACTTTCTTTTTTCAGAATGAATGAACATATCTTTATTTGCAGAGTTAAAATTACAATAAATTTTCGAGTTATGTCATCTATCGCAGAATGGCACAACAAAGACTAAAAATCGGTAAATTGAGCTTGCTGCCATCTCTGTTTCAAAGGCTGAACTATATGTTGGATGGAACTAAGAGGCCTGCAGGTAACCAGGATAACATTAATATTCTTCCTCACTGGAAAATCTGTTTAATCATTAATTCTGAAGATGGCACGGGGCCATAACAGGCAGTTACATCCAACTTGTTTATTGGAATTCAAATACGTAGGTATAATATTTTTTTCTGGTAGGGACGAAAGAAATAATAGTTTACAAGAAAAAAAAATCCGAAAAAATTGTTTATGATCGTACACAAGAACTTTTAAAGTATATTGTTTTATACGGTAATAATAGAAAATAAAATTAAGTGTGACAATAGTAATATTCAAATTAAGATATTTCATATCATATCTTATTGAAGTTGGTCTAATTTCAGATTTTGTATTCTTATGTAGTTTCTTTTTTTTTCCAAACTATTTTCCTAAAAAACTAATTTTGACTATTTATACATAACTTTTTATGGATATTGATTACCCTGTAATAAATTTTGTAATCTGGCTAACTATTACTTAGATTATTGTCAGTAGCGTCGAATATGACAATTTTAATAAATTCGGGCCTAATAACTCCAATATATTATTTTCTATTTTGACCACATTGTAATAATGTAAGCTTCCCAATTCTGTCTGAAACTGAAGGCATGTGGACCCTCCAGCTATTCGACCATTCTGCCTCACTATGTGATCACCCATACTAAATATACTCCAGAATAAAATATGATGTTTCTAAAACTCTCTAAAGCGTTAAACATAGATTTTCAAATATCAAAACTTATAGTACCTCTAGCAGGAAATTAAGATTGGTGTAAAGATTTTAGACACAAGCATAATTTTCACAATAATTATTTTCTGAGATTGTTCCATAGTTATATACTTTTCATCTCGGTAGGGTTTAGTTCTAAGTGACAGTTTAAAGGGCATAATTACTCATCTGCTGCAATTGACAATGATCTCTAACCACAAGAGATGCTTGAATGTTAGTGACAAAATGTCAACAAGAATGCCTTCAACTAAGTCAAATCAAGAGTTATTCAATAGTCAACTAATTCGCGGCATTACGAAATGCCCCAAACTATCACCTTCTTGAATACAACCGCAATCTCCGGCACCTTGTAACTAGCCTATGTCATTTTTATCCGTACGACATTGGCTAGTGGAAGTTTATAAGTGTGTCTTTGTCTAGTCGGTTGTGGGAGCTCAAATATAAAAAAAATATATCATCTTAGTACAAATATAAGACAGGAGTGTCAATCTTATGGGTTATTTATAGCCCCAGATTTATTTTACCCTACTTTTAATAAATTAGACATACATTCTTGCTGTTTTAGGGTTACTGGGCCTTGGAAGAGAAGAACATAAACCTTTGTGGCCAACTGCATAGAAAGGTATCTGTTATATTAACTTTAAATTAACATACTGTACAGAATTTCTAGTGGGTTCTAACCATATAGTTATAACGTAAATAAAGAGTTTGTGAGGCACCTAGAAAAACGTAACGCACGGTGAGAAAAATCAAGTGGGTTCTGTCTGATCTTTAACTAATTCGTGCAGCTCTATATACAGCCAATTCGATTCTCTTTGGCTCTCATCCAGCGTTAGGATTCAACTTGTAGTGGCTCTCATACCTTACCCACTCTATATTTAGGTATTACCGCTATGGTAATAATACCGCTGATTGACCCCAGAACATAAATAAATAAATAAATAAATAAATAAATAAAGCTTTATTGCCCAACAGTAATAAACTATTAACAGGACAATATTAAATAATCCTTAAAAAAACAGAAAGCAAAATGTACTAAAAAATAACAAAAAAAAACAAAAATAAACAAATACTCGATAACTGCGATATCAAGAATAAAGTTAAAAATTATAAACTAAATAAAGCGTTGGCCCTACTCAAAATAACAGACAAAGAGTCTACATGAATATAACATTCCCTACAAATGAGGTTGAAGTTTTGTGTCATACAAAAAACAGGAGAGTTTAGCCTAAGTTAGTTTTGTAACGACTATGCCTAAAAACCATTGGATCTCTGAGAAAAACAGAAGGTACATTGAAATTAAGCTGTGATAACAAGTTCACTGCGTCTATTTTATTATGCCGAAGCTTGTGTAGAAAAGTGAGCGAACATATTATTCGCCTCAGCTCCAAAATTTCCACATTAAATCTATTACACATAAGTTGCTCATTAACTCCTCTATTGGGATAAACTCCATCAATTTTCAAACATAGATACTTAAGAAACTTTCGCTGTACACTTTCTAAAGCTAACTTCTGATAATTGTAAAATGGTTTCCAGACGATCGAGGCATATTCTAGCCTGGAGCGTACGAAAGAATAATAAAGTACTTTCAGAGCGTCTATACTATGAAACGATTTACAGTTTCTGACAATAAAGCCATACAATTTACTAGCTTCGGCAATTTCAAGGTTAATGTGTTCGGAAAAATTCAACCTAGTATCAAACCACACACCAAGATCCTTAATTAAAGTTGCGCGAGGAAGGCAATCATCTCTTATAATATAATTAAAATCTAGACCACCTTTCTTCTTGGTAAAAGACAATATTTTGCACTTAGACACTCAAATGTAGATTATTCTGCAAGCACCAGTCTCTAACAACATTAAGATTATCTTGTAGAAAATAGCATCAATACCTGTAATCTCAACAAAGATTTTTAAATCGTCATCATATAATAAATTGTTGCACTTTAGCCTACTTGTTAAGTCATCAATGAAAAGAAGAAACAGCAGAGGTCCCAGATTTGACCCCTGAGGAACCCCTGATTGGTTTGATTTAAATCCATTATAGAAAACAGATTGGATTCTGTTGTCAAAATAAGAATTTAAAAAAGTAATGAGTTGACTACCGAATCCAAATTTAGCCAATTTACCAAGTAGAACACCGTGATCCAATATATCAAAGGCCTTTGCAAAGTCGGTGTAACTAACATCCACTTGACTTTTATTATCTAGACATTCCGCCAGGTACTGAGTTATAATAGTGAGGTTGGTAACAGTCGATCTTTTCTTCAGAAATCCGTGCTGTGAATCAGAAATTTGATGACATATATAAGGATAAATGTAATCGTACAAAATCATCTCAAAAACCTTGGAAAAGTTCGACAATATAGATATTGGCCTATAGTTCTCGATAGCAAATTTGTCTCCGGATTTAAATACCGGACATATTTTAGCTGATTTCCAAGTAGAGGGAAACGTTAAGGACCTTAATGATAGGTTGTATACGATACTGAGAGGAACATCCAGAACTCCAGCACAATCTTTAATAAGAAAAGACGGAACACCGTCATATCCAGATGTAAACTTATATTTCAGCTTCTTCATAGACTGAAACACAGTTAGCTCGGAAATAGTTGGTAATTCCAAATTTACGTGCGTGATAATTGGGCCAACAGAGTTATTGATTAGACTGGACTGCCCAAATGCACTCTGAAATCAGCAAAAGCAATAACAATTTCCTGCGGATCCGTAAGAATCCCATTATTAAATGTGACGTTGCCAGGAATTCTGGATATAACCTTTTTATCACGTATAAACGACCAGAATTCTTTCGAGTCAACTCGTTTCAAAGACAATATATTCCTTATATACTGTGATAATTTGTCTTTTCACCACTGCCCTTAAATGTTTCAAGTCTTCGAAATGAGTAATATTATGAGACTTCTTAAATTTCTTATGCAACCTAGCCTTTCTTTTAATATTTTTGATTATGTCAGAGGTAAACAACTTAGGAAATATACGTTTGTGTGAATTAAACCGCGGAACATGCGCATCAAAGATATTATACAAAGTTGTATAAAAAGCCTCTAAGCAAGCATCTACGTTATTAAAGGATCTTAAGAAAGACCAATCTACACAAGAAAGAGAGTAATATAGCGAAGCAAAGTCTGCTTTCCTGAAGTTATATGAATTAGGACATGGATTAGACCGAAAGTAAAAATAAGGTTCTGGAGTCGAAAAGCTAATAACTAATGCTGGATGATAATTATCTTATTTACTAACAAATTCACAACTAAATTTCTTTAAAATTATTTGCAGTAAATATTTACGGCAATTCGTAAACAAACTCTCGCACTTCTTTCGTTTTAACTACACTGATGATATGGCACTTCGGTATCTACTGAACTATTTCTTCTTTACCGCCCTCGCATTCTCCTCGATTATTCCCAGAGTAATCCTGTCTCTATAGAAAAGAACTGGAAATTTCGGTACGATTTTATTCAAAAAATTGTACTTTCAAGAATTAATTTCTTGGCCTTGATTTTTGTTACCTACGCTTTCGAGAAAGATATCTTTTTAGTAGTTTCAAATAAAAAGTTATGACCTTGTCACCCTATAATTCTGATGTTCCCAATGATTATCTTTTGTTATGTGTTATTGTATCCTATACCAATTTCTAAGAGTTATCCGTATATTCTGAATCACACACGAAAATTTGGTACATACGTTTACAGTTTAGCACAATTTAATTTATTGAAGGTGGCTTTGGACAAAGTGTCAGTGTCACAAAAGTTACATTTGTTTATTTAATAACTACCTATAATCTGTCAAAACATTTTAAAATCATCGTAGAAACCGGAGAAATTATTATGTGTGTAAATTAAAAAGTTATTGTAAAGAAGAAGGAACTGAGGTAATTTCTATTATCTGTGGAAGTGATCGGAATGTTTTATTAACCTCGATAGTTTGCAAACAAAACATCTGACACGCAATCATCTCTATAAATAAGTTTCGCATTTTTTGCAAAAACAATTTCAAATTTTTCTTAGGAAGGGATCCGTAGTTTATCAAAAAGTAAAGGGAGACTAAGCATGTTAGTGATAACGATGAAAATCAATATACAGAAATAAGATGTTATTAAAAATGATACAACTGGAAAACTGGAATAAGTCAAACCAGCGTTCAGTGTATTTTAAAGAAATCTAAACCCCATCCATTTCATATGCAAATACATCTAGAATTGTTGGAAATAAATTTTGGTCGAAGATTAGATTTATGTGTGTGGACTCTATATAAGGTTGTGGAAGTCATAACAACGGCTTAGTAAATATGCACAATTTCCATGACTATTGCAATAAATATACTCAGTTCTTATGAACAATTAACCATTATTGTAGGTGGTCTATTAATATGTGGGTAGTAATTGTCGGAGGACATATGGTAGATCCGTACTTTTTAGAAGATCTATTAAATGGACAAGAAGTTAATAAGTTTCACTCATCCAAAAATATTGTTTGTTAATTTAATTTGATAGTGTTCCAGCATATTTTAATCACAACCTACGTGCCAATTTAAACAAAATGTTTTCTAATAAGTAAATTGGGGAGAAGGGCCCCCAAATAATAAAATTAAATGGAAAATAAATTAATAGAAAACCCCCAGAGTAATTTTAAGGACAAATTATTCAATTAAATGGAAAATAAAGATTTAGTTTTCAAACGCATCATGTAACATATCAGATAAAAGGCTCATAATGTGAATTAAGAATATATCATTTTTAAATCATTTGTTTAAGATATTAACAAAAATATTAAACATCGACATAATTCTTTAGAAACTACACTATTTAAATTTTGAAAAATATATTTTAATTGTATTTTTTAATAATTTGAATAACAGATTTAATAATTTATAATTTAAAATTTGACCTATTTTGCCATTTATGATCCAATCTACAGAGCCTCAAAACTCAGAGGGTAGGTTATAAAAGACTTCTCTAAAAGTTCATTAATAAAATAAAACCCTAATGTTAATTTTTGGGGGCCAAATTAGAAAATTAAATGCATATGTATTGTGATAAAAATCAAGCGAATCCTGAAGTAGATAAAATAAAAAGTCTATATGTGGAAAATCAAAGTGTATATTTTTTATAAATTTAAAACGCTTCCTTTAAAAGATATAAGGGTAAATATAAGAAAATGCACTCATTCCCTGCTTGTCTGAAACTGGAATATTAGAATCCTGAAGGTGGTACGAAACCCTAAGTATGGGAGTCTAACTCGCACTTCAAATTATTTTGGTAAACAACTAAAAGGTGATAAACGAACTCAGTTTTTTATGTCTTCATTCCTTCAGCTTGCAGGAAACAAAATCTTAATATAAGTTATTTGGAACAAATTTTCTAAAATTTTTGCCATGGAGTGTTGGAAAATGCCAAGATATTCTGGAATAATGCAGAAATTACAAAAAATGTGAAAATTGTTAATTTAATATTTGATGTAAAAGATTTACTTCAATTAAACTCCAGAATATGACAGGTTTGATATTAAATACTCTTTACCGGAGTCAGTGAGTATCGGTGCATTACGAAAGTAACAATTAATTTGTCGTTTAAAAAAAAAGAAAATTGCCAGAGCTACCAAGTCTGAAATATCAAATGCAATTGTTTGAAGTTGCTTGTGTATATAAAGATAGATCTATGATGTGCAAAGGTTAAAATTAGATTTCACAAAAAACCCTATAAACAAATTTTAATATCCTCTAATTCTGCAAAATGAAAAATAAATATCGTTTCCAGACCCTAGACTTCCACTTTCGAAAATCCATTTTGCAGATTTTTTTTAATGGTATCGGAAAAATACACGGACCTTACTTGTAATATAAAAAAATTGCTTTAGAACAACGGAAAATATTAAAGATGTAAGTACATTTTGACAGTTGTAGAGAATAAAGATTTTATGTGCAAAAAAATAAACATTTTTATTCATTATATTTGATTTTGTATTTGCTGCAATATTCAGTTTTTTTAAGTAAGCAAATAATAAAATGTGTTAATTTTCAAAATTCTAATGATATTAACTTCCTAGAAAATTCTATTCTAACGAACTTATTTTAAGAATTTTTAACTGCAGCCGATTTTTACGATGTTATAGAAGAAAACCTGCAAAAATATCGACTTTTTAACCTCTAATTATTTATAAACAATTTTCCAAAGCATTTTTATATGGCAGTTCCTAATTCCTATTTTGCAGAAAACCGCTTAATTCGATGTAATCTATTCGAAGTGTAGTTAGAATATGTTAATAAATGTTTTCTGAGCATTCTGTGCCAAAATGGGGACACTTATTCTTCGATAATATTAAATGACAGCTAAAATAGCGGAAATAATTCAGTAGTTACTAATGATTTATCACGTATTTAGTGTACAAAATATTTATAAACTTAACATAATAAAAAAATGTTGGTGGCTATTCGAAAATCTTTAAATATCACCGTATTCAGCTTGAAAATGGACAAAGAGAGAGTTAGTGTTCATGGAAATCGATAAATATAAAGATTTTTAATGCTTGTTAAACTAATATCAGAAATTAATGCAAACTAAACCCGAAATCTGTAAAAGATAGTTTGCTACTTCAAGCACTATCTAGACTGCACTTAAATTCCTTGCATTGCGTGTAAATATAAAGCAAATATTAAATAACGAATGTTCAAAAGATCCATCTGTACTATGTATAATTTTGAAGATCCCAGACATAATAATATCGGCTGTCTTATACGTTTTAAACCGTCAGCGAAATCTGACCAATTAAAAATCATTTATTTTCATTAACCATCTATTACAATTCGCCAGCAGTTATATTTTGTCGTTGTCTACATTGCCGAATTTGCAGGTGGCCCTGAAGAGTCTCGCACATTGTGACAATTTGCCTAAAATTAATATCCGATTACAGACGTTTAACATTACTGAGCATTCGGCTGATAAGCTGTTGGTCAATATCATCCGCGCATTCCACAAAAGATTTTAAGGCAAATTATTTCCGTACCATTCAGTAGCGATTGTGACATCGTCGAAGAGTTGGACCTTATCTTAAAATTCATTCGGTCACCCTCAAGCGTTTAGTTAAATATCGGACACTTCGGAAATGAATACGAACGTTTTTGTGTTATTTTTGCTTTTTGTGGCTACCTGTTCAGTAGTTTTTGGATCAGATGGTGAGTTTTTGCATATAGAAAAATGAGAAGTTTACATTATTGTGGTTTTTTATTTATGGAATTTTTAGAACTAAATTTCTAATTTTCTATAAATAAGTTTAATTTTATGGAGAGTTTGTACAAATTAGCACACATGGTTTTCACTATTATGGTACTTACAAGAAAATAACAAATTCTTGCAAAATAAACCGTGATATTAAAGAAAAACAATCATTACTCGTTAGTTAATTCTGTTTATGCTGTAATCACAATTCGGTACCAGTCTGCAATATTTTGTCTAATAATATGTCAATAGTTTATCACGGAACTAATACGTTGATTGTTTTGAAGTTTATAATAAAATAAAATGGAATTCTATAGATATTGAAATAAGTATTCACAATTTTTACTGTCCTGAATGGATAATCGTGCCTCGATGAGATTTATTGTTAATACTGCATTATTTAATATTTTAAAAATTATTTTTTTGATTGCAGAGTTTTTTGGTTATTTTGTTCATTGTAAGTTTATCTCCTATGTACAAACAGAAGTAGGTATAGTAATAAAGGGTTTATTTTCCAATTTGTATTGTGGTCACTTGCAGTTGTCACGCCAGTTTTATACGCACCCGTCCCTACAAATTCGAGGATAGGGTCTATGTTACTCCACCACACTCAACGTTATGTATTTTTCTTTATATAAAAGTTTTTTTACAAAACAGTTTCGTAAGGTTTTTTTGGCAAAAGTACGTATATATTTATTTAAAATATTAAATTTAATATGCTACCTGCATCTAATTAGATATATAATATTTAAACATATTTCCGGCATTTCCCAAGATTTAAAAAATATATTTTTTTTGTATGATAAAACATGTAGGTATATATTTTAAAGATGGCATGTACCTTTACAAAGCACGATTTTAAGCAAACATATCGTGTTTTAATTTATTTATCAAATTTGACTGGCAAAAAAGGGATAAGATCTCACAAAAAAGCACACCGTTAACTGTGTTTTCCTTAACGAGAAGTAACATGGCAGCTCACACAGCAAGACATTACTCAGCATCATTTAGCGAAAATATATAATTATTTATTTGGATCCGAAGTGATTGCCGGATTTCTGTTAGATATTATCTACTGTTTCTCATGATCTAACGTAGTAAATATGAACAAGTCTAAATACTATATAAATAGTATTTATTACTTTTCCATATTTTTCCTTTTAATAGATTTTCGACGTTGCATTGCAACTAGTTTATAACTTAGTTGCAATGGCTATATATAAGGAGCAAATTAAGGTATGAACCATTTCTATAATGTCTAGGGGAAACTAAAATGGAGCATTACCTAATCCGTTTAAACTTATACTCTCACTCCCAACAACGACAACTCAGTAATTTTAAATTACAATTCCCTCGTTATGATATCTCATCTTATTTTGTCAACATAATTTATTATTGTAATAAATGATTTCCATTATTTTGTTGAAAATTTCAGCTGTACTTCAAAAATATTGATTATGGGAACCGTTAACTAAGCTTATTTCTCCTCGCTCAGCTAAACTATAAACTATCATTGTTATCAAGATTTTTGTTTACAGCTATCTGGACCGATCGAAATTTTTAATATCTATACATAAAATCAAAAATGGTAAGAACGTAAAAGCTCATTTCAAACTGTTTATTTACTACACAATAAAGACCACTAAAAAATATCGAGCAACAAAAACATTTTAAAAACGTCTACGAACTTAAGGATTGTTTTCTGAAACGTATGAGATTAAAACATGAGTTAATTCAGGCTAAGAAATTCTAACGTTAGGATTTTTTTGGAACATGCAGCTTTAGTTGTCTCAAATGTAGTATTACTTACCCAACAAATCATAAAAAGAAGTAACTTATAATGAAATTACACATTTTAATTAAATTATCCTTGTTTAACTGAATTAACACATTTTTAACAGATATAGCAATAGTAAATTTTCAAATTGTCACCCTATTTAAATTTATATAAAGGGTGTCTCAAGCAGAGCTGCATGTAAATGTCATGTAAACTGGCGACCATTGGTCAGAAAATTTGGATGATAATAATTAATATTAACGGAACTATACTTTTTTGTTTTAAATACAGTAAAAGCTCCTTATTCGCGCTTCCCTTCATTTGCATTTTTACTATTCGCGGATTAAAAAAATGGGACCCCATTCCAATATTCGCAGCTGAAGGTTTCTTTCTTCGCTGATCTCATTGATACATCGGTACATCTATAGCAATACATACATATAAATAAAAAGCATTAGGTATCCTTTGTCAGAGGGTCGGCTTTGCTTCACCTTATGGACCAACGAATCTTCAAAATCATCCTGGATAATATGTAATGTGATCCTGACATGAATGTTATGGAATGCTGGAAGAAATTTTACATAGCATTGTAAACGTAAACGAATCATTGCAAGTACTGAGCCATACCCATAGAAATCATGCTGGAAAAAACTGTATTCTATTTTGACAGCGGAAAATGACGAATTTGAGCAAATTCAAACTTTAACTGCAGATATTGCCGAAATTGCCAGTGGAATAGGACTGAATGGATTCAAAGAGCTAGAATCAAGTGTCGTTCAGGAGTTGCTTGAATCGCAAGATGACAGAAATCGACTTCAAGCAAAGGTTAAATTCAGAAGACATTGATGAAGAGGCTTCAACGGGCACCCGAAACGTGACATCTAGTTTAAAAATCTTAGTGAAGGTTTAAGAAAATAAACTTTGTGATTTCTTTATGAAAAGTGATTCATCTATGGAACGAAGTCTTACTTTTAACAGGCAAATTGCTAATGCCACTGCTAAATATGTCTGAATTGAAGGAGTTTTTGAAAACTACCAAGCAAGAAAAAATTACAAAATTCTTTAAACCATTGCCTAAACCTGAAGGTAATATGTAATAATCAATAAAAATATTGTCAGAAATTTCAATTAAATTGATTTTTTCGTATAATTTTATTTTACCATTTAGAAACGTATGCCTTATAACCCCATATAAGTTACCATTTCATAATCACGGTTTCTGTATTCGCCGCATATTTACGGAACAAAAACCCCGCCAATAAAGAACTTTTACTGTGCGATACACGATTATATTATTGAATTTTTGGGTTTGTTGTTGTATTAGAGAGACTTCTTGTAGACAAATGGGCGTTATTTCACATTTTATAAAAATAATAAAGTAGCAAAGAATTGTTAAGTAAGGTGGCAGTGGAAGTAAAAAACTTTTGTGAAAACGTATTTTAAAGACGTAGGGTGTGTTTAAAATATGGTTCCAAACTTCTGCTGTGTATAGAACTCATTATAATAAGACAAAAAGTGCCTATTAACATGTGGCCTAAAACAGTTATATGCCCTTAAGAGGGCTCAATTACAACTGTTTTTTTTATATTATTGACAAAACGGTCGAAAATTAATAGAAAAAAATATATGTGTCTCACATAACTTTTAACGTTAAATAACTTATGCTATTCCGTTTTTTTGATATGTAAATCATCAGGGACATATTTAGGTTCGTTAAGGTGAGTATTCGCCCCGTAATTTTTTTTATTTCATTCTGTTCACAATTCTCTCTACAGATTTACAAAATCATACAATTTTACATAAAAAATATTATGTTTGTCCAAATCGATATTTATAATTGTTTTCGAGTAAATTGAGTTTGAAAATTACTCGGCTCTTTAGGTTATTAGGCCAAAAATTACAAAAATCTGTTTAATATTGCAAATAAAAAACTGACGTTGCCACAACACTTAACAATTTAAGTTAACTGTAGCATACCCGAAGACATTCTGTAGAAAAAATTGTAAAATAAATTGAAATAAAAAAATTATTGGCCGAAAACCGCATTCATCAACCTAAATAAGATGCTTATAATTTACATGTAGATAAACGGACTTAGCACATGTTTTTAACATAAAAAGTTATATATGACCAATAGATTTTTTTCTATTTATTTTCGACCTTTTTGTCAATAACAGAAAAAAAACAGTTTTGTTTTTGAGTCCTTTTAACGGCACATAACATCCTAAGGGTGCGTTTTGGGGGCACATGTTTATTGGAATTTTTTGGCTCATTTTATTGAGTTCTATACATAGCAGAAGTTTGAAGCCTTATTTTAGAAACACCCTATATTCTTTGCTCAAGGTTTTCGTGCAAAAATCCGATGAGTGGATACAGATTTATTTGTTCCATTGAAGAAAAATTGTTAACCATTTTACTCTGAACTTCCATTTTAGAGACGATTTCTAAAAACGTTATGTGGTATGTTGAAGACAAAAAATTAATAAAAATTTTAATGTACGTTTAGTTTTATTGGAAAAACTGTAGAACCTTTGGTGTATGCCAGATGTATAAGCACAAAGTTTTGTACCTTAACACCAAACTTTAATTATTGCACTCGACGCACGTTTCAACAGCGAGGCTGTCATCATCATGGAGTAAAACCAACATATTTACAATTATAATTATTCCTTAATATATATATATATATATATATATATATATATATATATAACTTAAAAACTATCGGTAAATTTGTGGGGAACCTCAACGTGCTAATTCACTAATCCCTAAGTTTAGTTTTAAATTATTGGTTGTCCTTATAATACAAATTATTTTTTATTTCTTCACAAATCGGTCGAATCTTCATGTAGTAATTAGTTACCTAATTGTCCCACATGCAGAGGGAACCTAGGAGAATTAGTCGAAAATGACCAAGTACTGATCGGCTTGTAGTAAACAAAAAAATATAGTATTCAACTAAACCATCACTACAGAAACCTTTCCAGTTGAAAAAAAAATTATTTGGCCCATTTGGCACTCGATAATGTGGCACGAGTCAATTTTATGTCAAAACTTAATTTTGTAGACAACATTTTACGGGGTTTTTGTTTTACTTCAATATCTATTCAAATGTTATTGGCTGGAGATGGGGAGAGTGGGAATGCAAAACTGTATATCAGTGGATTTTTGGTTTACCAGTAAGTTTATAAGGAATTTCTCGTCTCAGATTGGCTATTTTAAGATTATTTGACATTTCATGAAAGAAGTCGTGTCGTTCCTGTTCAGGAAATCAACAGTGTTTCCCAAAATAAAAAAATACGTTAGAGAGGCCTTGAGTAAAAGGGCATAGTAATCTCTCTTATATCAAGGCAATAGTTTATCATATTTGACAAATTCAGATAGTTTTAGGCAGAGCAGTAGTACATTTAATACGAAATGAATATTAAAATTACTTTTAAAAAATATGGTGCTGTAGGCGATATCGCAAATAGTATACAGGGATGGGCTTTAACATTTTTTTAATGTCAATAGCTCGTTTACATTATGCTTCAAACACTGCTACTCGCGCTGTCGGCAGGTGCTGGAATTATTGTCGAAGTAGGGTCGAAATCTCGTCTACATTATGCCGAAGTAGACCGGGAAGTGTGCAGTGCAGGTAAGTATGAAGATATAAACACCATACTCCTCTTAATGTTGCCACTGCAAGTCGCGCTGCTTAGGGGTCCCCAAAAGAGCGGATTTTGAGCGGCAGTCAAAGGACTGACCCGTTCATCAATGGTTCATAATCCAAGTAATTTCAATAAATGCTGAACAAAATTGTTTTCTGGTCTAGCTCTGGCCCGTTCATCGATGGTTTATAGTCCAGGTGATTTAAAAATATGCTGGACAAAATTGATATCTGCAAATGAACAATTGTAGGTATTTGCCTACAATTAACATTTTTTATCAATATTTAACATTTTTTATCAATGGATGTTTTTATATTATTTTTTGTGCAAAATCTAATCGTAAAATCGTCTTTGGTATACTGGACATAGTTGAAGAGAATTAAAAACAAAAGGCAAACAAGGCATTTTTTATAATTCTAGGTTGTTTAATTTTACTTTTAAACATTTTTCATTTTAATAATTTTAATTTTATATTTCAATGTTATAAGAGAATCCAAAGATTAAAGCAATATTTAGGTATTAAGGGTTATATAATATACAATTATCACTGTTAAATAAAATATTAAAAACTAGTGTTTAAAATTAACAGATATTTACTTATTTTATAAATAAACCCCATAGATAGCATAATTAAAATATGAAATTATTTTTGGAGTTGTATTTCTTGCGTAGTAAAGCGATGTGATTGGAAAATTCTAAAATATCAACAAATTTTCAGCTTTTGTTTTTTAAAATTAAGTGAAAAATCGTGAAATCAGGAAAATCAACGTTTCTCGTTGATCACTTCTAAAATGTATGTTAGACTAAAAACATATGCTTAGGAATGTTGAAGGTAGGTAAAAGTAAGGTCTATCGAATGACAGCATCATGTAAAATATTGTTTTGTTGCTGTGCAGATTGCAAGAAACCTTTGACTACTGAAACCGGTAGACCGCTTTTGTGTTGGGAAATTATGCAAGTCTGGACTCTAAGAATTTTTTAATTTTAAAAATTACTTTTTTTGGCTTGTGCGATAGTAAATTTAATTAATTCATGGTTCACAAGCACCAGCAACCAGACGCTTCCTCCCTCTAAACTCAATTATGCAAGATTACACTTATTTTTATTGTCAATTGAGTTATTGCTAAAATACTGAATTTTATCAAGAAATTGCTTACTTTAGTTTAGTTAATTTAGTCAAGAGCTTTTTACTAAAAAATATATATTAAGCTTATATGGCTTTTCCATTCCATTAAATATTGCATAAACTATGCTTTGTGCAATGTGCAAAGCAACAAAAGTAAATGTGTCGTTTCTATTCCATAGATCTTGCTGTTACCTAGAATTTCTGTATTCACATGTTTCCATTACAACTTATTGCTCAAAGAAAAATGTAGATTTTTAAGATTGTAATTACTACAAAAAATAAAACCTGATTTTTTTTCTATCGTTTTAACTCGCAAGAAAAACAAGATTTTCTTCTTACGGAAAAAAATTATCATTATACTATTTAGGCTATAAGCAGGACCATAATAATTTTTTTTACTATGATGATTATTTTTTTCTCCCAAAATCTTGCATAAAAAACATATAATATAACAATGAATCGGTCTTTCACTGCCTTTGTGATATTGTAACAAAAAAGTACAGGTAAATATTAAAAAAAGTAACGACCATTTATTTTCTTCAACGATACTGTGAAAATATTATTCCTTGAGATAAAAAAAATATTGTGAAAATAAGAGATGTATCGTTACGACTATAGGTTTTTTAATAGTAATCGCAATTCATTACCCAAAACTCATAAATCCGAATAATTTGAGAGAAATAAATTCTGAAAAGCAATTAAATGTCATACAAAAAGCTCTCAAATTGCCATAATACGTGTTTTCTTGTAATCGTGCCTTAAACATTGATTTATTTTCTTAATTTTTGTTTCGATTTTGGATTTTTGAAAATACCAGAAATATCAATATTTTTATTGATCAAAGTACTTACTCTTCAAGGAAATTTAATACTCCACAAAAACATTTCTTAACAAGTTCACTATTTTTCACAATATAGAGAAGTATAGTGTTTACATTCTCGCACTGCCTGCTTCCATGCCCAATTCCCTGCTCACTCCGGCATAATCTAAACGAGCCATAATATGGCAATCGTTCATCTATGTTAAACAAATACACGAAAGAATTTGCGTTACTATGAACTTTTTCATGATTACTGTATTTTCAAGAATTTACAATCCATTGAACTCAAGTCAATATATTGTTTCTTGCAGAAAACCAGTTGGGCTTCTTTCAGATGGATTTAATATTTAAACGCGCTTTTGCGTAATAAATATTGACATCTAAGGGTTTCAATTGTATGTCAGAAATACATAAATAATTATTCCAGAATTCAATCCGTTGAAGAAAGCACAACGGACGAATGTTGTCCACTAGAAACAATAAATTGTCTTGCCTTCAACGGGTTGTAAAATCTCTAAAGGAAAGTATTATAATTGATTTGATGGGTTTAATTCAACTCACGAATAAGAGTAAATTTTGTTACCATTTGTCTCGAATGTCTCTTATGTACCCAATACGCAACCGATAGTACGCCATTTTGAATCTCACTTGACAAAATTTTTCAAAGGGTTATATTGTGAATATTATGCCAGGTCGTTTGTTCAGTTGGTCTCTATTAATTCCTATTTATGAATTTTCCAAATACAACTCACATATTTTTCTGCCTTCTAGTAGAAATAAAGGTTTTAGGACTACAAAAGTTTAACAATACATTGAACGAATTATTTATGTATATAGTACATATAACACTCTCTTCGAGGTGTCATTCATTTGTACGCAAGACAATATATATTATATATAAATATAATATATATTGTTTCTGGTCGGGAACCTTCATCAGTTGCGCTTCCCACAATTGAATGTCCTCTCGAACACTTCTTTATGCATTTGATGCATTTCGTTAAATTTGAAGACGCGAGATGTAAGACTGACATCTAGGACTTTCAAGAGAATCAGTACACAGAGGTTCCGAATCTGGAGCCGTTCCGTGTAATTACTGTTCGCCCTTAACTCCTAGGACAGAATGTCACGATAAAATTTCCAGGTTACTTCACCTGTCAGAGATATTGAATACTCTCTTCGAGGTGTCATTCCTTTGTACGCAAGACAATATATATTATATATAAATATAATATATATATATATTGTTTCTGGTCGGGAACCTTCATCAGTTGCGCTTCCCACAATTGAATGTCCTCTCGAATACTTCTTTATGCATTTGATGCATTTCGTTAAATTTGAAGACGCGAGATGTAAGACTGACATCTAGGATTTTCAAGAGAATCAGTACACATATAACACATTTATTGTTTTTCTTTTTCTTTTCTTTTTTAACCAAAACTCCTAGATTTTGATAGTAAATATTAACTTGTTTAGACCTCCCTACTTAACTATAAATTGACATGTTTTTAAACACCTTGAATAACTGTAACCCTATATTGCAACGATCCTGTATATGCTGCTGTTTATTTGTCACCCAGTATAAATTTTTGAACACCTGACTATAACTCTTCTCTACCCTATATTTCATCTATGCAACTGCTTATGGTCTACGCTGTATAACAATTACTTCTGACATTTTTTGAACTACCTTTTAAAGTACAATTTCTCTTTCCCCTATATTTTAATCACCCTTTAAATGCAGGTTTTTCTAACATTATGTTAAATACACTCCAATACTATAATCTTGCTTCTCCCCATATTTCAGATATACCATATAGTAGAATACAATTGTTCATGGTCTACCATATATAACAATAATTTTTAACTTTTTTACATCCACCCTGATGGAAATACCAGTGGAATTTAAAAACACTGTTTTGCACCCTAACACCAAACTTTTATTTAAACACTCACCCAAACTCCAACTGCTTATTGGCCACCCTATATAACAATTTCATTGAACACTTTTTTCAACCGCTTTGTATAACTAAGTCTACTTCCAACTACATTAATACCATCCTGTATATACTGTTGCCAACTTGTCAAACATTACAAGTTATTTTTGAACCACCCTCTATAACCATAATTTAACTCTACAAACTATTTCAACCACCCTGTTGTGCATCTGCTTAGAGGCCACCACATATAACATTTTTTAAAGACTTAACTATAATTCTGGTCCACTCACTATGCTTATGGACTACGCTATATAACTATTTTTGAACCACCCTTGAAAGATAATTTGTCTCAACCCTGTATTTCAACCACCCCTTATATGCAGTTTTTTCTAATATTCTTTTAATCACACTCTATAAACTATAATTTTACTTCGATCCATGTTTCAGATATTACATATATGCAACAGCCCATGTTCTATCTTACAAAAAATTTATCCAACCTGTTTAACTATAATTCTACTCCACCCGCTATTTCAACAACCTTGTATATGCAACCACCTATTGGCCACCCAATTTAACCCTAACTATAAATCCATCAATGCCCAATATATTTCACCAAAACCGCTACTTACAACTACCCTGTATACGAAACTGCTTATTAGTTAACCAGTATACATTTGTTTAAATAAATAACAATAACACTTCTCCACCCTATATTTCAACTATCCTATCTTAGCAACTTATTCTGAACTACGCTATTTCAGAATTTTTCCTCATATTTTTTCAACGACATTAGAAAGTATAATTTCTCCCGACACATCATTTAAGCCACCATTCATTTACAAGTTTTTCTAACCTTGTTTGAATCACACTGTATAATTATAACTTTACTACAGGTACTCCATATATGCAGCTACTACATAACAAAATGTTTCTAGCATTTTTTACCTACCCTGTATAATTATAACTCTACACCATCCTATATTTCAACAACCTTTTATATGCAACTACTTATTTGCCACCTTTTATCATTGGAATCGTACCCACCCTATATTTAAACCATCCGGTAAATGGAACAGCTTATAGATTTTTACATTACTTATTTTTTATACCCACCTGTATAGCTGTAATTACCCTGCGACATCCAATCCATCCACCCATCCTATATATGCAATTGCTTGTGGATATAAAACAAGTTTTTAACCACAACATAAACTATAATTCCACTTCATCTTATATTTCAAACACCCTGTATAAATAACTGCTTCTTACATTTCTTCAACCCATTTCATAACTATATCTTCATAATTCAAAGATCCTAACTGCTCACATAACACATTTTTTTGAAATATTCTACCCTTTTTCAACCATTTGGTATATGGAACTGTTTATGGCTCACTCAATATAACATTTCTAGACCACCCGTATAACTAATTCCACTCTCTCTTATTTCAACCACATTGTATATATGCAGCTGCTTATAGGAAACCTTTTTCTTTAATTCATTTAATTCAACTCCGCTCTACGTTACCTATATACAGAATACTCTGTAAAGTTACGCTCGTTATTGCAGTTTATTTTTGTTAAATCGAAATATGTTGCTTTGGCATATTCCGAATTTTGAATAAGAGCTAAGCTGATGCCAGTATCTAATATTTTGTGCGTGCGGTGGAACCAATTGAGTAATAGTATTGTATGGTAGAAGTTTTTTCGCTATATCTACTGTTTCTGTTAATTTATGGAGATAAAATGTCTATCAGATTTTAGGTCAAACTACACGCTTTGCAACAAAAAAAGATTCAGCAAAATCAGTTCAGTAGTTCTTACGTGATGCCCGAACAAACAAACAAACAAACAAACAGACAAATTTACAATTTTATAATAGTATAGATTATACGAAATTTCAATCAGTTGATGAAAACGCAACCGATGAAGGTTCTCGACTAGATACAATTTACTGTATTGGGTTTAATGGGGGGTTAAACTTGTAACATAATTTGCTTTGATAGGTTTTAGTTATATTTGCATCCGCCCCGTTTTCCTTTATAAAAAGACATGGTTTTAATTTGCTTTTGTTTGATACTAGTGAAAATTTATGAGGCCCCTATGTTGATTGTATTTAGACGTATCTAATAAATTATTGAAGATCAATTATTTTAAGGTTACTAAAATGTGTTCGAGGAAAACAATTGCTAATCATCAACGGAATATTTTTCAATAAATCAATCCTGCATAATGAGCTGCGAAATTTCTACTTCATTAATCTAATATGGGAATAGACGAGCCGAAAACGACGGCATACGGCATCGTTTGGAGACATTCCTATTCGATTTTTTCATATAGTGACCTTCACAAGATGCCCCAGTGCAAGAATTAAGATTTTTCTCACGCGCAACTTGTTCACAAAATTTTTAAACAATTTGTTTAAACAAATTTCTAAACTTATTTACTTTTTGTAACGAAAAACCTTTATGAGCCATCTGGTATAAAAACGGCCCTTAGTAATTTTTCTGTATAGTTCAAATAGTTATTAAAAGTGTAAGCATAAATATGGAAAAATGCTATATGTACTTTATATATGAGTGCATACATATTATATATACATATATGCATATATGTATATATAAGTGCATATATTTGTAGATAATGCACATTAAATCAAATAAAAAACTCATAATCATTAGTTTATGGGCTTTATTGACCAAGTTATACAAAATACATGTTCAATAAATTAATGTCTGTACCCAAAGTACATTGTTATTATATTCACTCTTACTCTTAGTAATAAAAAAAAATGTCTCCGATCACGAAAAAATGAAAATAAGCATTTGTATAGATTAACTGTAATCTTTTGTCGACTTTCTTCGGATAAATCAAACATTTGTGAAAAAACATTTTCGTTCTTAAATATTCCCTAGAATTCGCGAAATACATACTTTTGTATGTTAAGATAAAGGACTCAAGAATAAATAGCGTTTACATATGATTTAGGTTATAACTCGTCACAAAAGAAACTTCAAAAAATTTATTGAGTAGCTATTTTAAATTGCATATTTCGAAACTCAATAATTCATATTTTGTTGGATATATGTGCCTATTTAGGCACTAAATTGTTATTCCTTAATTTCAAATATATTCTAGTCTTGCGGGACTATAATAAACAATTAAAAAACAAAATTTGTAAACTATGTACATAAATTATAACTGCTCCTCAAGATTTGTTTAACAAGTATCTAAAGATTAGATCAGAGGTTGGTTGACACCAAATCTATATACTATTATAAAATTGTAGTTGTCTGTTTGTTTGTTTGTTTGTTTCGATTTAAAAAAAAATTCCAACTGATATATGAAGTGTAATTTTACAGGGTGTTCCATATATAGGATAGGTAGAATTAAATGGATTTAAGAAAACTTGAAAAAACTGTATAATAGGTGGCTCGTAAGTAGTTGCATATATACAATGTGGTTGAAATAAGGGGGAAGTTATACGAGGTGGTTCAAAAAAGTTATATTGAGTGGATCTTAAACAGTTGTATATACCAGGTGGTTGAAAAACGGGTGGAGTTGAACTACCTTTATACAGGGCGGATATCAAAATGTTATATTGTTAGGGTCTTAAGTAGTTGTATATACAATGTGGGTGAAATAAGGGTAAAATAGAATTATATTTATACAGGTTGGATAAAAAAATATGTTATGTAAGCAGTTACGTTATTTGAATTTTCTTGAGCTATTATTATAGTTATGAAATCGGTTGGAAATATTTTTAGAAACAGTTGTTTATACAGGGTGGTTAAAATATCAAATGGAGTGGAATTATATTTTATAAGGTAGTTAAAAATTTGTTTTATAACCACAAGTGGTTCACAAGTAGCATATTATAGGATGGAAGAAATATGTAGCGGAGTATAATTATAGCTATGTCTATAGGTGGGTTTAAAAAAATGTCTGGAAAATGTTATGATCTACAACCTGTTTCATATACCGGATAGATGAAATATAGGGTCGACTAGAATTCTAAGTATACAGGGTGGTGAAAAAATGTTATATAGGGTGACTCATAAGTAGTTCCATATACAGGGTTGTTGAAATATAGCGTGGAGTAGAACAATAATTATACAGTGTGGGTAAAATTTTTTTGGAGTACCTGAATTTGTGGAGCAAGGTCAAGTTATCGTTACACAATGTGATTCAAACAAGGTTAGAAAAAGTTGCAAATGAAGGATGGTTTAAATGAAGCGTGGTGAAAAATTATATTTTGCGTCGTGAAAAATTATATTTTAAACTGTCCTTCAAAAATTAGGAGGTAATAGCGTAGCTCATAAGTAGTTGCACAGATCTGATATTTGAAATATAGGGAGGAGTAGAGTTAAGTAGTTGACTATTTAAAAATTGTTACATAGGGTGCCCAATAAGCAGTTGCAATTTTGGTGAATTTTATTGAGAAGTGATGGATTTATATTTATACAGGGTGGTACAAAAAATTTTGTACTGGGTGGTCGATAAGTAGTTGCCCATACAAGGTGGTTGAAATAGAGGGTGAAGTAGAAGTTTAGTTTAACAGTGTGGATAAAAAATTTTATGAAAAATTTTCTAGAATAGAACATGAGCTGTTGCATATATGCAATATCTGGAACATGGGGTGAAGTAAAATTATCGTTATACAGTGTGATTTAAACAATGTTAAAAAAGTTGCATATACGGGCTGGTTGACATATAAGGTGATTACAAATTATATTTTCCAGGCTGGTTAAAAAATGTCAGAAAAATGTTATATATGGTGACCCCGAAGCAAGATGCATATACAGTGTGGTTGAAATATTTTGTAAAATAAAAGTATGGTTATACATGATGGTTCAAAAAATGATAGACAAATAAGTTATAATGGTTGACTAAATAGCAGCAGTATATACAAGATGATTTAAATAACGATGGAAGTAGGGTTATTGCTATAGAAGGAAGTTCCAAAAAATAATTAACAAATTGTTACATAGGGTGAACATATAAAGTTGTGGTTTGGGTAAAATATGTTGGGGATTGGGGGATTTATAGTTATGCAGAGACATACAAAAAATAAGACTGGGTGGCCTCTAAGTATAAGTATAAAGTAGACGATGAACAGTTGCATCCTGATATATGGAATATCTGACATATGGGGCGAAGGAAAATTATAGTTATATATTGTGTTTAACACAATTTTAGAAAAAGGAGCATATTAAGGGTGGTTAAAATATAGGGCGGGGGAAATTATATTATACGAAAGGGCTAAAAAATTATCATAAATAATTGTTATATAGCGTATAGAGTGAGTAGAATTATAGATAGGTAATTAAAAAATGTTATATTGGGTGACAAATAAACAGCAGCATATACAGGATGGTTGCACTATAGGGTTAAGCAGAGCTACAGTTATACAAGGTGGTTCCAAAAAATGTTGAATAGAATTGTTATATAAGGTGGCCCATAAGTGCTTGCAGTTTCAATGAAATATAATCGGGATTGGTACATTTATAGTTATGTAAGGTGATTCAACAAAGTTAGAAAATTGTTATATTGGATAGCCCATATGTTTCATAAGTTATTTTTTTGTACAGAATTCTACATTCAATACATTTTATAATTAATTTATTTTATTTATTTATTAATTCATTTTATAAATTCGTATTGTTTTTAAGCATCTAAAGTGGCTCTTTTTGCGCCTTTTAAACTTTAACTCAAACATTTTTGAAACAGGTACTAATGACCTAAGCTAATCAACCTGTGTGAATTTTTAGGGCCGAAAAAAAACATTTTCGCCCTTTGCTTGCTAAAAAAAGTTTAAACAAATGGTGAAAAATTAAAATGTAAGCGACTACTATATTCCTATTCTGGGCCATTTTTTTAAGGTGATTAACATTATGGAATAGGAAAACTTTTGCGAACGCCTGCGATGTTTTTACCTTTTCTGGAATTTCAAATTAATTTGGCTAGTAGAATTTTTTAGTAGTGCTTGCATCTTGAGCGATAATTTAACTCTCCAAAAAATTCGGCTAATAAATATGAGGTCTTGAATTGCGTTATCAATATTGATCATTAATCAATTTTCAAACAATAAACTTCTCATTATTTGCAATGACGTTTATTGCTACTAAGTTCAATTTCTTTATTAATATATTATGGGTTTATTATTAGAACCAATTTTTATCCAGACAAGAATATCGATGATAACAATTCTATAAATTAATATCGATCTATATTTAAACCAGATTCACCGGTTCATAGTCCAGATATGTATTAAGTCGCTATTAATATATGTAATTTGAAGTCACATTGAAAAGGCGGAAATGAATATTATCGGATTTGTAATATATTTATTTGGAAACGTTCAGACTAAAATAAATAATAAGTGACTACGTGTAGTTCAACACTTTTCTAATTAATTGAGAAAATATGCTGGACCTATATTAAATAAAATCTAATATTTTCAGTGTTAATGTGACTTGGTTGTCAATGGCAGTAAAAACTGTATAAAATATAAATTAGAAAATGAGAGCTTGATCAAATTTTCACTAAATAATTAAAGAAATTTACTCTTTTGTTAAATATACAGAATGGCACAAAAAATGCAAAGATAATATATAACAGTTCAGCTGCATTCAAGTTGGAAAAACTTAAAAGAGTTGTCTTCAAAATTTATATGTGGTGCTCCTATGGTCAACTTTGTTGTAAGCTGGTGCACTGATCAAAAAAAGAATTCTGTCGAATCAGTGATCCCATTAACGTCATAAGGGAAACCCTGGAAAAAAAAAACAGAAGTAAAAAAGTAAAAAAGAAATACACATTTAAATCATTATTTTAGCATAACAGCTAAGTTACTGTACTCTAATTTTCTTCTTAATGAGTAGAGGTACAGGGTATTTCAAAAACAGGGTTGCAAACTTCTGCTCTGTACAGATCTCATTAAAATAAGTTATATGCCCTTAATGCAAATTATAAGCGTCGTATTTAGGTTGGTGAAGGGGTTTTGAGCCTGAATATTTTTTATTTCATTTTTTTTATCATTATCTCTACAGATTTTTATTGTTTCTGAGTTCTTTAGGAATAAGACCACATTAACTTGAAAGTCCGTATATTTCAAAAAGTCCAAACGATCCAAATCGTAAATCAGACCACATTTCAATGGTAATTAACAAGAAAATTAAAAATTAAAATGATTTTGAATGGCAAATTTATTAAATCACAATATGACATATATAAAAATTTTAATTTTATGTAAAAAATATTATATCGGTACAAATCGATATTTCCAATGGTTTTCGAGTAAATAGAGTTTTGAAAGTTACTCTGCTCAATAAGTTTTTATGCCAAAAATTTGTTTACCATGACAAATAAACAACTCATGTGGCTACAACGCTTAACAAGTTATTTGACAAACTGTCAGTTAAGCTTTGCAGTGATTAATTAGTAAAAAGTAGTGATTAGAAAATTTAAGTATACAACATTACTGCAACTCATAAAATGGAGTCATATTCAAACACGGAAATGACAGATATGCACTTTATGTAGGGCAGTGCGGCTGGAAATGCATCAGAAGCGAGGCGGCTGTATGCGGCATCATACCCGAATAGAAGAACTCCTTTTCGACAGGTATTTGATAAGATCCATCAGCGTTTAAGAGAAAATGGTTCGCTCTAACAAAGAGTAAATGATCGAGGCAGAGACACCCCCTTCCTAATCTAAATAGGACGTTTATGATTTGCATGTAGAAAAACGGAATAGTTCATGCTATTTAACATAAAAAATTATGTGAAACCCATACATTTTTTTTTTCTATTTATTTTCGACCGCTTTGTCAACAACAAAATAAAACAATTTTTTTAGCATATAAATTCGTAGGGGTGGGTTTTAGGGAACATGTTAATAAGGCATTTTTGGCTTATTTTAATGAGTTCTATACACAGCGGAACATTAATAATAATAATAATAAAAGGGATGCGCGAAAAATTCGATGGGGTGCAAAGAACAACTCATAATTAATTCCGTTGTCTGCAATCAAGCCCACGCCAAACGACGTAATCTCTACATGGCATATGTGGACTACAAAAAGGCCTTTGATTCAGTTCCACATGATTGGCTCATTATGGCACTGAAACTCTATAAAATGAATAATTGTATTATTAACTTTTTAGAATATGCCATGTCCACCTGGCAAACCAAAATCTCACTGAATGAAGCCAACTGTTCGATACAAACTGACCCGATTCCAATCAGAAGGGGTATATTCCAGGGAGCCCGCTGTGGTTCTGCCTTGCCATGAACCCTTTCTCAAACAAACTCAACTCGACTAACTTTGGGTTCAGTCTCAAACACAACAACATTCAAGCATTAAAGATAAACCATTTCTTATACATGGACGACAACTTGTTGATGGCAGCTACGACAGAACAGCTGCATGATATGCTTAAAATAGTAGAAGGATGACATCGATATGAAATTTGGCCTAGACAAATGTCGAGTTATTAATATAGTTAAAGGCAAAATTCAGCAGGGTCACTTCAAAATGCCAGATGTCACCTCAATTAAATCTATGGGGGAAGGTCATACTTATTAATACCTTGGAATAAAACAGGCTCAAAGTATTGATCACTTGACCATGAAAAAGGAGCTAACAGCAGAGTTTTATGCAATGGTAAGACGACTGTTGAAAACCAAACTAAACAGTAAAAATCTGTTTCAGGCTATCAACACCTATGCATATCCTGTGCTCAGTTACTCTTTCAGTATAATTAATTGGTGCAATACTGACATTGAACAATTTCAACGAAAAGTTCGAGTTTTACTAACAAAAAACAAAAGCTCAAAATCACCATCCAAAGAGCTGTGTCGAAAGTACAAATTTACCACGGTATGAAGGAAGAAGAGGATTGGCAGATGTAAGCAAACAATTATATCAACAAATTTCTATTTTCGTAGTCATTTCCAGAAACTCGCAGAATTTTCTGATCTACACAGAGTCATGTGCCAGGTTGATGACTCAACACCACTGCGACTGACACAAGAACATGTCCAATTACACCACCAGACCACTGAACAGAAACTGTTGAAACGGAAAGAGAAGCCCCTTCAAGGAAGACATGTAAATGAGGCCAACTAAGATTATGTCGATGGTGCAGCCTCGAATTACTGATTAATCTCTGGTCATATGTTTCCTGAAACGGAAAGCTTTATATTGGCAATCCAAGATCAAGTAATTCCAACTAAGAACTATCTAAAGTACATCGTAAGAGACCCTTCTATTTACAACGACAGATGCAGGTACGGTTGCCAAACATCTGAATCTATTCAGCATATCACAGGAGGTTGTCAAGCGTTCGCTGCAACTGGATACCAAGAACGACATGATGCTGTGGCAAAAATACTGCACCAGGAACTCTCACTGCAACTTATACTATCACAGTCGGTGAGATTACCATACTATAAATACAAACCAGAATCTTTTTTAGAAAATAACAACTACAGGCTGTACTGGGACCGCACGATACTGACTGATCGGACTGTTGCTCACAATAGACCAGATATAGTTTTGGTAGATAAAGTCGCTCGGAAAACAACTTTAATTGACATAGCAATTCCTAACAACAATAATAAAATACTAAGCAGGCTGAGAAAATAACCAAATATAGGGATTTGGAATTTCAAATGAAGACTCATTGGGACATGAACAACACACGAACTGTACCAATTGTTATACATATCAACGACAGGACTAGTTTCAAAACATCTATTAAACTATTTAAAATACCTCGGTCTGGACGAACATCTTTACCAACAAATGCATAGCCGTCCTGTTATGAACAGGCCGGGCGGTCAAGAAATTCATGGGAAACTGCCGCCACGACTCCAACCACGGGCTTGAAAACCTGGCAAGGGCTCCCATAGAGCTAAAACCTTTTTGATATGTAGGATATCTGGGGTTTAGTGAATATTTCCCTAAAGGTACGCTATTCCTGTTTTACCGGTATATAAAAGTTCTAGAAAGTGCAGTGAATATTAGTTTTTATAAGAAATAATTCAACCCACGGAGTTTATATCAATTGATTAATAATTGATGATTGTTTCAGTCTTCACTTGATGAAAATTCATTTCTTAAGATTACTTAAAAACAACAAATACTTGTTTAAATTTTCACTTTTTATTTCTTTAAATTTGACATATGTTTTGTATTTCCAATTTCCGATAAAGCCAGACTTAGCGAAACATATCTCAAACTTAAAGAAATAAAAAGTGAAAATTTAAAAGTATTTGTTGTTTTTAAGTAATCTTAATAATAATCTTTGTTGAACTAGTTTGAATGTTACAGATGCAGTTTAATTATGTTTAGATTTTCTTTACCTCTTTTATTGTACTTGTGATTTTGTCTTTCAAGTATGTTTCTATTTCTATATGTGAATATCAATACATTGTATGTATATAATTGCTAAGATCGAGGAGGCCCCCTTCTTTGTAAAGTTGGTTAGTGTCAGGCAATATACTTTTTCTGTATATTATTTTTATTACCCTATTTTGTAGCGTATGCAATTTTTTAAAGTGGTTTTTAGTAGTTCCACCCCAAGCAGGTATTCCATATTGTAATCCACTCTCGGATAGAGCAAAATACAAAGTTTTTTGTTCGTTTAGTGTCTGTATGTTTTATTTAGAAATGTAAACTTGTTTATTAGCTGTCTTAATATATTTTGCTGACATTTTTGACATGTTCGTCCCAACGTAGGTGAAAGTCAATCGTTACTTCTAAATATTTTATACTATTTTGTTTGCTTATTTCGTGTTCAGATACTCCATCATATTATAAGCAGAGTTTCGAAATCTGGAAGACTGTTTTTGTAGCTAGTGAAGAGTACATAATGTAATAATGTAAATTTTTTTAAGTCATGTTCTGCCATGTTTTTTAGCGATAGACATGAGTCATGGGAACACTATTTTAGAAAGTCCATGAGTACCAGAACTATTAGGTAACGTAATGTTTGCAGCTCAGTAATTAATTTTTAATTTGTTGAGTTATTTCCGGTCTTTTTACTACTGGTAGTACTGGTCAAAATAGTGTTAATAATTTTTATTTTTAACCTTTAGTTCAAATTAATTAATTATTTCTATCATTATACAAAATCATGGTTCTTGTATAGCGAAATTAAGATTTTTTAGGTATAGTTTTATGAACGTACTTGGCAGCCGCATTATTTCAATTTTTGGTGAAAATCAACGTCAAATCTGTTAGTGTGAACATCGTTATCGTGGTGCTTTCGAATACTTTACATTAATTTCGTTATCTTATCGAAATGGCCTCTCCAAGCAAACCGCTGGAAAATAGATGGGTGGTAAAGCCTCTAGGAAACAATTAGCAACAAAGTCAGCACGTATAAGCCCGCTACAGGTGTTGTAAAAACCACAACGTTATAGACACAGTAATTCTTCGTGAAATTCGTCGCTACCAAAAAGCACCGAATAATTGCTCAGAAAAGTGCCATTCCAAGGTGTTGTTAGGGAAATCGCAGAGGCTTTCATCACCGATTTAAGAATTCAGAACTCAGCAGCAATAGGTTTGCTAGAAGCTAGCGAAGCTCATCTGGTTGGTCTTTTCGAGGATACCAATTTGTGTGCTATCCACGCGAAACGAGTAACCATCATGGCAAAGGACATACAGTTGGCAAGACATATACGTGGTGAACGCCCTTAAAAAATATAAGATTGGATGATGTTTGTAGTTGTGTTAAAAGGTATATATGCCAAAGAAATATTTTATAAAGGATTAAAGTATTACACTATCAAATATCTTCGACGGAGATGGTTTATACACGAAATTCCATAACAGATTTGACAATTATATAGATTAGTGTTACTCGTTTTTCTATAAATATCAGATTCTAATTATTTTTTGTGGTCAATATATGTAGGATAACTAAATTGGAAATTGAATAAGATAAAAAAACTACTTTTCCTAGTCACATTAATAACAAAAAAAATTATAGAATGCCGATTCATAATAACAGATACCTCCACTTCAATTCAGGTTCTATAGGGAAAATAGGGGAAACAATTATAAAAAGTATTCTTGCTGGTAACAATTGCCCTAAAGATTTCATCAACAAAAAGTTAAATACAATTCAGCACAAAATATTGGAATCACTACACACTCCTCTAAGTAATACCAACTAACAACTATATCGTATATATAGGAGTGTGTATCACAAATACTGAAAAGAGTATTGAAAACTACATTACAGACAAGCAATACCATAAAATCAGTTATATCGAAAACAAAACCAACAAACATAAGTGAATAATTTACATTTAAGTATTATTTGCTAATAAATTTTACAGAAGGGAAACATCTAGAACTCTAAATGAATGAATAAATGAACACTGAAATTTATAAAAGAAGTGGCAGTTCGAGCAACCTAAAACGTGTGAGCATGTTTGTGACCCATATACTTAATACTAAAAGTATATAAGTATATAAAATTGAGTTTGACAATACAACAATATTACACAAAGGAGAACTCGAGGGAAAACTAATATTAAAATAGTCTGAGTTCTGTTAAATGAGGGTTATTGTACCGCTTGGACTTATGTAGAATTGTATCTGGTTGCCGATATTTAAGGATGAAATTAATATTGATCATCTCTTTTTCAACAACACTATATCGAGATAGTTTATAATTCAATCAACAGAATTCTTTGATCGCGTTTCTGACTAATTACAACAATAGTCGACATTAAAAGCACCACATATAAATTCTGAGGACAACTCTTTTAAATTCTTCTCACATGAAAGCAGTTTGGCTGTTATATATGGTCAATGTTTAATCACTATTTTGGAAATAACACCACAATTAAGGAAATTACTGTATATTTCCAAACGCTTCGAGGTCGAGGTCAGACTTCCTTGTCAATGGCAAAAAACCTATGAAAAAAGGAACAATTCTGAAATATTCATTTGTTAATATTCCTTCTATATCATGACTTTGAGATACATCCTAAAAACTATTACATCTTCATACACTTGAGTTTTTTGCTCAAACTTGTATCCCAATTATTTTGGTAAGCACTTGGGTAGTGTAATGTGAAAACTTCAGGATCTATTTCGCCTTTTGTTTTGGATTTTATTTCAATATATTCACAGCAATTCCTCTATTAGAAGTGCTGAAGATATTTGCGATCTCGCAGGTTAAACGTGAACCACGTTTTGTAGTGCTGTCGTTTCTGTACCAACTTTTTAGCAATATTCAGGTTCTTTGGAATCTCATTTGTTTTTAAGACTCCTTGTACTTAAGCATTGGATTTAACGATGGTTAGCAACCATTCTCACTTACTTTATTAGTACTTATAATTAAACTGTGATAAAAATCTTTTATTGCCACCTTCATTTTTTGCTTACGTGACAAGCTACGTAACAATCCTATTAATATTAAATTTCTCAGTGAAATCACTAGACTGCAAAACTTACTGTTTAATAACATCAACTCAAAAAACAAAAAACCCGACTGCGCAAAAATGAGCTTAAAATAAAAAGTCAATAATCCAATTAGCGTAAAAAATGAACATTAAAAAGATGAAAATACGATTTCTGTCTCCAACCCTACACCCTTTACGTCCACGTAAGTTGAGATCCAATAATTTAAATTTTTTATGCAAATGTGTAAATCAGTTAGTCGACTAAGAAAATGCTTTAGAATCCATTGTCAGTTCCATTTTTCTTGTCGTAATAGTAAAAAGTTTTATAAGCGAATTATCTATTCTGATTAGTATTCGCTAATTAACATCAGAGATCAGAAAAATATCCAGGAATCATGTTTTAATTCGCAAATTCCTTTAATATTGGTGGAATATCAAAAACGACACACCGTAGAATGCATTTCTACACAAGGGTTAAAAAGAGGTGTCACTTATGATAGGGTTTCTTTTAGAAAAATTGAGAAGCTAGCGCTGGGGTGAAGAGGGTTCAATTTAATTAACGGTCAGAATGGCATGGGTTTTGAGGTGTTATTGTGATTTTCAAAATAACGCGTATTTTCAAAAATATTTGAGGTGGCTCGTATTCGTTGTATATTATCGAATAAGTAGTGGTGCATATTGTATAGAGAACTGTGCACACATCGTTTGTGCTGAAAAAAAAAACGTATAAAGCTATCTACAATTATCGAATACACACTGGATTTGTGATGCAAGCCGAATGAACTTTATCGTAATCATGTTGCAGTAAAGCATTGTACTATAGCATCGCTTGCTTGAATAGGAACAGAAAAATACAGTGTCCAAGAGTCATTTGGAAGGACTGCACATATTTTTATTTCGTTAAGAAATGGACGACGAAAATTTTATTTACAGTGAGTTATGATTTCTTTGTTGGAACCAAATACTGTTTTGTGGGACAAAACTATGGAATTGTGTAAAAATCTCATTGCTACTAAATCTATTTGGTAGAAATATTAAGGGTATTAAGTCCAAATTTGTATTTGTATTGTATTGTATGTATTTATTATTTTTTTGGTTTCTGAAAAAATACAGATAAGTACAGTAATTGAAAATCAAAGTGTAGTATCTAAGAGAAGTGTGTGGAAACTGCACGGAACCCTAGTTGCCCTCTTATAGAAAAACTCTCTCTCAGGATTAACTGTGAGAAAGGTGGTCTACGGATTTGTCAACTAGTTTTCCTGGATAATATGTTGGCATGTATTTTGTGTGGCGTTTCGATTCCTCATCAGGAATCGTTGTCTAACAATTTAGTTTGAAATAATTTACACAATATTATAGCTTGAATTTTTGGCTATTTCAAACTACATTGTTCGACAACGATTCCTGAGCAGAAATCGAAATATAACATCAGATAAATATCACACAAAGTCTTCCCAATATAGTGTACAGGAAAACTAGTTGACAAACACGTCGACCTACTTTCTCACAGTTAATTCTGCTATAGAGTTTTTCGATAAGAGCACAACTAGTGTTCAGGGCAGTTTTTAGAAACTGGTTTTTAATACTACACTTTGATTTTCAATTACTTTACTCATTTGTATTGTTTCAGAAACCATGGTAAGGAGCGAAAATCCACATGAACATCCAAAATAACCATTTGCCTCCTCAATCATTTAGAAACTACTTATGTATTTATTATATGTTTTACAACTTGTGTGAGAAAGAAATGTCTTTTTTATATAATGATATAATACTCAATAAATATATTCATTTTACCATGAGAAAGATCCTTTGTTTGATAAAAAATAATTAGCAAAAGTAGTTTTCACATTGTGGGCTTCTAGTTTTCGTATCGATATTGATGTACTGTGAATTTCAAATATAGTTCTTGCTACTTTGTCATAATTGAGGAAGATCGGCTGATGCAGACTGTCAGTGTGAATTACGGCAGTTTATGAAGTAGCTTTTCTCAAGAATATTAAGTCAACTATAATGCTGCTAGTATACACTACAAATATGACATTCCCCAATTATAAAAGTCCTTCGACTGCTGTTTTTTCCTATTCAAACTACTTAACTACATGTGTAAGTTATGTTCAGGCTTTTCATCACAAACAACTAGCTGTTTTATTTGCATAATCACCTTAAACGGATTTCAGTTTCATTTTAATACCGCTGCCCTTTGCATTTAGTATTTGTATGGCCATCTTGAACTCTTTAGACGCCGTGGTAAATTATTTAAATCCCTGACATAACTGCAAAAGCCGGCGTGTAAACTTGCCCTTGAAAGAAACCATATTGATGAGTATAACACTAGGTGTAGCTAGTTATAAATTTGTAACAAATCTCTATAATTCTACAATTTATGATATGTCTCTTTAGAATTTTAATCCGCTCCAATGTTCTCCAACCTGCTCTAAATTGAGTGTGCAATTAAAAAGCTTCTAGTAGCATGCATTAAAGTCTAAAGTTTTTCTGTAGAGAAACTTTGTAAGCTGTAGCTGACACTGACAGCGAAAATTTATGGTCTCCAAGTGTGCATTATTCTGAAAAATCGGCTGCGTTCTATATTTTCCCCATAGCAAAATAAATTGTGTAGCGTCTGACTGGTAATATAGAACATATATACATACATATTATCAACAATTCATTGAATTTATATAATGAAATGAAAACTTAAAACTTAGGTCCTTAGGTAACTCATGTATTATTCACTGTTAATAAATGTATCATTTAAATTGTATTTTGATGGGTGGTCAATTACTGCGTTCAATTTCAGTTTGACATTTATTGCAAGCATTATTATAGTTACAGAAAATTGATACCCCACTTGTAATTTCTAACTAATATTTTTATGTTTATACATTATTGTTCGGTATCGAGAAAGAATCGGCATATTATGATGAACGCGGATCAACTAAATTGACTTAACTTATAATATCGTTTAAAAAGCAAGACATAACAGTTCTCTAAACACATTTTATTCAGAAAGTGATCATAAGAGCAAAGATACATAGCAACTTTGTGAAAAGTAGGAAAAAATACAAAAAAAGAAGAAGACTAAAATAGGAGCAGACCAAATCCAGAGCATTGAAATATGTAAATTAAAAGTACAAAATTACGTAGAGAATATGAAAGGCTTCGACAATCCAAATTAATTAACCGTAAATATACCAACCACAATAATAAGAGCTACAAAGGATGCAAGATATCAGACAAAACAATGGATAAATACAAAAAACAAGACAACTATATCAAGAAGGACAATATGATTCCGATCGTTACAAACAAAACAGAAAATATTCACGTACAATGTTAAAAAAATACTTAGAAGAGTACTACACAAAACTGGCAAGCTATGTTACGGAAAAGTACATGAACCTTAAATATCCGAGAAGAAAAGCAGAGAGGCACCAAATCGTAGTACTAACAAACGAAAACGGGCAAGAAATAAGAAACAGGGAAGAGATTATACTAACAACACAAAAATGCTATGAAGACCTATGCAGCAGAAAAAAAAATGAATGTGGGCTCATAGGACATACTCCAGTTAACCAAGGAGAAGTTCTCATTGCTCTAGAATTCCTAAAAAACATAAAGCACTCGGTGAGGATGAACTTGTGTAGTTGAGATGAAAAAAAAAACACATGACATAATAATACTAATGCTAAAGCAACTACTCAGCAGCTGCTTAGAACACATTATTAACAATTCTCTCCTGTAAGTTAGCTATCGCCAATATAAGTATAAACTATTTACAAGGATAATAAAAATGGATAGAAAAGAAATTAGCCTACTATTAACCTTTAGATCAGACCTCATTTCGGATAAGATATAGCACAATTGACCAACTACTCACAATAAGAATACTTATGAAAATATTAATAGAATATAATATTTTTGTGCACATGGCCTTTGTAGACTACGAAAGGAATAATAATGGAAAAGTTAGAACTTAGGTACAAAAACCTACTAAAAATTATATCAAAAACTATGTAATGCGAATTACAGTAAAGTAAAAACATATAAAAAATGAACTGAAAGACAATTTCTGTCATTACATATGGTGCACAAACGTGGACCCTAACAAATACATAAAGCATCGACTATAACCAACACAGAGAGCAATGGAGATAATTGTTGGGTATATAACTCAGAGACCAACATTCTAATGATTGGATTAGACACGTCACGGACTTAATTAAAAGAATTACTAATCTGGAGTGGGGCTACGCTGATCACATTGCAATACGATATAAAAAAACTGGCAGGTCTAAGGTGGATAGAAGAACCACAGAATAAAGAGTACTGAAAGGAGAAAAATGCCCTACACAGTCGCACAAATGCCCATAATTATAGTTTAAATTACTGCTAATATCTATTTTATCGCGAAATGAATTTAGACCATGGATTGAAAAATCTGGAAAAGATTTTATGGTAAAAAACTGTTGTTTCCTGAATGATAATTGTGACATATTTAGTTCATGTTTAAGCACTTTTTGGGAAATAGCACAACAAAACGCGAAATTTCTGTATATTTCCAAACGTTTCGGCATAAATTGGTCTCAAAAGGCTAAAAACAGATTCGCACGGAATGAAATGATTAGCGAATGTTTAAAGGAAACTAGGTTCACCCCCAATAAATACTGCTACATTATAAATGAATATGACGAAGACGACTACAATGTTCTTACAACGACAATGCTTCCAGATGCTTTATCCTTGCTAGCTATTGGGATTTTAAAGAAATTCATTATATATACTAATGATAATAACTCCTTTTTTGAATTTAACACCTGTAGACCAATTATATTCCAGGTGCCAAAATTGTGGTAATAATTCTTTTGAAAGATTTTTATGCTCTAATAGTAAATGAAAATGGTCTGCTGAAAGGAAAATTTAAATCGACTTCGTTAGCAATTTTTTCTAAAACTAAGTAAAAATAGGTCCTGAAATTTTATTCTACCGTTGAATGATCTTAGTATGTATGTAGGTTAAAAACATCTCGCAGGTCGAAGGTAAGATTGAAAGACAGAATGTGCTCATAACCATTAATACAAATTACCGGTTCTGCTAATAACCAGAGGTCGGTTAGTTGATCTATCACCTAATTGAACTATATCGGAATCACATTCCTATATCATCCGAATTCGTCGTAAATCAGTGAAGTAATATTTATAAATACGCATTGATATCAACTATGTACAATACACATAAACATTGTGGAATAATTTTCATATTATTTGCAAATTTTTGCATTATTGTGGCAAATTCGGTAACACTGTTTAAACTTTGATATTAAAGTATATCCCCAAAAAATGAAAATATTTTCAAAATCGTAGGTATGGAAAGTTCCTTATGGAGAGTTTTGCTTAAAAGTAATAACTAAAAACTGCATTATATCATTCAATTACATCCATCTAGTACCATATTTTTTTGTTTTTGATGTTTTTTCGACCTTTGGCTTGTTTCATGATGTTGTTTCTGGTGTTAAGTACAAAACTTTTCAGTGTCAGCAGTGTGGGCATGTGATTGAAATTCATATAGATTTGTTCCGCTAAGTATTTCTCCGTTGTTTTCGTACTATTAAAATCTAATCAAATTGCATCAGTTGACCTTCTCATTTCTCAAGTCTGTGCCTATTTAGAGCTTGGTTACCACGAAAACAATGGTATGATAATTTTTATGCCAACATTTCTTTTTAAATCCTTTCTACATGGCCATATCATATTAACTGTTTTCTCTGAATGAGTTAAATAACTTTTTTCTAAGTTCATTAGATATTTCATTCATATATTATTAACCTAGTCTAAGCCTTGGAGTTACTCTTCTGTGTGCGTCCATACCAGTCGCTTCTATTTACTCCAGATATTATCTCATTCTTCAGGTCCCGGGTACACACATTTTGTTGTAGATTTGAATTGTTCATTGTTTTTCTATTTAGATGCTTCACAGAGTTCTGTTAAGTGGTTGTTGCTGTATTTGTTCTGTATTTTATTTCTGTATGGTTTGTGACTTCTTTACTAAAATCAATTCCTGATTATTGATAGTTGTTACATATGTTCGTATTTTATTTGTTTCTCAGTCATGTATTTTAAGTCCTCTTCGACATTTTTTCATAATAATCTACGAAATAAAGGGTACGCATAGGTGTCATCATCTATTTCGGTGCCTATTCCACTGCATTTTTCTCCATTTTTTTCGAGGCATATATCTTAAAAAGAGTTGGGGAGGTATAGCATCTCAGCTCATTGTTTACTGCAGATTTAATGCCGTTCTATAAATTTAGGGCAGCTGTTCTGTTGCTATGATTAATGTGGGAGTTTTGCAGTCCTTTCTTTATTTTATTTCGGTATTGGTATTTTATCAAGGTTTTCTGAGGTCTATAAACACCAATGTAAAAACTCAGTTTTGCACCCTAACACCAAACCTTTATTTTAAACACGGAACGCCGTTTCAACAAGTCTAAGTCGTCATCATCAAGGAGTACACCAAACAGTTTCTTTAACAAAGTGTGTAATTTCATTACTGAATGCTTAATGACAGTTGTATTAAGTTCATCGGTGTTTGTGTTAAAGCATATTTTGTTTATGACTTTAAGTTTAAAAATTCTATTTTTATTATTATTTGACATTGATCGGTTAGGTCAACAAGCTATCCTCCATTTTCGTTACACGTATACTTTCCGAAAGGTGACATTATGCCTTTTTTAATCAATAAATAATTTTAAGAACGAGAATATGACTAAAGCCAGCTTTGTTATCGCGTAGAACAAAGCGTAGTATAGAGTACCGTTCAGAGCCAGCATTGATTCCACGATTCATCTAGATGACTTTCTCTTGTGGGAAGCGCAACTGATGAATGTTCCCGATCGGAAACAATAAATATGTATTCTCTTGCGTACAGAAAAATGAAACCTCGAAGACAGTATTCAGTATCTCTGACAGGTCAAGTTATCATCAAATACATATATAATTGTTCGAGATGACATTATTTTGTGGCAAGCGCAACTGATGAAGATTCCCGAGCGGAAACAATATATACTATATATATACTGTCTTGCGTACAAAAGAATGGCACCTCGAAGAGAGTATGGTAGAAGAAATTATACAACCATTTGTATGGACTAGTGATAACAAACATTTTCTTTCTTGAACGTGTTAAGTGTTTAAAATCACTATTGTATTGGACAACCGAACGTTCAAAAATAGAAAATAATAATCGAAATGAAAGTAAGTAAGAAACTTTAAAAAAATAGAAGAAGCATCATTTCCTCCTTTGACTGAAGTTAGAAGTACAACAAGGAATAGCATAGCAATAAGCTTTACGATAGGACCCAGATGAAATGTCGTACCGACCAGAAATAGGTTAGTTCATAGTAACCAGTTGCCACCGATTCCAAAGGTTTGAAAAGTTCCACGCGAATCAAGGTTTGTCACAACCGATTGCCGAGATCGTTGATTGTTGTAGAATTTAACAAACTTTGGAGTTATCAGCAACTGGCCTCTTTGAATAAACCCATTAACTCTAAATGTCTATTAATATTAATGTATATGAAATTAACATCAGACAGAAAAGTTATAAATTTAAATTATTAAATCATAATAGATAATAGGTATAGGTTTCCATGTCCCTATAACGTTGGAAATACTTGCTAGCTATTGTAAAATTTTTAAGTAAAATGCATTTTACTTCTTGCATAATGGATTTTGAAATAAATTTAAAATATGCGAAATGAATGGTATGCATGTGGTTTAGTGCAAACCGAAATTAGATAATGCATTGTGAATTTTTCCCATATTTCACGTCCAATCCAGTTTATTCATTCAGTTTCATAAATTACAATAAACTAGTTGAAACAGGAGGCAAATTATTGGATTAATGTTTCGGTGTATTGGATGAGTGAACATTATGTGGATTGATTGTAAAGGAAAATACGAATAGTGTGGCACAGCAGATAAATCGACAATAGTTCTCCACTTTCCATTGTATTTCTTGTATTTATTTCGTTTTTTGAGCGTCATTCGAATACTTTTAATTGATTATTTCAGTAACAAGACTTGCCAGAGTAAAAATGATACATGCATATTGCAAATACAACTACTTTTAATGTTTTATGATTTTTTAGTTTACGCAAAAATTGAGAATTTATGAAGCGAGAACTAATATAAATATTTTTTCTTATGACTTTCAGGTATATTTGTTTGCGGCCGTCTGGTACTGCATTTGTTCTGATATCAGTATTACTATAGTAGACAAAGACACAGTGGATTCATTCAACGTTTTAGTTAATTACCGCACCCAGTTTGAGGATTGACTTGATATAATCATGTAGGAAATATATTTTTATAGACATGTTACAAAGCAAATCCATATATTATACATTTCCGATAATATTTTTATAGTCATTTGGTCCGTGATTTTCGAGAAAGTGTGAAGTTTTCCTCATGAAAAAATCCCTATCTGAGTTTTTAGCCTCATTAGATGGTCTATTTTAAGAGCTATCAATATTCCGTTCATAGTTTGGCTTTAAATGTGGAGGTGGATAGTCATCATGGGGTTATAATGGTGCAGTATTATTAACATCTATCTGTTCTCTTCTGTTTTGCAAAAATCAACTTTAATATTTGTCTCATTTACAATCAAAACAAATAAATTGTATTCGTATATTTTCGCATGGTAGTTTCTCCAATTGAAATTCCCTGTCTCATATGACTTATTTTTTGAAACAAAAAATTGCTAATACTACTTTCTGCTTATTGCAATATCACAAAGACCAGATTATTATTCTGTTACAGAAAGTTTTTAATTTTTCGTCTCGATTTTAAAAGAAATTTCTTTGTACCATTTCCACCCATTTAATGGAGATCTCAAAATTCTGTTTGTGTTTTAGATGAGAACTGAAGTTGAATAAACATGGTATAATGAAAACTGGCAGTTATTTCAAAATTAGTAAGCACCATCTTTGTTAGAAAATTTTATTGCTCAGAAAAATATGGTAGTGGTGAACTTGCCAGACATGAATGAAAAACATTTGAACTAAGTAAATGCGAATTTTGTTTGAAAACATTCAGTTCTTATTAGTTCAGGTCATTTACGAAATTACGTAACAAAATTAATAGTAGAACAAAACCGACATCAATGTGTTCTAATGATAAACCTTGACCAATTGGCATAAAATTCAACATTTTTTATCGATGCGTTTTTGTTTTTTAACAGAAAAAAAAACAGCGAAAAATCGGTAACAATTTAGTTTTTACCTTTTACACAAAATCCACCGATAAAACCGTGTTTGCTACTATGGGCAATGTTGAAGAGAAAAGTTTTATCATTAGAACACGTTGAGTTGGTTTTGTTCTGTTAATTTTGTCACCAAAAGGTCTTTTTCTCCGTAAATGACCTCAGCTATATGAGCATTTAAATCCTCAGCTATTATGATTGGTGTCAACTGGGACTAAATGGAGCTAATTGAGGCTAGAGAACTATGTAAATTTTTTTTAAAAATTACGTCTACTGACATGTGAAGTAAGGTCGTTACCAAAATGTCAAGTATGAAGATATGAGACATAAAAATTTTCTCCATTTTATATTATTGAATTGTGTGTGAGTTAAGAGCGTTTAACTTTTACTCAAATAATAATTGCTGCATAAGGTATGGTAATGTGAAATCAGTTTTGAATAATGTACATTTAGATTTCAATAGTTACATATTGATATCATCAAGCCATGAGTGGTACCACTTAGTTAATTGTAGTCGTATTACTTTTAGTACTATTTCAGATGATTTTAACAAGTGCTTGATTTTCAAATATACTCTATATAACCTATAAGGATATTTATTTCATTAACAATATATTAGTAAGTGATGTGAGAACGTAGATTTGGAATGCGTAATTTTTTCGAATTAATTTATTTATATATCTTAACCAACTTTTGCGACCTTTCACTCCACTTGTAAGGAGAATGAGAAATACAAATATTGCGTTTAGTCTTTTTCTCACAGCACACTTTGAAACTTCACTTTATTAAACTTCTCACACTGAAGCGCAAATTGTAAATGACTGCTCATTGGATTTAGCCAAGGACATTGATTCGGGATTTTTGAAATAATAATTGGCCATCCGATATTTAAGGTAAAAGAAGTGTACTTAATGGGATTATTTGAATTGTCTTGTGGTTGTAATAATATTTTGAATATCATTACAATCAATAAATATTCGCCTGGGCCACTCAGTTTACAGCACACCAACACCCAACGACAGATACCTTCACGCCCGGTCCCATCATCATCCATCTCAGAAACGGTCAGTCGTCAACTCACTGGTGCATTGAGCTACCTCAATTTGCGAACCCAAAATTTGGGAAGGGAATTAGCTTGGGTAGAGGGTAGCGCACTAAATAACAGATACCGTAAACGAGACAATCACAATTCCATTTCGCGTCACCAAAGTCTCCTTCGTAAGAAAGAATTGGTGTCTAGTGAAGCAGTAGCATATTTGCAATATATCAGCAATGTGGCGAATAGGATTGGAAGCTTCTCAATAAGCACGAGGTGAAAAGAGTCTACAAACACTATCCAAATTTTAAAAGTGTTACGCTCCCCAAAGGATAAACAAAATCATCTTTCATCTAAGTGTGTTTATTCCATTCAGTGCTTTTGTGAGGCAGTATAAATCGGTGAAACAGGTCGATCTGTAAACACCCGTCTACGTGAGCACAAGTGTAGCTGAACATCACCACGAAACAGGTCGCCAAATCCTCTTCGACAGCTCCTCTGTCGTAGACAAATCTCCGTATTATTTCACCAGATAATTCTGTGAGACTGTTGAAATCGCCAAAAACCCAAAAATTTTAACCGAGACAAAAATTTTAAACTTTCGCCCATCTGGCAAAAATCTCATCATCGAAATAAATGACTTACATTAAGTACTAACTAATAGACTTCAAAGAACATATTCAAAATTTGATTACAACCATAAAACAATTCAAATAATCTCATTAAGTACCTACTATCCTTCTTTTACTTGAAATGTCGGATGACCAATTATTATTTCTTAAAAACAAAAATCCCCAACAAATGTCGTTGATTATATCCAATGTGTAGTCATGTACAAATTGTGCCTCAGTGAGTGAAGTTTAGTCAATTGAAGATTAAAAGAGTACTGTGAGAAAAAGACTAAACGAATGTAGTCGCCGCAAGGTAAGCAACAGTTGTATTTGTCATCGTTGAAAAAGCCCCTAACACGTATGGGCGAAACGTCGGAAAACTTTGTTTATTACAGGAGTTTTTTTTTTGATGATTAGTATGGGGATCTCGGAAACTAGCGGAGATAGATCAATGGTTAAATTGGGAAAGATTTGCAGTTTTACTGGCCCAATTTAATGAAACTTTCGGATTTTTGTAAAAAGTCATGGCTTACTAGATATTTTGAAATAACGAAATTCTGTCGATTTAGTCAACTCCCTCTAGCTCCTTTGTTTTGATTGTATAAAAAAAGTTAAATATCAAAATTGAAGGGAACTGTATCCCGAATATGATTGTCATATCCTCGTTTGCCTGACAGCTCTCGTTTTCGAGATATAACACAAATTTTCCTTTTTCTGAATGGAAACCATAGTTGGCTATGACCTCAAAAAATCGGACATTTTTAGAGCTTTTCAACGATATAATACTCGATATAGTTATTTATAAAAATAATGGAGTTATGGCTGCTTTTCTCCCATATTTTCACTTTTAACGTAGTTAGCCATGAAAAATATTGTTTTCACTTTGACTTTTCCTCATTTGAGAGTAATTCCATTAGTAGTGCTGAACTGACAGTCGATATTGGCAGGTTTTTGTGATAAAATGCAATATTCTAACGAATAAAAACAGAATATGGTGGAAAAAATAAAATTTCAGTTCGTGCAGCTGAGGAATACTTTCATAGATATTTTAATCGTCGTCAACCTGCTCTATGTATATTTAAGAAGCTTTACGACAGTTTGCGCAGATATGGATCTTTTACTAAACCACCAAAGGAACGTACTCAAATTCACGAAGCAGCACAAGTTAATGTTTTGGCAATGGTAAATCAAAATCCATCTACATCAACTCCTGAGATTGCGGCAGAAGCTGCTACATCTCAACGAACTGTAGTTAAGGTACTGAAAGCGCACAAGTTCCACCCGTACAAACTTTCAGTTTCTCAAACTTTGCATGCTGGTGACGAACATCGACGTATTTTGTTTTGTACATGGTTTAGAGACATGTACATCAAAGGTGTTAAGGTCAGATGAAACTAGATTTACTAACTGCGGCATGTTCAATAGACACAATGAGCATATCAGGGCTAAAGAATGTAGAACAAACACGACCCCAGATAAAATTTGGTTTTATTGTTTGGTGTGGTTTCATAGGGTCTACTATTCTGGGGCCTTTTATCTATGACGAATCACTTACTGGGGAGCGCTACTTGCATTTCTTGCACTACACTTTTCAAGACATAATTTGAATTTGTGAACTCGTTTAGAAATTTAGTGGTTCCATCATGATGGAGCACCTGCTTATAAACTCTTGGATAGGAAGAAATGGCCCACGCGAATGGCCATCCCGGTCTCCCGATTTGGCAGTTGTAGACTTCTATTTATGGGGTGCGCTAAAAAACAAATTGTACAAGAGAAAGTATGAGACAGTAGGTGACCTAAGGAAGGCGGTATTACAAGCAATTGAAGAAATTAAGAAATTGACAGGCGGTCTGTGAGGAAAGCGGTAATATCAATCTTAAAATGAAGCAATTTTTGTCTAAATAACAATGGGGGACTTTTCGAACATAAATTGTAACCATTATCATGTACTTTAATTTCTTAAGTTTTTAGTAAGTACCTATTTATTTAGTTTTTTCGTTATATCTGACATACCTAATAAAAAAGTCGTTCAAAGTTTTTTGGAATAGTTATTAATAAATCAATCTATTTCATGGATAACCACATTAAAAGTGAAAATAAGAGAGAAAAGCATCCATAATTCCTTTATTTTTATGAATAACTATATAGAGTATTATATCGTTGTAAAGCTCTAAAAATGTCCGATTTTTTGAAGTCATAGCCAACTATGGTTTCCATATTTGATATTTACACTTTTTTATAAAATCAAAAACAAAGGAGCTATAGGGATTTGACTAAATCGACAGCATTTCGTTTTTTCAATATATCTAGTAAGCCATGACTTTTTACAATCCGAAAGTGTCATTAAATTGGGCCAGTAAAACTGCAAATCTTTCCCAATTTAACCATTGCTCTATCTCCGCTAGTTTCCGAGATCCCCATACTGATCATCAAAAACTCACCCTGTATGTTGGTTAAAATAAAAAAGCAGAATCAAGCAAATGATGTATTTGTATAAAATGATCTTTAAAAGAGAGGTTTAACTATTTCGATGGTGAACTTTGCCTTTAGCAATCCGAAGACGTTTACAATGGTAAGCACAACATGTACTGTGCAATACCTAATGATAAATTGACTTATTAAAAGGCATTCCTAACCAAAGAGTAATTAGAGTTTATATATTGACTAAGTTTCTGATTTATTAGTACTGGGACTATAATCAGAATTATTAAAATTATCACAGCAGATAAATGTGTGAAGTGTTTGTGTTAGGTTTAGCATTCATATTTATTCCCGATAAACGTTTGGAATTGAAGGAAAATTATATAGCATCCCACTTTTCATGGGTATACTCGTATGTTATCAGACAAACTTAAGCAACATTTGTATTGTATGTCCAGGAATTTTTAATTTATCAATTGTTTTATTTATTATTGACCTAAAAATCAGAAGTCATTTACTCTTTGAGTTGTTGGGTACTAAAAATAGCAGAAGTAAAACAAATTACGGTAATAAAAATATTAAAACATAATTTACATTCTTATTAACATATTTAAGTGAAAATCATTAGATATACATTATTTCCTATTAAGTGAAGGGTTTTTAAAATGTAATTATCTCAGGAAAAATATGTTTACATTGCAAACTTATATAAATCAGCAACTTAATTACTGTTACACAGATGGAAAAATTTTATTATTGATAACCGTGTAGAATAAACTGCATTTTTGGTTAAAATTTTCTGTTTTTGAAACTTTATAAAATTTTGTTTAAATAAAAATAATTATAGTATAAGTTCGGTTTCCAGTGCTAAGTTTGTCTTGATACGTTGTTATTAGTTTTCGAGTATATGCAGCCATTTAATATAGGTTTACTTATCGAAATGTTACAAACTGTTTGTCATTCATGAATGAAATAGTACTACAATTTACGTAGTTTGAAATAAGACATTGTACGGTATCGCTTACTAAAAATGTCTGATAACAAATTATAAATGAATGTGGGCGAAGATATCTTGAAGTAATATTTGTTTATTAATACGGCGACTCTTTTGCTCCTTAAGATTGTAGTTCAGAAGTCAGGATTATCGGTAATCGAACTAAGAAAGTTGATATATTCGCAAATGTTTTTACTTCATGTGGCACACAGCTGTATAATTGGCACTGAAATAGAGTGAGCAAAACTGAGAAAGAGTTAAATACCGTTTCCAAACTAATGAACGATTATTAATATTCATGATTAGTGTTATAGACAATGGCTTTGTTCATGCACCAATTCATTATCATGCTGCCTTTATCGGTTCTCGGTACCCATTTGGTTCTCGAGTCTCACATTTGCGGCATTTCTTTGATGGAATTCTGAAAATTTCTTATCTCACTTCCCAAACAGGCGCTTAATCTTCTGTTCTTTTTGGTGACACAGAAATCTACGTAAAAGTTGATAAGAATTGTTTGAATAATGCAAAGCGTTCTTGGAGTTTCTTTATATAAACTATAAAAGGTTCCTTGAAATTTTATCATAAGCCCAGACATTTTAATTGCACTTAAGGTAATTACTTTGGAAAGGCACTTCTATTACATAGAGACTGTTCAAAATGTTGGAAGTATGGACGTACTTGTGTTCTTGATAGGGTGTTTCGGATTTGGATATGGCACAAATTATTTCGAAATACTTAATTAATTTTAAAACTAAGCCTTTGGTTCGAAGTTAGGGTTAAAGTGAGTTCCGCCCGCCCAAGTCCTTCCTGAATTACTATTTGAACCAGTGCGAATATCAGAATGAAACTTTAGGTATATGATGTAGAATAAAGGTAATCTATTAAACGGCGCATTTATTTTAACGATATGAGTAATTAAAATTAACCTCAGTTCAGAGTAAAATGAGTTTCAAATTAACATATCTTTAATGGTCATTTGATATTAATACCTACTTTTACCAATTAATTAGTCCATATCCACTGTAACTGGTGCCAAATTTAAAAGCTTTTGAATAAGTTATCCTATTATAACTGTTCACTTCTTTCAAATCAAATGGTTTGTTGGCATAATGTGAATTTGCAACATTTGCCAATGTGACCCGTCCAAGATGAATTCCAGCCTCAATATTGTCATTTTCTTATATACAAGTGCTGCTGTCACAAAAATCCACCACACGTTGGTATGTTAGAACTTTCATTTTAAAATATTAATATTAAGTAGGCGTAAATCAAATCTTAAAATAATAATAATTTATTTAGACGCATTGTAGAGTAAGCAATTTACATCAATAACTATAAAGCCATTGATAACGAAGTCAGAATAGACTTTGAAACGTTTGGTTTTCCTTCAATATACGTCGTTTTATTTCGATTGTGGGGTTATTGCCCAAAAAATATATAAAAGTTAGGCAATAGGCTTTAGAATGAGACTAGTTTCTGTAATAATTTAAGTTTATATACAGAATAAAAAACACTGCCTGTATGCAAACATGTAAAGTATTTCATTAATTTTTATTTAACCCAACCCCCATCTTCGTTTACATCTATAGAATATTACAGCTCAATTCCTGAACACTTGCTGAAAGAAACCTGGTTTTATATCTGTATTCGTCTGTACGTAAACTCCAAGAAGAGTATTGTATTCAACACCTCAATAGTATACATCTAATTATCAAATTCACTCTGATTTTTTGTCAAATTCCTTTCTTCCTTTTCTTCATGTCTTCATTTCCAAGATTAATACCGATTCCTCCTCATATACCGTTTCCAGAAAATCAAACACAAGTCGATTCCTTAACACCCAAAACTAAGTACGTTTCAAGAAACTCTTTAGTTCACGAAAATACTAATTAAGCAGAGGGTGAATGCCGAATTGATTTCACGAAGAAGTATCGATACTGGTATCGATTCCAAAACAACCCGGTATTACACGTTATACTGATTTATTCAAAATCAATTTTCGTCATACCAATTCCAGTAAAAATGAAGTAGTAACTAGACTACTCCGTACTATAAATGACTATCACATGAGCGCATTTATTGACTCGTCATGCTATTCTTGCAATAATAAGGATGATTTGATATCAAATGTTATGACTCATTTAGCTATACTTAATAGCTGATAAAATATACCCCTTACACGTCAGACAGATCAAATATGCTTTGTGGATGTTAAGATTCGTCTATTTTTTTGCTGAGTCACCTTAGATTGGTTTCTATCTGTGGGTAAAAAATTCTGGGTGGATAAAAGCAGTCATTGTTTTCTAAGATGACTGCGTTAGAAAGAAGATGGTAAATGTGTGCGCACACAAATAAGAGAGCTTATCAAAAACCTACCCCGACTTTGAAGACATTTGGAGTTGAAAAAGTCTCATACATGTCATTTTTAAACAGAAGTTATTCAATACTTTATAAACGGTTAAGCAGCGAACTACTGCGTTATGACCTGAAAATCTCGGCGTTGTTAGCAACGAACCTTATTCCCGATAAATGTTTGGAATTGAAAGAAAATTATATAGCATCCCACTTTTCATGGGTATACTCGTATGTTATCAGACAAACTTAAATAACATTTGTATGTGAAGGAATTTTTAATTTATCGATTGTTTTATTTATTATTGACCTAAAAATCAGAAGTCATTTACTCTTTGAGTTGTTGGGTATTAAAAATAGCAGAAGTAGAACAAATTACGGTATTAAAATATTAAAACATAATTTACATTCTTATTAACATAATTAAGTGAAAATCATTAGATATACATTATTTCCTATTAAGTGAAGGGTTTTTAAAATGTAATTATCTCAGGAAAAATATGTTTACATTGCAAACTTGGTGAAATTACTCGAACGAACCTTGTCGAACCCAATAAAACCTAGCTATTTAAAAAAGTTTCCAGAAAGTAAAATTCAAGTATTTCTCTAGTCTTTTGTTGGACTCTAAAACAATTCGGTTGACCTCTATATCTCAGTATTACAAAAAAGTATCCTCTGTATAAACATTATATGCAAATTCGAAGTCAAAATTAAATAGTCCTTGTGCTTAACCATATCAAATAACTTTACAGACAAAAGAAGCATCATTGTGATTAGTATTTTTTCTATACAATACTGACCGAATTCGTCGTATAGTCCGACTATAGTTTGTGACCTGTTAAATAATAATACATAATAAATTGAAATTTACCAAACAGAATAGGACAATCAGTCTTCAAACTCCAATAATTTTAAAGTTCTACCTTTCCATTTTCATTTATGGTACAAAATTCTTTTCTTACAGTTTCCATATCGAAACTGCTGCAGAACATGCACGCCATTTTCTGTTGCATTTTCAATAGATAATTACAAGAAGTACTGGGTGAATAAAGATCGATCTTCTTTGTAATCCTCTTATCGTTTTATCACCATCTTGTACATGGAATACACGTAGATGTGCTCTTTCCGCATTTGAATAAGTGGAAAGTAATGTAGGTTTACATAGTCGCACAAAAATGTAAAGCACTCTCACTGAAACTGATCAATGTTTATAGTCTTTAAAGCCCATCTAAAGTCTACAAAAATTACGAGTATTATATTTTACTACTTGATGTTGACGGCTTCCTGAGCCTTGGCTTATTACTATTTAAAATCCAAGGTAACGCAGCTCACAATTTTTTACCTGTATAGTCGTAAATTTGTATTTTAAATGAAGGAGAATATCTGCGAAGGGTAGCTGGTGTTCGGTGGAAAAGCACTCTTGTTTTTATACTTAGACCCATGGTTCGTGAATATACGAGTATTTTGTTGAAAATATTCTAGATTTCCCAGAGCAGCTTAGCAGTTTATTTGCAAAAGATTTGAATTCCGAGTTTGGAATATAAAATCTGCTGTAAAATGTATGGCATTGTCGAACATGTTTTATCACATAAAGAAAGAAAATTCGGATTTATATCTTTTATGATTACAAACTCTGGTTTCAAGTTGTCAAATTTATGATGATTTAAACATTGAAGTGATGTTTTTAAAAATCAACAGCCTAGTTATAATTGATATACTTCGTAACAGACCTTGAAAAATGATTAATCTGCTCTAAAAACAGTAAACTACTTTATTCTGTTATCATGTCCATATGACAGCTCTTCGTGGGGATCATTTCTTGGAAAGTGAGTAAAGTAATTAAAAATTATTTTTTTTAAGGGCGCCAGGGAGTTTAAATTATCCAAAATTGGAAATACACCTTTTAAATGAGAAATCCGATATAAGACTTTTTGAACTTCTACAGGTTAGCTATATTTAAACACAACATGCACTGCTCCATTCTATATTTTTATCAAACCTATATTTTTAATTTAATGTTCGTTATTTTTGGTATCTTTATGTGTGCAATTTTCAATCGGTAGGGTAACAGGCCTATCATTTATCAACAGAAAATGTAAATTATTAAAACAGTCACTAATGATTCCTGTATTATGTGGAAGTGCTCCATCTTGCTGGAACCACATGGTCGCCACATCTTGATGACGCCAATTTTCTACGTACCACATACGTAAAAATGTGTCCGTTTATGATTCCTAGCCATACATTAAAACCCCACCTTGCTTTATGGTGCACCTCACGATTTAAAAACGCATTTTGATCTGCCTTTTAATGTGTCTGCTAATTTCCCGCAATTTGTAAGTCGGCTTTTATCAGACCATAGAAGCTTAAGCGGAAACTGAGGATTTTCTTGACATTTTTCTACGAACCCATTGTAAATCAATTTTCGCCTTTCTTAGTTACCAACTCGAAGTGCTTGACTAATATATTCTACATATACCTAGACGATAACTGTACTTCTTAAGAATTCTCTGAGTAGTCGATTTAGGCACTTCCAATATTATTTTCTGTATGACGAAGGATTGTCTATAACACTTTGTTGAACAAGATTTTTAATATTTACATTACACACTGTATTCCGACTAGATCTTTTAGCTAAGTGTATTATTTCTAAGCATTCTGACGATCGACTAACCTGGTTGCGGTCTTTCGGGATATCGCTGAAAGTTTCATATCTAGAGCTCGTTCAGGCGATCCTCTGGCACATAATGAAACAACAATATATAATTGAAAAAATGCTCTAATAACTAGGTTACTTAAAAAATATTACATTTATTTTGTAAAATAATAAACTCTTAACAGATAGAGCCAACTAAATAATAAAGTGTTGACAAAGAGATACACTGCTATGACATCAAACATGCTATTTTGTTTCAAGTCCACTAAGTGAAAACCAATTTTTTTATAATTTACATTTTCTATCATCCAATAATAGGCCTGTTATACATGGTTGAAAAGAGTGTTTTATGTGCTATTCAACTGCGTATAAATTGAATATGGCGGCCATACTAAGTAACGAAGTTTGCGATGGTTGCAAAAAATCTTGAAGGCCTAGAAGAAATCCGTTATCGTCAATCGATTGACCATAATTCATTCGATCCAACGATCGAATTAGTCTACAAATTCTTGGTTCAGATATTCACGTACAAGATGGGATAATGAGCAGGGAAACCGTCATTTTGGTACTACATTGTGCGCAAAATGGTTCATGGCACATCTTCTAGGAGATCTGGCTGATGGTTTTGCAGAAAATGTAGATAAATTTCACCATTCAAATTCCCTGGCAATTCAAAATGTTCATTAATACGGCCAGGGAATTTGAATATTGGAATATCTAGATTTTCTTCAGAACCAGCTGCCAAATCTGCTATGAGATGTGCCAATGAACATTTTACTTAGAATGTGGTATCGAAAGAAGGTTAGGTTAAAGATGACGCCAAAATAAACAGACTAAATTAAATATTTTCACAATACAAATAACTAGAATCATACCATCCATCCTTTACCGGTAGCTTTACAATGTTCAAAAATGGTAATAAAATTAACTTATAACTTGGACTTTGTGGACTTGTGCAAACCTTAAAAAACTGTACTCTGAATATATTTTTTATATATGTACTATCTATAGAACCTAAACAATACACATTAACTTAATCAAAAATTTAAGTTCCTTACTTATTTCCCAATAAGTTGTGTCTTCAAAACTTCCATATTATAAATAGATAGCATGCATTTCTGCGAAATTGGCAGATTTTTGTACATTTTCTGAATTTTTCCAGTAGTAATATCTTGGTCACAAAAGGAGCTAAAACTTTAATTAACAGCGACTATTTAATTTTAGGCACAGAAGCAGCAGCAAAAACCTCACATAGACAGAGGCGAGGTGAGATATACATTTTTGATACAATTTTGACTTAAGCAACAAATTAAGTTACTAATCCCATTACCTAGCTTGTCCGCAAAATTAGTAGGTGATTAAACTAACTAACTTCCTGCCAACAACATATTAAATTTAATTGCGCTCTGCATGATTAAATTGCTTGCTTTCACCTCAAACTTGTGGAGCTTTGTAATGAAGGTTGCAAATTAGTTTGAAATAATCGGAAGTTTTAATATTGTACTTTAATAAGGTTGTTGGACAAATAATTCATCAATAGTGTTCAGGAAGTTAAACTCACAGTCATATATTATGTTTGTGTAACATTATATATTCATAAGTAATTTCGAAAAGATTGTTGAGGAGGTCTTGAATTATTTTGTCTATTCATGGGTTTTCTCTCCTCCAAATTTTTTTCTTTCCTGTAACAGATAAGTATTTAAAAATTGTATATGTAGAACAAAGTGTAGTAAGGCAATTTCGTAAAATTGCCCGGATTACTGGCTGTCTGTACAGAGATTCTTCCTCTCAGTTTTTCTGAGAGAAAGAGATGTCTATAAAATGATCAACCAGTATTCCTGTATATAAGTAATGTATTGTATATTGTGTAATACTTATCTGTGTATGGAGACGTTTCAACTCCGAGTCTGGAGTCGTTGTCAATCGTTTAGTGTTGTTTTCGAGGTTTTTTTCTAAAAAATTTTCGCTTTGATTTTGAAGTAGTTGCTTGTCAAAAAACAAACAATAAATTCAAAATCAAAGCGAAAATTTTTTAGAAAAAAACCTCGAAAACAACACTAAACGATTGACAACGACTCCAGACTCGGAGTTGAAACGTCTCCATACACAGATAAGTATAACACAATATACAATACATTACTTATATACAGGAATACTGGTTGATCATTTTATAGACATCTCTTTCTCTCAGAAAAACTGTGAGGAAGAATCTCTGTACAGACAGCCAGTAATCCGGGCAATTTTACGAAATTGCCTTACTACACTTTGTTCTACATATACATTTTTTAAATACTTATCTGTTACAGGAACAAAAAAATTTGGAGGAGAGAAAACCCATGAATAGACAAAATAATTATATATTCATATTATTTCGTCTTCAACTGTGACTATTGATTCTTTTATATTTCGATAATCTGTGATAAGTTAAGGCAAAATTCTAGAAATTCTAAATGTTGATGCCAATGTTAATCAAGATAATTTGTTTAGGATTTAGTTTCGAGATGCCTGTCTGTTGAAACACCCGTTTTATTAACATTAAACAAACAACGCCATCTAGAATATTCTAATTTTAATTGTGGTTGATATATAGGTTATCTAGAGTAGTTTTTATTTAGAAGAACTTCAAGGAGTTTTTTCAAGGATTCAACTGAGGCGTTTGTAAGAGCGACTTGTTAGCTCAGATAGCGCATGTGCTAAAAATTAGATGAAAACGCGTGTACTTCCATTCCTCCATCAACCATTTTTGGAAACAACATTTTTATTTGCTGCATTCTGTCTCTAATGCAATATAACAACTTGAATATTTACAAGATGGGACTGATTATATCACTGTATGCGTGGTTGATACCTTATTTTACAGAGGCTTTTCTTGGACTGCTCTTGATAGTCGAAGTCGAGGTGTAGCTCTTATGGTTTGGTTTGGTGTTGGTTTCAGCTTAATATGAAATTCAGCGTCATATCCTCTGAAGTAAAGTGAATTGTAGGAAATAAATATCAAATTTCATGTTTAGGAATCTGTAGTTACTGTAGTTACTGAACTGTCTATATTCCAGTCAAGCATTTGTATTTGCAAGGAGTATGCTTCCATAAACGTATTTCAAAGTCCAACTCATTTTTTTTTAATGTTTAAACTACGTCAGGCAAATATACACAAAGGTAACACAGTAAATGTTTCCAAACTGACACTGACCCACCTTACCAATAAGAAAAGATTAAGAATGTATTGCTAAGTCATTTGTTGAGCTTATCGTCGCCTTGGTAATCTTCGCACTTTATCTTATGCTTTGCACGCGCATTTAATGTTTATACCTCATCATTAAAATGTTTGTCATATAGCGTAGGAGTGGATTGTGTTTTGTTTTAAGGTATTATTTGACTTTTATTTCACCCTTGAACGGCACTAAACGGTAAACCCGTGTAACACCACCAAGAGGTACCGTAAATTAGTCAAAACCTCGAAAACCTATTGCTGTACTTGTCACGTCACATTTGTGATTAAAACTGAAACGGAAAATCTAACATTTTCTCATTTACTTTAGAAGATGCGTAGCATAAATATAAGTTTCAGGGGCAAGGGAGATGGTATTCGCACATGTAACTAAGCACAAAATCATTAAAGACTTTATTAAAAAAAATAAAGAATAAAAGACAAGTCAATGTGTTGGACAGAATGTATTTTATCTTCTACATATTTAACATATTCGTATATCACCTGGTGAAGCAATGCCTGTATAACGAAAGGGATCAAGGAATCTGAATATTTTAAAGTTATTTGTTAAAGAAGTTATAATCGAACTGCAGAAAATGATTTAGAACCGGCTATACACAAATGACATTCCCGTAAAAAGCTCCGATTAAAACAAAAATTAAGAGTAGTTGTCACATTTCAAGTATTTAGGATGCGACAACATACATGAAGAAGAGAAAGATATTTCAACCAAAATAAATAATTTTCAATGAACTTGTAGAACGATCAGGGAACCAGAAGAAATTTATGGGACTACCCACGCTATTATGTAGACAGGAAATTTGAACAATAAGAAAACGAGGCTACAGACAGCTTGACATAATAGGAATTAGTATTTTAAGATCCGCAAAAGGGTGGAATAATTATAATCCCTAAGTATCGGGAGACAAAAAACAAAATGAAGATGTTGGAACAGGCAAACTGAATAATCCTCGAACGATAGGTAAATAAGATTGATGAAACTTAATAACTGAAACTTTTAACAGATCTGAATAGACCCTGTTTTGTTAAACAGAGTATACATTTGAATTGGGGAAATTTAAAATTTGTGAAAAGAATTCCATTCGTAAAATGATGAAATTTGGGATTGAACACATACCTGCAGAGGAATCGTCCAGTATACGTAATTGGTCGAGTTCTCCAAAATCGCCTACAGATTTGTATAGTTATTTAAATTACATTTAATTAAGAAAATTTTCGAGGGGGTCTAATATACTTTTCTATGATTTCTCACATGCCATTCTTCAGAAACTCGCCTATATATCGATCCTATCAAAAATACAATGGTAGTGCCGTAATAGTGCGGTAACTGTAGATACCAAAACTTGAATTATTTTTATTAAACATATTATATGCTCCTGAAATCACCGGGTACGAAGCTCATTATGTTTGTACCTATATCTGTGTAATATCGATTTACATAAAACATTTTTTTGTTTTGGGTCACCGACTCCCAGCCAAATAGTAAATTCAGACATGTCAAGCTCTAAATCGGTCCGATTATACACAACTTAAATGTATTTTGGAGTCCAAGTTCATTTTGTTCGTATGATTGCTACCCGTTAATTTAAACGAAAATATCTCATTGCCGTACTGTTGGGATTGTAATTTGGATGTTTCCTGAACTCGGTGTATTAAAGATATACATACAAAATAAGAAATAAAAATTAAAAATTCCGACATTCAAAATAGAAATAAAATGATGAAAAGAAAATATTAAAAAACTAAACAAACTTCAAAAAAACTAAAAAGGTCAAAATAAAACATTTAAAAAAGTTCGCCGACATCCAAGTAGAACAAAATGTTCAAAATTAGTAACTAAACATAACACTAGGCAATATGTAGCACATCCACTGTTGTTAGGTACCTAGAGACAAAGTAAAAAATGTAAATAGTAAGAGGTACATATTTTGTACTAATTAATTACTTACCTATCTAGTATATTTTTGAAGTCGATATTTGAGGTAAGACATTTTGATTTGTAGTCAGCTGTGCGTACGAAAAATCAAAATATAGTTTTTAGTTTACGCTAGATTTCCTCAGGTTTGTGTTCGTCGCCTCAGTTGAACTTTGTAAACATAGCTTAAACGTTGGATGGTTATCAGGTCTTCTATGGAATACTGCAATTGCTTTGTCAACACCTCCCTGCTGTTGAAATGTCCTAGAGTACTTTCTAGAGCAGAGCCTCTCAATGAAATAATTATGTAGTCATTTCGTTATTATTGTACACATTAGCAGTTTTTGATACATCGGGTAGGAGGACTTTCCATCAAAATCGTTTGGATTCACAAAAGGGCATTGGATAATTACTGCCCTTTAAAACTTTAAATCAAACGAGTATATGTGACAACATTATGTCCCCAACATAATGGGATACTTTTTTATTAATAGACCTAGGTAAAATTGACTTGCCCACCAGTTTATACAAAATTAATTCATGCAACTCTAAGAAAGCTACTTTTGAAATCTGTGTAGTCATTTTTTCCAAAAAAATTTTTGTTTTTCTCCGTTTTTGCCAAAACATTAGTAAATTGTCCAAATTTTACTTTTATAACATTTATAATTCAAATATTTCCTTTTGAAGATATACATAAATACAGTCTCAAGATCTATGACGATGAAAAATTCTAATAGTATATCCGATTTTTTGAATATATTTTTTAAATTCTAATATGCTTAAATTTCACCAAAAAATTACTGTTTACATCAAATTCTATTACTATATATTGTCATAATGTACAGCAATGATTGAAATGGCAATATATTGCATAGTTATATAACATGCTACAAGTCAGAACATGAAAAGTTTTAAATATATACTACACTAAATTTCTGTATGTCAACTTTCACTCTCAATATAGATATTCTTTCTTCTATTAACATTCTTCCTGCAATTTTTCGCAGATATCTTTGGTTATAGATTGTCCGTATATAAGCAAAAATAACTTCTCATGAAAAAATCGAAAGACTTTAAATGACAGCAAATTACTGTAGCTATGACAGTTTGATTGTTAGACTGATTTAATTATGTTGCTTGATGTGCGTTATCAAGTTTATATTAAAAATTACGTGTAATGTTTAAGTGCAAACTATTCAGAACTTCAGTTAATTCTTTATTTAGAACATTTTCATAAATTTCTGTCGCCAAAGTTTCCCAAAAACATTAATAATTAGTCGGTTTTAAGTATTAAATAATCCACATCACAAATTCGTCTAATATAAATATTGATTGCAACATTCAGATTTTCTTGCGACGGCCAACTACAAATGTGAGTGCTTTTGTTTCCATAAAATTGTACATGGAAACGGAGTATCTCTTACCTCCTTTCTTGAAACCATTTGAATAAATTCCAAGCGAATAACAATATCACCTTTGATTCTTCTTTATTGTATAAAGAGTGTTTTTTTCTGGTTGCCGTTGATTAAAAACTTCAGCAACTGTCTATATGGAGTGTTCTTCACACATACCAAAATTTCTACTTTTTTGAAGCAATAACAGTGTACACTTTAACAATCTAAAACAATTCTAAGTTTAATACTTTAGCCAGTAAGTTTTTCTATGTCTGGGGCAACTTATGAATTTAAAAAAATAGGAGAGCTTAAACGGTATTTAAACAATATAATTTATTGGAAAATATCCTTGCTTTTTTGATGTAATGTTAACCTAAAAATTACAATTATGGCATTTATTTGAAAATTCGATGAAACAAATTCTAGATGGCTCATTTTACACGAGCAGGTACATAAAATTAAATTTGAATCAAATTATATTAGTAAATTTTTTATTAATTTGGTCAAAAATTTCATTTTTTGTTTTATATCTTTTCATAAACTGATGGGCAGGTGAAATTTAACTACCTGCAATAACATTTTTTATCGATATGTTGCGTACATTGAAGGTTTAACTGTATCCTAAATTGAATCCATTGGCATTACAATAAATAACCCGAGTCAAATTATGCTAGTAGTAGTAGTACCACATACTACTACTAAATATTGACAATGTTTTAATAAATTTTTTAAAATTGAGACAAAAATGCCACTAGAATTGCTACATATACATGAAGTGAGTAAAAATTGGTTCAAAGCTTATTGGTTCCTAATTAGTGATACCTTAAGGAATTGTAGCGTATAACACAATAAATATGAATCCATATAGGTTTCTAGATATTTAGAAAACACTAAATAAAGCGGTGCCCTATTCGCCTTAAATACTTTTCCTACAAAATATATTCCATTATCGTACAATATCTATTCCCATTCTTGACAAAATTTTATATCCTAGAGCTGTATTTATCTCTTTATTATTACTATAAGATTGTACTGAATGACAATTTCCTTCATTCAGAGACTCCACTGGCTGCCGATTTGAAGAACACTCCATGTGCGCCAAACGACTACTTCCAGATCGATTGCAACACCTGCTATTGCAATCCAGAAGGGTCAGGTTACTTATGCACCGAGAACGTTGCATGTCACAAGGAAGCTGAATCTTCGACAACTAAACAAATTCCTATCTCGCAGGATGCAATGCTCCTCATTACCGATCATCAAGTGCAAGTTGTTAAAGACTACAACTCCAATGATAATTCAATTAGTAGGATAGCGGAATCTGCTAGCAATCGCAACGAAAAATCTCTGCAGACGACGCCAGGGCAGGGTATTAAGGATGCCAACGTTAGCGAGGTAAATTAAAATATGTGTTTGTTCACATTCGTTTTGTTAGCTTTGGTTATAAATTCAGCAGTCTATGCACACTGGTAGAATTCTCGAAAAACCTGGTCAAAATACGAAAATCGATTATAAAAATTTCGAGTTTATTTTCATATATATTCGTGAAGAGGACCACTGCTTCAGTTTGTTTTTGTGATAGGGCTTGTTTCTCTATATTTGTTTATATGATCATAGTCGAAATTGCTCCTGTCACACTATACTCACTAGTGGAATAAATATTCATTTTTAACCGACATTAATTCAGGCATATGTACGTAATGATTATTAACGTGAATGTTTCTAGTTTTTTTATTTACAATAATATATAGTAAATCGGCAATGTTCGGCTGCGCGAATATTTGTGATTCTGTGTTGATAATAGTATATTGCTGATGAACATTACAAAAACGTTTGCATCACTTTGCCTCCTTCTTTGTAAAGCTTTTAGAAACGCACTTTTTTCTGGCCCAACACTTTAATTAAAGCTGCTTTGTGAGAGGTACTACGGAAATGAAATTTTCTGTTTTCGAATCGTTCCTATTTGCCAAAGAATACGAAAATCCTAGATGTCGGTCTTACATCTCGCGTCTTCAAATACCTATATACTTGCGTTTCGAATAACTGAAAATAATCTATAGGTGTTCTTTACAAAATTATATCTAAGTCTCATAAAACAATGTGCCCAACATTATAATGTTACGTAACATTTAGTGAATTATGCAAAGTTGCTTCTGTAAAGAATTGATGAAATAAGAGTCTTCCGGATCTTTTAAAACGTTTTTTATATCTAAGTCAAACAATTAAAAGTGATTCAGAAAAAAATTATTTAAACAATACAAATTCGCAAACATTTTAATTAAACTTAGCCATTTTAAATTCGCCATTTTGAATTCGTTCAATTTCACATCACAAACGTTCTCAGCGTCCTTGGAAACATATGTAATTTTTTTCATAAAAAAATAAAGTCTTTTATCCGTCAGCCATTTTAAACCTGCCATTTTGAATGTTCAAGATTTAATATCTAAACCATTATCAGCGACCTCAAAAATTTCTAAATCATCAAAGTCTTTCAAAAGTTGCCATTTTGCGACTTTTGGTCAGGTATTTCAAGAATGCCGCCAGTGTGACATGGTTGAAAATAGCAAAGTATTACGTCACTGTAATATTTTACAAATTGGAACAAATATATAGAATGTTAAAATTGAGGGACTTAGTATTGAGGAAAACCTTAGAACTCATGCGTTTTTAATTTTGGCGGTTTTATTGTGATAGTTCTTACATTTGGTCAGTTTTTCAAATGGAAACACACATCAATTTTGCGTCGAATCATAACTCTGCTTCATAAACTGGGTCCTAAAATCAAAGTTTAAGAAAAATAGTAGGCCGTAGAGAGTTCCGCATTTCAATGAGTGTATTTGACGATTTAAAAGGTGTTTGATGAAACTATTTCACTATTTTAGTTAACTAAATAACACAAAGTTCAACGATCAAAAATTTAATATCGCCGTTTTTTGGTGGGGGAGGAATACTAAAACTTATATATGCATTTATAACAGAGAAATATTCACATAGATATACGCAGGAAGTAGGCTGGCGGAAAGTGGCCTATGAAATAAAAGTTGCAGGTAGGCAATTATATCATTGTATGGATGCATCCAGTACCGACGTTTTCTTTCTGTTTCCTTACAGTAATCATTTAGGAATAGATCGACAAAATTGCAACAACCACATTGCCTTCATGAATTTTCATTTTCTATAGTACTGCAATGACTACAAAACATTATTATTGTCATTTTTTTTAATTATTATTATAGACGGTAATAGTGCGCTTTTCATTATTTCTGATTTCACGTTTTATGTTTGTTTGTTAATGTTCGTTGATGTGCGAAACACAAAAAATATCAAAAAATGTATTACTGGATATATCAATAACAATTATATTGTTTAAAAATTTCTGCAGTTCATGAAATTTCAATTGAATCACTGGTTTACATTGTTGACGATTAACGTCCTCACAATAGTCAAGTCGAATTATAAGAAAGTCGCACCTAGGAGCGCCACATAAAGTTCTGAAGATCTCCCTTTCAAATTCTTCCAATTTGAAAGGAAATTTATGATATATGATCTTTAGAAATTTCTGTGCTACCCTGTATATTTTAATCCGTAGTTTCTTAGCCATTGACAACGGGGTCTGATCTAGACCCCGAAACGTTTGGAATATACAGCAATTTCCTTTAAAGTGTGGTGTTATTTCCCAATTAACACTTAGACATTTTAGTTAACGTTGGTGACTGCATTTGTTCTGTTTCGAAGTTGGAAAAATATCCTAAATGTAACCCCAGACTATTCGTCATTATCGTGAGAACTATCCCATACTACTAGAACTATATTAAATATTCTTTGAAACTTTGCAGCTGCAATTGTTATTCAATGCGACTAACCAGTGGCAATAAATAATCGGAAATATCGGAAAAAATTTACACACAAAATTGTATGTTCTCCCTATTTACAAAAATAAATTCGGAAAACAAGACAATAATAGTTCAGGGACTTATCATAGGTCATCTCGAAAGTAAATTACTTTGTTGCTAAATAATAAAGAGTTGCAAGAAAATGAAATTCTATTTTGTCAATTGTCAGCAATTTGAATATATACATTGATTTGTTGGTTATATTTTGTGATATATCTATAAATAAATTAAGAAATCTTACTTAAGGTGTTCAATTGGAATTTTATCGATAATTGTTTAATTTTAAAAACTTATATACATTTCAAAAAAGAACTTCAACATAGGTATTTTCATTTGTAAAACTGAAATTGAGAGTAGTTATTGATTTTTGGATATCCTTAAATTGGTTGGGTTAACCCACACATTCTCCAAGTCATGTTTTAGTACTAAATTAAAAGTGTTAGACCATGGCCAAGAGTTGCATGTATCATATATTAAATAGAATGCTATATATATATATATATATATATATATATATATATATATATATTGATGAAGTATATTTACTTTTTTGTAATTATAATGTAGAAAGAATCGTATATACCGCCAAAATAACCTTTTCAAGATAAATAAGTTTTCACTAATTATAGTTTTTCATCATAACTACTTAAACCCCAAATAGAACTGAATTGAAATATATTTTAAAAATTTTATTAAAAACATTAAACAATTGTTCAACGTGTCTATTTACAACAACCATCTGGTGATCTAACAGACGATAGTTTCCCTTTCTATTACTACCAAAGATTTTATTAAAATAAAATGTATTTAAGTAGTTCCTAGTAATTGTGTGGCGACTCCCCGTTTTGTTGGAGTATCTTATTGCTTCTTATTTGCACACGAACGTTTTCCATAAATTCCTGGAAGTAATTTTGAAAAAAAAATTACATATGGCTGACCGGTAGGTGTTCTTTCATGGGATATGGGCTAATACTTTGTCTATTTATTAGCCCACTCCAAAAATGAATTCTCCAGATTACAAGAAAATTTGTTTTCCTTGGCCACCGTGTGTTACACTACTATTGGCCATTGTGTCTGGCATTTGGTTTCATTACATTGGAACAGTGATTGATACCACCACAGAACTAGATTAGAAACAAAGTTGACTCGTCATAGTTCGTAATACTCGGTTAGCAAGACATTGTTTGAATGTAGATTTGCTAATCAGCAAATTGGGATAGTTGTCGCACTACGTTTTCGCTGGTCTTAGCATTAACTTGTTCTTTACCCATCAATTTCTATCGGCATGCACCAATTTGTTTCGAAACTGCTGTTGATTAACTGGCTGTTTTGCTTGCATTCACATCACTTTTTTTGCATAGATCTAACCTTTATTCTTAATTAATTTTATCTAGCCTCTACACTTTTCGCCAAAAATTGTAACAGCATGGAAATAGCTTGATTGGCGTTATGAATCATGTCCAAACTAATGACTCTTGCTGATTTTAGTAGTCTAATCAAGCATCGGGAAAATATTATTAAAAACTGACATTTTAGATAATATGCTTATTGTGGTGGGAGTATAAATTTAAAAAATCGTAAATCCAACTAAGAATAACAATATAATAATAATTTATATTTAATAAAAGAACCGACTTCAGCTGACTTAAAAAATCTGATCTAAGGTACTATTAATTCAAACGAAAATTTTAGCGTACTCTTATCTCTCTCTTTTTTTCCTCTCTCTTTGTCCCTCTCAAATTTTTGTTCTTTGTCTATATTTTGCAAATATATTTTAGTATTTTATTTTTTTTATTACTTGGACCACTTTCAATAAATATAACTCCAATTCACTCTATATTGCATCCACACTGTGTATTCGTCACCCCTACATAACTTATTGGTCTATCATTTTCTGATTCACCCTGTACAACTATAATTCAACTCAACACAATATTACAACGGTTCTGATATCTTTAAAACTACCGTGTATAAGTATAAATTCTCTCCACATTATTGACTCTTTCTCTTTTTCTATGATTTAAATTATTCCAGTATACCAATGATTTTACTTCGCTTCGTATGTCTAGTATTGCATTTCTGCAACTGCTCATGGTCTACCCTATATAACAAAATTCACCTTTTTGAACCACATTTTATGACTATAATTTTACCCTACCATTTATTTCAACCACCTGGTATATGCAACTGCTTCTAAATTTAATTATACCCTGTCCTACGTCCCATAATTCAAATATCCTAACTACTTATGCTTATATAAGAAATTTTTGATACACCCTGAATAACAATAATTTTTCCCGACCCTGTATAACTGAAATCTACTCCACTTTTTAATTTAACCATCCTGTATGGTCAACTACTTCTGACAAATTTTAAAAGCTTTTGTATAACTGTAATTATTTACCATCCTACATCGCAAATATCCTCTCTGTATAACTATAGTTTTGCTTCACTCTTATTTCAACAACCTTGTATACACAAGTACTTATGTGCTACTCAATACAATATTGGTAGAATCACCCTGTATAACTTACTCAATTCCAAATTATGTTTCAACCACCATAACATCACATGCACGCACGCACACACCTACAACCGTATACCATATAGAACAGTTCGCCGACATAAAAAAAATTTGTTTCGATAAACTAACGGGATACTTTCTGTCAATTCACGCGTCTATAAGCCCCCTAACTTAACTTTGTCTCTAAAAGAAACTTGCTTGAAATGAATCAAAATGAAAACCATTTCAAACACCCTGTACGGGATACTATCATGGTATATCTTGACTTTTAAACTTGAGTTTTATGATGAAAATTTGATATTTACCATGATCCTCGAAATTTCCTTGGACGTCCATCGTCTTGAAGTGGTTGATCTCACAACGTTTCAATAGCTGTGTATCTGCTATCGCTGGTCATGGTCATTGGGTTGCCCGTTGATGCGTGGCGGTAGAGGCCGAAGAACAGCTCCCCAAATATTTTTAATTTGGAGGCTGGGATGGCTAATTTTATTTTCGTTTGAAAATATATATGCTGTCTCTATGAGTTTTCTTTTGTACCCGTGCTCTTCCTTGTGAATTGCTCCTGGTCCCAGTTTATATTATGGTGTTTGGTCCATGCGTCATTAGCTAGCTCAGATTTCGTCACCTCCGCTCCTTGAGTAGCTGTGCGGTGTTGCTTTACACTGGTATCCAGCGGTCGCTTTGTTTCTCCAATGTGAGGATTGCTACATTCAAACGGTATGCTGTATATACAGTTATTTGGTACTGCTGGTGCGTCGGGCCTTGTTCTTGTTATCATGCTCCTGAAGGTGTTGTTGCTTTTGAAGATAATTTTTATTCCATAGCTGTGTGCAATTCTTCTAAGATTCTCCGATAAGCCTTTAGTATACGGTAATAGTAGAGTTGCTACCGTGGTGTCCTCTTCCTGCCTAGGTGGTTTGTCCAGCTCTTCAAACACCTTGGTAATGATCGTTTCCGGATATCCATTCGCCAAAAGGTCTTCTCTAAGTTTTACTTGTTCTTCTTTGAGGGCTCTTGGTGTGCTGCAGATATTTTTGGCTCTATGGATTAGTGTTTTGATGATGCCAGTTTTCGTTGCTGATGGGTGGTTGGAATTGTGGTGAAGGTATAATGCTGTATGCATAGGCTTCCTGTAGTTCCTTATTTACTTTTTTTTCCTGGTTTTCTGAAAAATCGTAAATCTCATGTTATAGACAATTATATGGGACCATTCTGTACTGTTCCTTTATATAACGCAGTTTAAATCATTAAAATTTCCCAAGCCGTTTTTGAGTAATCGCACGTCATACATAAAAAATGTTACAAACGAATTGATAACCTCCTGCTTTGTGGAAGTCGATTAAAAATAAAAAGGTGACTTCTGTCGTTCTGGCATATGTAAGCTGTATACAGTATAACATGCGCGTTTAATGTTCTATGATAATGTTCTTAAGCTACGTACACAATGAGTACCGTAAAGAGCTGTTATTAGAAAATCAGAATAACATAGTATTTACTTTAATTGCGATTTTTTTATGGTTTTGGCCTTTTATTTGTTTAGAATATATCAAAATTAATGATGCAAGTTTAGCTAAAACACACAATGGAATTTACTATTCTACTTTTTTTGCCTTTCTTCTCATTATTTCTTAACAAATCGTACTAATTATTTTAGATGGAACAATCTTCTCCTTTAGCCTAAAATCTATACTCTTAATTCAAATACCAATGGATGAGAATTTTTCGAGAATACACACTGTATAGTAACTGTGCACTAAATTTTTGCAATCTACATCAATAAATATAAAGCCATTGACAACGAAGTCAGAATAGGCTTTGAAAAGTTTGGTATTCCTGCAATATACGTCGTTTTATTTCTATTGTGGTGTTATTGCCCAAAAAAACATAAAAGTAATTGAAAATAGGATTGTTATGAATTTGACATAAGAATGTTAATTGTCTGTTTACAAATTTAAATACGACTATTATGGCTACCAAAAAATATTTTATTTAACTGAACTATTCCTATTCATTCATATTGCAGGGAATTTAAAATTTTAATTAATTATTTTCATTTTCATCTGCGAGAACGCCACTGAACTACATTGTTGAACCAACTCCAATTTTTCTTTAGAAGGGTGATCTTAATATAATAGAATGAGTAGGCATATACAAATGTTTTTGAATAAATAACTGTAACTAATGTTTCCATATATATTCTATACAAGTGTCTTTGCCGTAAACACACCATATAAGTCATTTAGACACTTTAGTAGAAATCAATTTCTCTTCGTCCCGAGACGCTCACATTACATTCCTCCCAACCCAGAAGATTGGTGTTCTGCTTTTTCGGGAGTCATATTTTTAATACGCTAATTTAGTACGCTATTTTTATTACTTACACTGTTGAAATTATTATCTAAAATTATATAGTGTTCTATTTAATTAAAATTTAAGAACTTATTTGTACTAATTGAGTGAAGGACACTTTGAAATTTCAATTCTTTTTTAAAGATTCAATAATTTTTGTTGATGTGGGTAGAATAGCTGAAAACGAAGCAAGTCAGCCTGTATGCTGATTCTACTCCGTTTTTCAACAATACACAACTTATAAATTATAAACTACATGATTTTTGTTTTTCTTTGCTTGTCTTTCTGTAACTTAGAATTAGGTGCTCGACCTGTAGATGATCATCATTTCTGTTGTTCCTATTACTGTCTTTCTCATATATTCCTCAGATTATCAGTCGGATAATGTCTATTTATTATATGTTTAATGACTGAATACGGTAGACAAAGTAAGTTTTTTTGTGAAATTTATGTCCAATATTGATAAAAATGAAGCCAAATAGGCTACAAGACCTATGGCACTACATATTAGTGATTAGTAAAACATATAAAACTCTATATTTCTTCACCCACAGTGATTGTCAATGAAAGATTTTTTTCAGTTTTAAACAGTTCTTTAAAACACGTTTTATGTTTTATTTGGTGAATATTAGGATTGAAACATTATAAGTTCCAGTCCTTCATGCAAATGTGCTTAATAACTAGTGTTTTTACATAAACATAAAGGTGTCCTTTATTAGATTTGTTTTTTTTCCCAGAGTGAAAAAGACTGCTCAATTATACTCAAAACCTTTGTTACACATACTTAAAAATAAAAATTATGTAGCTTTCATGTCATGCTAACTTTGATTGCGTCTACTGGCATCTACTTGGGTCTCAAAATGAAATGAAAAAAATCATAGTCATTTTTAGGCAGTTTCCAGCATATCAGTTTTAATTATGGAAGGAAACTATTGAGGTTTTACTTATTAGTGAATAAAATATCATCTAGGCTCGATTTCAAGTTACAAAAATGCGGAAAATAACACAGTATGAAGACGAATTAACAAACTACAGTAAAAGCTCCTTATTCGCTCTTCCCTTTAATCGCGTTTTTTCTATTAGCGGATTAAAAAAATGCAACCCAATTCCAATATTCGCTGCTACAATTTTCCTTATTCACGGATCTCATTGGTACTTCGGTACATACTTACGAATACATATAAATAAAATGATTATTTTATGAAACCACTGATGCTTTAAAGATCTTCAAATTATCATGCTTAAAAAAATATAAGGACGTCCTGCCAGTGTTTTGGCGTGCTAATAGAAAAGCGTGGGTTATAAGGGCTATTTTTCGTGACTGGTTTCGAAATTGTTTTGCTGTTGAAACCTATTAAAAAATGATTTTGAAACAGTTTTGGACAATGTACCCGGTCATCATCGCGAACTTGAAACTGTACATCCAAATATAAAACTGACATTTTTACCCCCCAACACTACACCTTTGGTTCAACCTGTGGACCAAGGAATAAGGCCTTCAAGCAAATTATACTGGATAATATGGAATGTGATCCTGATATGAATGTTATAGAATGTTGGACGAAATTTGAGATAGCACAATGCACATGACTGCTGAAAATAACGAAGAAACTATGTAAATTCAAATTTTAACTGCAAACACTGCCGAAATTGCCAGTGGAATAGGACGAGAAACAAAGTTGAGGAGAAATCCGAGAAGAAGGTGTAATGACCAAAATTGTTGATTTATATTGACAAATCTATTGAAATAAAAACTTTAAAAATTTAATCAAATATCGGTATTAATAGTTAATAAATAGTTTTGGCAATTTTAGGCTGGAACCGCTCCTGGCAAAATATTCGTTATAAAAATTGGAAGATTGTTCTTTGCAACCTAATATTTTTCGTCATTTGAGGTTTCAATCAAGTTCAGGAATATTAAAGAAAAGAGCAATAACAGCCTGTCACTGTCAAACAACTAAGCATACTTACTGCCGGTAGCCAGCACTGAACAAGTATCGTGCCAAGGCTAGAAAGAGAGGGCAAAAGCTATTTCATTCTATTAAGAGCTGCATCCAAAGAGCTATGTGCAGTATGTAGTTCATTGGCTACATCTCCCAATCGAGTGAGATAGCCTCTTGCTGTCTCTATTACCCCCACTTTTTACTCTTGGTACGACATTTGTGTATTCCATGCTACCTCCTGTAGTACATGCTCGAAGAATCTAACAGCATCTAACGCTCGATCCCTCCATATATAATTACTCAATGTTTTGACCGTCTGGCGGCAGAGTCAGTGTTTTTTGTTATTATTTGTTTGTCATTGATAGTATGGACATAAATAATGAATACTTTATAATATTTTATTTAATGAATAAACCAATATTATAATTAAATTTTAGCACTCTGCACTAAAGGTCGTCAGTAGCTAATAAATGAAACAAAAATAAAGTTAATCGGTTGAGGGAGATCATTGCCTATTTATATATAGATACAATGAACTGCCCGATTCGATTAAAATGTGTAATAATTTATCCGAATTTAAGCAAAAATGTATATTACATATTAGAGAAACAATTGTTTTGTAATTTTTTTAGATATTTTTGCACACGCTTTGACTGACATTTCAATCGCTAGCTATACGCTGTACTATCAAAACATGTCTTGCTACCTATCATAACGTCTTTCAATCATGTAGTAAAGAAATCCTTGTTCCGACTTCCTGATGGCTACTGTGCTTACTGATGACTAAATTTCAATACTGAGTCAACTTATTTATATCAGAGCAGGAATATTTGGAATCGATGCTGAAATCTTTTTTCAATCGTGAACACATATATTCACATAAAAAGACTTAAATAGTATAATTAAAATTTGTGTTTTTCCACACCCTCTTATTTGTTGGTTTTGCATATCTGATATTTGAATGTATCTTTGCAGAAAGTTTTGCGTGCACCCCTGGACAAAGCTTCTCCAAAGGATGCAACACCTGCACCTGCACACCAGACGGAAAAAACGCCATCTGTACCCTCATGAAATGTCCTACTGTAGAAGCTAGTACCATCCAGCCAACCACCACTACTGATTCTGGAGCAACTTCTGCACAGTTGGACACTAGTTCTGTTTCAACTTAATGTTTTTTATTAATATAATTTTGATTTTGCTTTTAATCCTGTATTGTAATTGTAAGTGTGTTTTAATGATAGTCCATTATTAGATCTAGATAGGCTTTGAAATGTAATACACTTTCTTGCTAGTATTTATTATCAATGTTTATTTTTAATTAATTACGACTCCTTACAATAAAGAAACGTAACAGCCTTCATGGTTAGATAAATTTTGTCAAATAATAATGTAAAATGTTTTATGGTTGATACCTTTCTTTCATTGTACTAGAAATTATTTTATAACAATTTAGTTCTGATTGTCTATGTTTTAGAGCTTGTATCCACAGTATTTCTATAATAAATAAATAAAGATGTCTTAATAAATATAGAAACTTGTTATATCTAGACTGATACGTCTTACAGTTTCGTCAGAAAATGAGATATTCCGTTCGGAAGTTGTTTCCTTTGATGAAAATTTTACCATGGATTTCGATAAAAAATTGAAAACACTATATTTTGTTTGTTTCAGTTTCTCGATTTGACCCATATTTTAGCCATTAATTGTTAAGGTGTTTTTTTGAGATAAGGAAACATCTCAAATGGATTTAATTATCTCAAAACTAGTTTCATATAAAAGGTAAAGTGCCTCAACTGAATCATCTTCTTTCGACAGAAAGTATTTTTTAAATCTAATTTTCCAATTTTTACAGTGCATTTCGAAACTTAAATTATAAACAAACCAAATATGGATCATTTCGATCAACTGAAGAGAACAAAACTGCATTTTTATTTCGCAATCCAGCGTAAAAATGGGGTAGTTCTGTTAATAAAATTCTTCCCGTCGAAAATAGTCATTTCCTGCCCCAACCGGAAGTAGAAATATCGGCCATTTGATGACTCACTTGAAATGTTACAACTTTTTTGCAAATAATGGAGCACTCGAGATAATGACAAGTCTCAGAATAATTTCATTTTAACCAGTTTTGGCAATTTCTAGCCAAAATATAGATCAAATCGAAAAACTAGCAATAACGAAAAGTGTTTGTTTTTTACTTTTCTATCCAAATCCATGGTACAAGTGAAATATTTCGGTCGGAAACGTCATTTCTTGCCCAAACCGGAGGTCGTAATATGACCATTGCATATTTTATCGAAATAATGGAATCTACGCGGGACATCTCCTTGGCCCAAGATAAATCCCCGTCTGGTATCCATACAAATTCCTCAAATTGTTTTGTGACTTATGCCACACATAACATGCTACCTCCATCTGAAAAAATAATTTTATTTATTGACTTTAATTAAATTCACATTTATAGCAGATCTCGGACCACTTATAACTGCTATTTTGTGTGTGGTTATGCAGTTCTATCTCTACTTTTATTGAATTCTGGCTTTGTAACACATTATCAGTCTTCAATCCTGGGGTGGGCCTATATTTCCTTTACATGCTGGCGAATGTCTCGTTTAATTCCTACTGCCCTATCGTCTTTATATGTGTTTGTGTCATTCTATTTTCTTCTTGTATGTCTACTCGTTTAATCTTTCCAAATTGCATGTTATTTTGATTATACCACTTCTAACTGTATTCCTTATCGTTTTCCACGTAATTCTTCCAGGTATTCTCATTGGTTTTTGCTTTTGCACCATTTGTGTTCTGAATGTACAAAGTGTCAGTTGTGTTCTGCCGTTTATGTCATTATTGCTATCATAGTGAGTTTGTATATTGTTAATTCCGCCATATTTTCTTGTTATTATCTCTGTCATACTGAAGCAGTCTCCCTCCATCTTATATCTATTCGAAAATTTTATAATGACAATTGTTTTAGTTTTCTGGGGAGCTGAGATTACCATATTTAATTTTTTGCTATTGTGTTAAACATGTGGATCAAAATTTTACCCTTTCCTTTCTTCACGGTATTTAATATATCATTTAATACGAGATTGAAGAGTGGTGGGTGTAAGGAGTTTCCCTGTCCTGAGCCTGTGCCCTTAATATACCTTCACCTGTATTAATAATGAGAAGCCGAATTTTATAGATAATGACGACAACTTTTAGCTTGACTTTGTCAAGGGGCAATTTCAATTAGTCAGGTTTTTTATTCTTTGGTATTGGTGAAATTCTTTGGTATATTAGTTTTGTTAGAATTTCTGCCTTCATTTTTAGCCTGGGGCTAAAAAAACTGTTTCTGATATATTATCCATTTCCAGTTTTCAATGGCAATAAAAATGAACTGAATAAGGAAATTATAAATTTAAAAGTTGGCAAAGACAAGTTTTGAATTTGGCAATTTGACATTGAATTGTTTTTTTTAGTTTCGGGGACAAAAAATGCTCAAACGATCGTTTTAGGTATCCTGAAATAGTACAAAATAGCAGAGAATCTGAAGAAACCCCAAGTTCACTATTATAATAGACATAAACTATAGATTTTCAAAAAATTGTTGAGAGCTAAACTGTAATATTTATTTACTAAAATGTTTGTTTAAAAACTGTTTAGATTTGTAAAAATTTATTTATTTATGTTTTAGTTCCTTAGTTGGATTTAATAAGTACCTGGCCATTTTGATGTACATTTCATACTAAAGTTGTATTAAGAAATGCCCCAGGAATCAAAACACATTAATATATACAGCGTTGCATTTGCAATTTGAATTTATGAGAAACAATATTTTAATTCTTTTATAGGTTGTGAAAAATAAATAAAACGACAAATGCAAAAGTCTTATTCAGTTCTGCCAAAAGGAAAGTCTAAAAATAATTGTCAATACGTAGTTCCCTTTATATAAAAGGCGATCCCTTAGTTGGATACCTCCTCAAAGATCCTCAGTAAACATGTAGGAAACCAAACAGACCCTCCGAAAAGATCCTGAAATTGTTCAGCAAATAATTTATATTTAAAAAAGAACCAACTTCAACTGGCCTAAGGAAAATATCATTTAGAAACCGTGTGCAATCAATAACTATTTTCTGACATAAATAATTTTTTTATCTATCTGATTTAAAGTACAATTCTATTGATGACTTTAGCGCATTCTTTTCTCTGCCTCTTTCTCTAGTTTGTATTTGTTTCTATATTATCCACATATTTATTAACTTTGTTATTGGTTTTATTATTTGGAACACTTACCTATAATTCAACCTATATAACAACCACCATGTATATGTTTCTGTGTATTGGTCACCCAATATAAATTATTTGTCTGTCATTTTCTGAACCCCCTGTACAACTATAATTTAACTCTACACGATGCTGCTGGCGCCCTGTATAAGTATTAATCCTCTCCACCCTATTGACTGTTTCTATTTTTACTTCTCCATATATGTTAAGTATAAGCAACTATTACTATGTTTCACACAATGTAACATTTTTAAGCACCCTGTTTAACTATAATTCCAGTCTTATATTTCAATCATCCTGTATATACAACTGCTTCTGACATTTTTTTAACCCACTGCCCTATAACTTGAATATCCTTACTGAATATGCTTATTTCACCATTTTTTTTAAGTTTTTGTGCCACCCAATACAATATTATTTGAACCAGCTCGTATAACTTAAATTCTATTCAACCTTATATTTCAACCATGCAGTATATGAAACTGATTACGTACCACCCAAGATCACATTTATTTGTAAGATTTTTTGAACCCATGTTTCTAACTGTAATTTTACTTCGCTCTATATTTCAACTGCGCACGTTGCTTGCCGCTTGAATTTCGATGCACTCAAATAAACACCTTTCACCGTATACCATACACAAAAGAAAAAATCGTTTTCTTTTGGATACACTAATGGAATATTTTGTGCCGACTAGAAGCCTTATAAAATGAAAACCGTTACAAATATCCTGTATTATATACTTTCATGGCAAGCTAGATATTTATGATGAAAATTTGACATTTAGATTTTTACGAATTTCAAAAAAACGGTATGGTTTACATTATAGAAACTTACACGAAATTAAGCTGGAACATCTCTTTGTAGAATACAATTTAAAATATTCAAATAGGCTGAACCGATTTAGAGAAGAGAGTGTAGATTCATTTAAATTCGCTGGAGTGTAGTCCCGTAATTATTGTTTTTTTTCTGATTTTCTGGAAAACCGTAAAACTTAAGTTTTAGAAAATAATATGGTACCCTTCTGGAATATTCGTTAATACAATGCTGTTTAAATCAAGATTTCCTAAACCATTTTTAAATAATCATTGAGTATACTTAAAAAAAGTTTATTAAAAAATATGTGCTTTGACGCAGAGTGCAAAATAATATTGGAGATATGGATTAACATCGCAAAAAGAATGGAAGCACCATACAGTGGCCCGAGTAATGATATCAAATTCAACAATAGGTGTATCACATCATATTAATTATTATTAGACATGGCTATATATTATATTTTAGATTGTTGGTGTTTGGATACGATTGTTGGACTACATACGTTAAGTGTTTTCATGTGTATAACTGTTGCAAAATATTTAAAACAAAATAATTATAAAAATTAGAAATTGTTTATTTTTTCGTACTGAAACTATTTTTTGTGGAATACTTCATGAAATTCATGGAATTATCCCAGTTATGTTACACGGAAGCTTGTTTATAACCTCCCTGAATAATTAGAGGTTTAATCTGGTGTTTTCAGAGCGTTACTGGTTTGCCATCGAATATCACAATACTCATTGTTTAGAAACTGCATTCACTGGAAACAGCTGTAATTTGTGGTAGCTACAGTATTTGTTCTATATAAAGCCATTAATTTCCATCATCAGATAAATACAGCAGTTGAAACATTATATGTAGGGATGCAATGGGAGACGTAATAATCCTAAACTAACTGAGGTATTTTTGATTACTGACATTCGAGACTACATGCCACATTACATTAGTTTTCCTTTGATTTGGGATTAATCCATGCGGTTTAGTAGAAGCGAAAAATTGTACAAACCAAACACATAGATAGTGAAATAAATTTATATTGTAAATGGGTTTGAAAACAACATAATAATTTGAGAATGGAGTAAAATAGTTGAAATATGAGAATGAGGTACAAAAATGATTAAGTCCGCCTGTAGAGTCGTCTGGTAGAATGAATAGCTTTATACTCCTGTTGCCTGTCCCAAGTCCTATCAAAGGAGGAAAGAGTCTTTGGGCTACTTACAAATAGTACCTTTTCAATAAATTACAACTTCTCTCGAAACCTACTGATAGAATATATTTAACCCCATGGACTTTTCTGTTTTTTCGTTTGTTGCTTATTAGGGTAAACTGTCTCCAACTACAGGTAAACTGTTTAAATTCTTTTCTTTAAATTTTCCACCACTTCAGTGACGTCGTATAGAGAAAAGACAGCGCCCAAAAATATTTTGTATTATTATCCCAGTCAGTCAGTTTACTAAATGCAAATGTTTCTTGATATATCAGCGTTGCCCCAAGTCATAGACGACTCACGCAAAAAATTTACTTTATTAACGAATGTACTCAGAGAAAGATAATTTGATTTGTGTTTTGAATTTCAGTGCCTTCTCTCAAAGCCTTATAACCAGTTTCAGCCTTCTTAGGTATACGGTATTTTCTAATTTCTAGCTTCTTTTAATTTATCATCTATTGAGAACTTTGTGAAATTCAAAACCAAAATCGTTATACATGCCATGATAAGTCCGTAATATTTAGTAAAAAATTGTGGGTTTCTGTAACTCGGCGTTTTCTAGACGAAAATTTATTGTACATTGTCAGACATATCTAGTTTCATCAACACATCCTCTTTACCTCATCGTTGGAAATAATTACTGAAAGATATTGCGTTTAGCTAATACCGTTAGCGGCCTGAGTTTCACGAATAGCATTAGCTGTGTTCCCAATAACAATTTGGGGACCACCTTGGCGAAGCTTGTCAATGCTTGGACAATTTCAGAAATTGTTTTCTGAACGATAGTTGTGGCTTCTCTGGTTTTGATCTTTGGGAATAACAACACATAGGCTTGAAAGTCTATATATTTCAAGAAGCCCAAACATTTCAAGGTATAAATCAGACAGCGTTTTCAATAGTATGAGCACAAATGGACAATAATTTAAACAAATAAAATAATTCGTAATAAAAAATTGAATAAATCACAATTTTAAGATTAATGTCAAATTGTGACAATTTTTCATTACGAATCCTTTCAATTTTTTAATTTCTTGTTTATTTGTGTTAATACGAGGGCTGCCTTTTATATTTCTGGATTTTAAAACCCTAGTGTTGCAATTTGACAACTGACAGCTCTATCGTAAAGTTTGACATTTTTAAGGTTATACGTACTCAGAACGTTTTGACATACGAGCGCTATGTGTTGTTCACAGTAACTTAAAGGATTCATCTCGACCAAAAAATGGAATTAAATCGTGAACATTTTCGTGCGAATATTTTTTACAACTTTCTACGTGGATTAAGTCAGCAAGAGTGCATGGATGAATCTAATTTAATTTTTGGCAATCAAGTACCACTATTTATCGATGATATGGTGAATTCAATCCAGGTCGTAGTTCACTCCAAGACGAATTTCGTGAAGGTCGTCCAAAAACAGTTATTGTTCCGGAACCCCATTGATGCTGTGCGCGAACTGATATTGCAAGATCGTCATGTGACCTATCCTGAGATTGAGTCAACCTTACACATTAGTGGGACCAGCATATATTCAATATTGCATTAACATTTGAATGTAAAAAAAAAATTGTTCGCGTTGGATCCCACACAATTTGTCAATCGTTCAAAAAAGGCTTGTGTCGATTGGTCGAAAGAAAAGCTCAAAAAATACGATCTCGGTGCTTCAAAACACGTTTATGGCATAGTGACAGGTGATGAATCATGGATTTACGCGTATGAGCCCGAAAGTAAACAGCAGTCGACTGTATGGGTGTTTCAAGATGAGCCGAATCCAACAAAAGTTTTCGCGCGCCAAGCATTTCCAAGCAAATGATAGCCTGTTTTTTTTCGGAAAAACATCGATTTGATGAGTCATCCGCCATATAGTCCTGACTTGTCACCAAATGACTTCTTTTTATACCCGTACGTAAAAAACAAACTGAGAGGTCAACGTTTTTCTTTCGACACCTGAAGAAGCTGTTGCTGCGTTCAGAATGCATGTTTTGGAGATACCTCAAACAGAGTGGAAAAAGTGCTTCGACAATTGGTTCAAACGCATGCAAAAGTGTATAAATCTACATGGGGAATATTTTGAAAAACAATAAAGAGATTTTCGATATTTAATATTTGTTTTTGTTCTCTAATCCCGAAATAGAAAAGGCAGCCCTCGTACCATTGAAAACGAGGTCTGATGTAGACCTTGAAACGTTTGCACATGAAATATGCAGAATTTCAGAAATGTTTCTACAATAAAAATGTTAAATATAAAAATATTTGATAGTTTTCATAAATCTGCTTCTGCCGCAGCACATTCTTTGATATATTGAAAAATTCTCCACCACTTCTGTTATGTTTTCAGTCTGTTGGAAAGCATTCTTGTATCTGTATACAGGGTGAGTTTTTTTTGATGATCAGTATGGGGATCTCGTAAACTAGCGGAGAGAGAGCAATGGTTAAATTGGGAAAGATTTAATGACACTTTCGGATTTTTGTAAAAAGTCATTGCTTACTAGATATTGTGAAAAAACGAAATTCTGTCGATTTAGTCAAATCCCTCTAGCTCCTTTGTTTTTGAATTTATAAAAAACGTGTAACTATCAAAATTGAAGGGAATTGTATGCCGAATATGATTGTCATGTCTTCGTTTGTGTGACAGCTCTCGCTTTCGAGATATTGAATGGAAACCATAGTTGGCTATTACCTCAAAAAAGTTATGAGCAGGTGCTCTATCATGTTGGAACCACTCAATTTCTAAATGAGTTCTCAAATTCAAATTATGCAACATGTCTTGAAAAGTGTATTGCAAGAAATGCAAGTAGCGCTCCCCAGTAAGTGATTCGTCATAGATAAAAGGCCCCAGAATAGTAGACCCTGTGATACCACATCAAGCATTAAAACCAAATTTTATCTGTGGTCGTCTTTGTTCTACATGGAAAGGGTTTTCTTTAGCCCAGATATGCTCATTGTGTTTATTGAACATACCGCAGTTAGTAAATCTAGTTTCATCTGACCATAACACCTTTAATGGAAACTGTGGATTGTCAAGGCACATGTCTCTAAACCATGTACAAAACAAAATACGTCGATGTTCGTCACCAGCATGCAAAGTTTGAGAAACTGAAAGTTTGTACGGGTGGAAATTGTGCGGTTTCAGTACCTTAACTACAGTTCGTTGAGATGTGCCAGCTTCTGCCGCAATCTCACGAGTTGATGTAGATGGATTTTGATTTACCATTGATAAAACATTTATTTGTGCTGCTTTGTTAGTTTGATTACGTTCCTTTGGTGGTTTAGTAAAAGATCCATATTTGCGTAAACTATCGTAAAGCCTCTTAAATGTACATAGAGCAGGTTGACGACGATTAAAATATGTATGAAAGTATTCCTCAGCTGCACGAACTGAATTTTTATGGCATATGATATAACATTCCACTTTTAACGTAGGTAGCCATGAAAAAGATTGTTTTCACTTATTTGAGAGTAATTCCATTAGTAGTTCTGAACTGACAGTCGATATTGACAAGTTTTCGTGATAAAATGGAATATTCTAACGAAGAAAAACTGAATATACACAAGTCGAAAAATTTAAAGGAACAAAAAATAATTCCAAATTTTTTGACGTTTTTCAAGTGTCTGTTTTTCGCTTGAAAATGGTCGTACCGGACTTTTAAAAAAAGTATTTTAAAGCTTGAAGTTTCTGGTTTTGAGACCTTATGATGAAAATTTTTTTCAAGCAAACGTGTACCGCTCAATCCTAACGAATATCATAAGAAATTTTTTTTCAATTCTTTTATGTTCTTTTTTGGTCTATGAACGTGTAACATTTTTTTCGAAATAAATCACTATATGGATCGAATAAGTTGTTTATTCAGCTTTAACTTGCTTTTTTGAAAAGTTCAATACGACCAGTTGTCGCTAAAATATCGAACTTTGAATGAAAAAGGATCTTTTTGTGTTTAACCATCAATATCTCAGCAACAGTTGATCGCACAAGAAAACTAAGGAAGGTTCTGAAATCTTGAACAAACACTCCATAGAAATCAGCAACGGTTTTTTGATTTTTTTTTATTTTTTACATTAATTTGAAAAATCAAGAAAAAAAAGCACTTTTGTTGGCTTTTGGGATCATCAGGCGCTAAATTGGAAATATCGAGAAAACCAGCAATGTTAAGTATGTCTTTTACACTTCAATATGCCCACAAAAACCGCACAAAGTTTCGTTTCAATCCATTCAGCCGTTATTTGTTTTCTTCAATCGAATATTTGAAAAAATTTAAAGGATAACGATTTTGACTTTAAATGATCATAATCTTTAACAAAATGAAAAAAACAAATTCAGGTTTTTTATGCAATTGCATTTTCTAAAATTATGGGGGATAAAAAAAATTGGAAAATAAAAAAAATTTTTATTGATTTTTAAACTTCGACTGAATTAAAATTTTAATTAAATTTAAAACAAAATTGATATACCCAATCGAATTTTGAACTCGATCTAGAAGCTTTTCAGAAATTTATTATCGTTAGTTTTCGTGAACTTTTACAACGCTAAAAAAACAGGTTTTTTCAAAAATACTCCTTCTGCGTTACAAAAAAAAATCAAAAATTTGCAAAAACCAAAAGATTAAGTTGCTTTCCGATCATGGTTAGACGGCATTTTTCAGAGCCAGAGGTTGCTCGTTTGGTTGCTCGTTTGATTACTCTGCTCGAAGAAGGTTGCAGTCAACGTGATGTTGCCATCGAGATGATCAGGCAGTTGGCCGACAAGTTCGACGTGAGCCTTTCATCACTGCGAACATAGTGGCGAGAAATTTTGCAAATCGGGTACAACAGCAACAAAGACAGCGACACCAAGTACGAAACATTCCTTCCCGTACAATCATCAACCGTCTTCGCAAAAATGGGTTAAATGCACGACATCCTAATCGTGTATCCATGTTGACAGCGAGACATCCCCGAGAACGTTTAGCGTATGCTAACGCACATCGGGCTTGGACATTGAGACCATGGAGAAATGTTTTATTCACTGACGAATCCCGGTTCAACTTACATGGGAGCGACCGACGTCTCCTTGTTTGGCGTCGTGGTGGATAACGTTTTCGCTAGGACTTTGTTCGTCCGACTGTCGCCTACGGTGGTGGGTCAGTAATGGTCTGGGGCGGCGTTTCGCGAGATTGAAGAACACCTCTGGTAATTATGCCCGTAAACTTAACAGCTCAGCGCTACATTGACCAAATTTTGAGACCAATTGTACTGAGTAGACGGCAACATCAGAGGGAGTTTATTCTAATGCAAGATAACGCACGCTCACACACAGCAAACATCACCAGACGCTTTTTGGAACGACATGACATTACTTTGCTGCGGCATCCACCAATGAGTCCAGACCTCAATCCCATCGAGCATGTTTGGGACTTAATGGGTCGTCGTTTGCGCAGTGAGTATCTAAATGTGCAGAACTTGGCCGCATTAGAGCGTGCACTTCTGCAAATTTGGAACACCATCCCGCAACCTCAGATTGCAAGATGCATCAATATTACTGAACGGGGTGGCAATAAATACCCATTATTAACATACCTGACGAACGGGCACATACACATACACACACAAACACTCAAACACACAAACCCACACAAAAGAAGCGTAAATCCCATCGGGCAACCTTCACGTGGTACGCTTTGGTTCATTAAAAAAGATTACAAATTTGTTAAAATAAATTTTTTTGAAATTTTCCAAAAATTTCTATTTCTCTTTTGTTTTCCCATAATCTTAAACAAATTTATCAATGATATTGTATAAGAAACAGAAAAAATATAGTTTTGTGCATTTTGTTAAAGTTATGATCATTTAAAATCAAAATCAACTTTTCAAGTTTTTCAAAAATTCGATCGAAGAAAACAAAAAAACGGCCATATGGATTTAAACGAAACATTGTGGGGTTTTTGTTGGCATATTGAACTGTAAAAGGTACACTTAACATTACTGGTTTTCTCGATATTTCCAATTTAGCGGCTGGTGATCCCAAAAGCCATCAAAAGTGCTTTTTACCTAGATTTTTCAAATTAAAGTAAAGAATAAAAAAAATAAAAATTATCAAAAAACCGAATCTGATTTCTGTGCTAAATTTATTCAAGATTACAACACCATACTTAATTTTCTTGTGCGATAGGGGGTTGCTGAGGTATTGATGGTTAAAGACAAAAAGATCATTTTTTTTTTGTTATGGTATTCGTTAGGATTGAGCGGTACACGTTGCTTGAAATTTTTTTTTCTCATAAGATCTCAAATCTAGAAACTTCAAGCTTTAAAATCCTTTTTTTAAAACTCCAGGGCGACCATTTTCAAGGGAAATACAGCTTATTGAAAAACGTCAAAAAATTTGGAATTATTTTTTGATCCTTTAATTTTTTCCACTACTATAGTTTTTCTTCAATTTTATCACGAAAACTTTTCAATATCGACTGTCAGTTCAACACTACTAATGTAATTACTCTCAAATAAGTGAAAACAATCTTTTTCATAGCTATCTACGTTAAAAGTGAAAATAAGAGAGAAAAGCATCCATAACTCAGATATTTTTGTATCGTTGAAGAGCACTAAAAATGTCCGATTTTTTGAGGTCATAGCCAACTATGGTTTCCATTCAAAAAAAGATAAGTTTCTGTCATATTTCGAAAACGAGAGCTGTCACGCAAACGAGGACATCACAACCATATTCGGGATACAACTCCCTTCAATTTTGATACTTACACTTTTTTTATAAAATGAAAAACAAAGGAGCTAGACGAATTTCGTTTTTTCAAAATATCTAGTAAGCCATGATTTTTTACAAAAATCCGAAAGTGTCATTAAATTGGGCCAGTAAAACTGCAAATCTTTCCCAATTTAACCAATGCTCTATCTCCGCTAGTTTCCGAGATCCCCATACTGATCATCAAAAAAAACTCACCCTGTATAAATAGGCAAAGATAAAACAGTTCAGTACTATTTTCTATATTGTCCCTCAATAGATTTTGTTTTAGTATTGTTTTATATGTATAGATTAGCTATAGTGCCGAAAGGTAAAATTATAATATGGGTTCATTCATTCAATACAATAAAATAAAAAAAATATTATTTGCGTTTATGCTACCAAACCGCCAACATGTTTCAATAGATTCTGTGGGTTGAATTTCACAAATACTCACACTCACTTTAAATGTCTTTATTTTTATCAAAATAAGCTTTTTTACAAAAACACAGAGACCAATACTTGCAGCTAGTGTACTACACTGCTTGCAAATCAAACTGCCTCGCCTCTACGCCGCCGCATCTTATATACAGTTCATTCGTTCTCAGATCAATCCAATAGTTTCTGATTTGTCAATCTAGATGGTATTCAACTTTTGAATCACGTCAATCTTATTTTTTCACATCCATCGAACTTTACGGGCTACCTTTGTTGATGCTTTGTTATACAGAGCTGTTTTTATTTCGTTTTCGCAATGATTTTATCACGATGATTAATTTAGAGGGTTTCTTAATTTTCAAGGCGCAAAATGAATTTTATAATAATATAATAGGTTAGAGTAATAAAACTAAACCAACTTTGACCCTGCCTTAAATTAATCTACATAGTCATGCTATTGAAATGGAACTCACGAAAATTTATTAAATTGTAATCGACTTCATTGGGCTGACACAAGTTTGCAATTTTCATAGCGTTGTAAATGTGGTTTTTTAACAAAATCATAATTATGTTGCAACTGATCAATTAATTTCTAATATTTTATTAATGTTAACCTATAAGTTTAATTTAGAATCTTTTTATTTTAACCAAATAAACTTTATATAATTTGACTAAGATTACAAAAATCTTGAAATTCTAAATTATTAGATTTGGCAACACTGATATTTATGGCTTTCCTTGTTGTATCGAATTTGAATTGAATTTTGACATTTGATTATGTTTTTAACTATTTGGTAAAAGTTGCCAATGAATTAATTTCAAGATGTCAATTACAGTTCACTGAAAAACAATTGTCAGCATTAATATGTTTATTTAACATTAACAGTTAACAGTAGGTGCTTCTTATTAGGGTTCCGTATATGCAATATACGGGTACCCTTATAATATCACTCAGGATTTCTGCCTCTGTCAAATCACAGCCATTTTCTCGTAAACTTCTGGACGGAAGAGGTTGAAATTTGGTATCAATGTATAGTTTGGTGACCCGATCAGGCGTACATATCGTAAAAGAAAAAATTTTGATTTTAGGGGTACTTCTGGGGGGAAAAACTAAAAAAACGACCGTTCCCCCCCCTGATCTCCGAAACTACTGAGCCTAAAATTTTGAAAAAAAAAAAATAGGAAATATAGAGCGTTGCCCGAATTTTACAGGAAAATTAAGGAGAAACCATTAATGTTAATTTTGGGGGGCAAATTATAGAATTAAATAAAAATTTAAAAATAAAAAAAGTTTCAAACGCATCATGTAATATATCAAATGAAAGGTCTCATTCTGGGGAACACAAATATATTTTTTTCATATTTAAAAAAAATATATTTAAAAAGATATTAACGAAAATATACCAAAATTTACCCATTCCCCCCCTTATCTCCGAAACTATAAAACGTAAAGTTTTGAAAAAAAATAGATTTATAGGCTCTGACCTGAAGTTTACTGGAAAAATAAGGAGAAACCTCTACTTTTAATTTTGGGGGGCAATTACAGAATTAAATGGAAAATATAAAATTAAAATTGTTTCTAACCCATCATGTTTTATATCAAATGAAAGGGCTCATTACAACGAAAACAAATATATTTTTTTCATATTTTTAAAATAAATTAATTAAAAGATATTAACAAAAATATAAAAAAATTACCCGTTCCCCCCCCTTATCTCCGAAACCATAAGCTGGACAATTTTGAAAAAAAAATGGATGTATAGCCCCTCACCTGAACTTTACTGGAAAATTAAGGAGAAACCCCTAATATTTATTTTGAAGGGGCAAATTATAGAATTAAATGGAAAATTAAAATTAAAATTGTTTCTAACCCATCATGTAATATATCAAATAAAAGGGCTATTTATAACGAAAACAAATATATTTTTTTCATATTTTTAAAGTAAATGAATTAAAAGATATTAACAAAAATATAAAAAAATTACCCATTCCCCCCCCCTTATTTCCGAAACCATAAACTGGAAAATTTTGAAAAAAATGGAGATATAGCCCCTCACCTGAACTTTACTGGAAAATTAAGGAGAAACCCCTAATATTTATTTTGGGGGGGCAAATTATAGAATTAAATGGAAAATTAAAATTAAAATTGTTTCTAACCTATCATGTTATATATCAAATGAAAGGGCTCACTATGACCAAAACAAATATATTTTTTTCATATTTTTAAAATAAATTAATTAAAAGATATTAACAAAAATATAAAAAAATTTACCCGTTCGCCCCCCCTTATTTCCGAAACCATAAACTGGAAAATTTTGAAAAAAAATGGAGGTATAGCCCCTCACCTGAACTTTACTGGAAAATTAAGGAGAAACCCCTAATATTTATTTGGGGGGGGGGCAAATTATAGAATTAAATGGAAAATTAAAATTGTTTCTAACCCATCATGTTATATATCAAACGAAAGGGCTCACTATGACGAAAACAAATATATTTTTTTTCATATTTTTAAAATAAATTAATTAAAAGATATTAACAAAAATATAAAAAAATTTACACATTCCTCCCCTATCTCCGAAACCATAAGCTGGAAAATTTTGAAAAAACAATGGAGGTATAGCCCCTCACCTGAACTTTACTGGAAAAATAAGAAAAAAACCCTAATATTTTTTTTGGGGGGCAAATTATAGAATTAAATGGAAAATATAAAATTAAAATTGTTTCTAACCCAGCATGTTATATATCAAATAAAAGGGCTCATGATGAAGAAAACAAATATATTTTTTCCATATTTATAAAATAAATTATTTAAAAGATATTAACAAAACTATAAAAAATTTAACCCATTCCCCCCCTTATCTCCGAAACCATAATCTGAAAAATTTTGAAAAACTGGAAGTATAGCCCCTCACCTGAACTTTACTGGAAAAATAAGAAAAAAACCCTAATATTCATTTTTGGGGGCAAATTATAGAATTAAATGGAAAATAAAAAATTATAATTGTTTCTAACGGGTCATATAATATATCAAATCCCAGGGCTCATTACGACGAATAGGTACAAATATATTCTTTTAAAATGAATATTTTAAAATATATTAAAAAAAAATATTTTAAAAAAATTATTCTCCCCGTTATTTCCCAAACTCTAAGACTTCATTTTTTTGTTTATAGGAAAAATATAATATATATATATATATATATATATATATATATATATATATATATAAAATTACCTAATTCTATTATTTGGCCTCCAAATAATAGAATTAAACGAAAAATAAATTACTAGAAAACCCCCATAGTAATTTTAGGGACAAATTATACAACTAAATGGAAAATAAAGATTCAATTTTCAAACGCATCATGTAATATATCAGATAAAAGGCTCATTATGTGAATTACAAATATATCATATTTTAAATCATTTGTTTAAAAGATATTAAAAATATAAATCATCGACTTAATTCCCACTTTAGAAACTACACTATTTAAAATTTGAAAAATATATTTTATTTATATTTTTAAATAATTTGAATAACAGATTTAATAATTTATAATTTAAACTTTGATCTATTTTGCCGTTTTTCTTCCAATCTACACAGCCTCAAAACTCAGACAGTAGATTATAAAAGGCATTTCTGAAAGTTTATTATTAAAAAAAACCTCTAATGTTACTTTTTGGGGGCCAAATTAGAAAAATAAATACATATGTATTGTGATAAAAATCAAGCGAATCCTAAAGCAGATAAAATAAAAAGTCTATGTGTGGAAAATCAAAGTCTATATTTTTTACAAATTTAAAACGCTTCCTTTAAAAGATATAAGGGTAAGTATAAAAAAATGCACTCATTCCCTGCTTGTCTGAAACTGGAATATTCGAATCTTGAAGGTGGTACGGAACCCTAAGTATGCGAGTCCAACTCGCACTTGACCAAATTATTTTTTAAATATAATACAGTAACCGTGATGGGTTACTAGGTAAGCGTGATTAATTCAATTTAATCATATTCTACTCAATCTTAAGATATATTGTGTTTTAAGGTTAATTAATGTCTACTTATGTATTGGAATTATGTGTTGTGTAATAGTATTTCACATTTATACCAATTGTTGAGTTAGTTTCTTTCATTTTCTTCTAACAAGTTGAAATCGTTAATGTAAAATGTCTGATTAAATATTTTAATTTCACTCTAGTACTCACATATTAAAACTATTCGAATTTTTTTGTTTCGAATTAAAAATATTATTTGATATAGTGCATTTCAAAATCTGTTTAAATTTTTTATATGAAAGTTCATAATATAAACTATAGGTGTAAACATATTTAGAGGCAGAAGATTTTAAATTTTTTAGGTAGGTGATCTACTAGTCATTTAATGTTTTCTGACCATGTATGGATTTTATAGTTAATTTATTTTTCAATATATGCTGCACCACTTGCCAAGTCCTGCTTTTTAATACAAGGGGACTAATCTTTAAATAAAATAAACATATCATTGGCATTTTGAAGACGTGAGTTTATAACATAAAGCAATTGATTCCATCTACTTAGTTATTAGCCTAAGGATCATTTATTCTAGAGTAAAATATATTTTTATTCGACATGTTTCTCCCTTGAAATCTGACTTAGCTGGCGTTACAGTTTGTAACCCTACAATTTTTAAAATAAAATTCAAATTGCTCTACCACGACACCAGTCTGAGGTCAAATCACAGAGTAATTTTATATGTTAGATTGGTTCTTAAACGAGCACACATGGCATTGACTGGTTATAGCTTTTCAGATCATCATGGGATGCCAATGTTTACTCTCCTGTGTCTGGCGTTGCCTTTATTCATTAGTAATTGTTGTAGATCAGTATTCATTTCTCGAACGAATTATTTTTTGTAAGTTTTTGTTGTGATTATAATTATTTTATTAATATAACATGATTATCACAATAAGTCGAATGTGTATTTTAACAAATCGCAAATCAGCGGTCCACAAAATTATACAAAAGTTAAATTTTTTAATTGGGCTGTTTGTCACCCTTACTTATGAAATCGATTAAGACTGTAACTAACAGAAACTGTTAGGTTATAAGGAAAAATCTGGCAATAGTTACATTCAATATGTTGCATAGAAACTATTAATTTGTAATGTATGGAACATATTCATGTAGAAATAGGTGTATACCTACCCTTATATACACATCATCAATTATTTTAGTAAATTTAATCCACATAAGTAATAGGTATATCAAAGGCCTTGCTTACTTTTCAAACTTAAAAGAGTACTGAACTAAGGTCGAATTTCTACCACTAGTTTCAATCATTTGCCTCTGTTAAGCTGTTCAATAACTGTCTGTGCGGCTTTCAGTGGAGGCAAGAATCTATGCAATACAGTATAGTTTTACTTAGCTATTTTTCTTATTATTTAACAGAAATCATCTTAAAGTTATACATACATTTTCTACCCTAGTGAAGAACCTATAAAACCCCTTTAATCTAACCTTTTTCATTTAATACGTCTTTATATTTAGCACTTATGTATCCCTGACCAGAAAGGTGGCACTTTATAATGCATAAATTATGTTAATTTTTGCACTGTGACGCATAAATATACCAGCAAATTACTTAGTCTTATAATTTACACCGAGGAAATTTCATGTGCATGAATATTTATCCCGCGTTTAAAATTCATAATTGACATGCCATTCTACATTCTGATATTTTCGTGGTATTGGGGGACTGACGTTGTCGATGAAGTGAAGTGTTCGTGGGTAGCATATTGGATATTATTCCGAGAATATAATAATTTATTTAAGGCTTGGGGTTTAGTTTTCGTCGAGGATCTCGAGACAGAGGCTATTTTATTGCCAACATGTGAATCCTTATAACAAGTACTATAGTCACGTTTCAAATTGTTGTTCTAACTACAGATAATTCGCTTTGCTGGTCATATTAAAACATTTTTCATAATTCAAAGCATAAAATGACAATAACTTTCTGCTGGGCCGTCAGATTTTAATTTATTTATTGGAAGGTAATTTCAGACATTGAGTCTACTTTGGTCCAATATTACCGTAATGTCAGACATTGAGTCTACTTTGGTCCAATTTACCGTTTGGACATGACTAGATTTTTTGAAATAACAGGATGTCATTTTCTTCAAAGTCCTTTGTAAATGCACAACTTTCGTTATATCTGGTCTAGTTTGGAAGACTCGAACAATACGAAGTTGTTTATTACCAGGCTTATATGCAGGAATTAGTTATGTTACTCTTGTAAAGATACACTACTGAGTACCTAGTATATTAGTTGCCACAAACCTATTTAATATTAATAGTTGACAGTTTATCAAAAAATTCATATCGAAGAATCCAACAATTTTTTTTTTAACTGAATTTAACAGTGCTATGTTTCGTAGGGTTCCGTATGTACAATATACAAAACCTGAGAAACACAAATATTTTTTTTCATATTAAAAAAAATAATTAAAATTATACCAAAATTTACTCATTCCCCCCCCTTGTCCTCGAAACCATAAAAGCTAAAGTTTTGAAAATAAATAGTGGTATAAGAACTGACCTGAAGTTTACTGGAAAAATAAGCAGAAACCTCTACTTTCAATTTTGAGGGGCAAATTACAGAATTAAATGGAAAATATAAACTTAAAATTATTTCTGACGCATCATGTTATATATCTAATGAAAGGGCTCATTATGACGAAAACAAATATATTTTTTTTCATAATATTAAAATAAATTAATTAAAAGATATTAAGAAAAATATAAAAAATATTTAACATCGACTTAATTCCCACTTTAGAAAATACACTATTTAAATTTTGAAAAACATATTTTATTTGTATTTTTAGATAATTTGAATAACAGATTTAATAATTTATAATTTAAAACTTGACCTATTTTGCCCTTTATCTTCTAATCTACAGAGCCCCAAAATTCAGACAGTAGATTATAAAAGGCTTCCCTAAAAGTTTATTAGTAAAATAAATCTGTAATGTTAATTTTTGGGAAGCAAATTAGAAAATTAAATACATATGCATTCTTATAAAAATCAAGGGAATCCTGAAGCAGATAAAATAAAAAGTCTATGTGTGGAAAATAAAAATATATATTTTTTTAAATCTAAAATCTTCCTTTAAAGGATATTAGGGTAATTATAAGAACATGCACTCATTCCCTGCTTGTCTGAAACTGGAATATTAGAATGTTGAAGGTGGTACGGAACCCTTAGTATGCGAGTCGAATGAGCACTTGACCAAATTATTTATGACTTAGCCACTTATTACTTCTTCAAATCTTTTATAAAATATCTTTGACAAAACATCTTTCTCAAAAATAATTGATGTGTAATACCTAATCTTTTATAAAATATTTCTTTGACAAATACGTTTTATCAAATCTAATGCCGAGAAAATACTAAATAAATTAAACTAATATTTTTTATGTTAAATAGTGAGCTATAAATCATATGGCGGATCTGTACAGAAGCAAAAACCTATTGTTGTAATCGACTAGAATACTGGAGGTAGTATCAACATCTGTAATTTTTTTTAACAGACCAGTTTATTGTTATTGAATTTATTTGAAATTTTGCTACAATTTTGTAGGACCATTTTGTCCCCGTTTGTATTGTAATTATGAACACATTGAAATAAAAATTTAGTGTAGGCAATAAAAATTATGTCACCATTATATTGATATATTTTCCTGTGCAGACAATATTCTATTTATGGGTAATCAGCAAAAAGGCATAAGGCACTTCAATTGTGGACATATCTAATATTTGTGGCGTAAAATGTATTATTAAAACTAAACATCCAAATATTTTTAAATAATAAAGACCTACCTTGATTAGCTCACATGTGCAAAAGGACAGCTCTTGGTCGGGAACATTTGCGAGTACGTTAGGTAATAAAATACAAAAAGACAATTTAAAAATCTGTAATGTGAATCATTTCTTATAACTGTCGAAACCGATATGATGTAAGGATCTTCAACTCCCATATATTTTAGAGAAGTGTACTTCCTAATATGAACTTATCATAACTTTCATGTAACTTTTTTGTTTGTGTGTTTTAATATCACTGTATTGAATACTTTCATCTAATCTAGTGCAACTTGTCAATATATTAGTCAATAGAACCAGGTGTAAAATTACACAAAATGAAATAAATGATAAACTAAAAATAGATGATTTCTTCGAGACATTATAGCCATCAAAAACTGAAACCAGAAATATCCAAAACCATTTCCAAGACCTAGCAACATGCAGCAAAACAGTTGTATACCATGAACCATGATTAGTAGGTATTCCATTACCTAACTTACCTATACGTGCTACTATACTATACTAAACTGATAAATTAGCTCAATGGATAAATAACCAAACTCTTCAAATACGGGCCAACAAAAAATCCACAAGGAAAAATATACGTTTAAATCAAAAATTATAAGGCCAACCCACAAAATATTGCTTCCCAGAAAGTATAAAGCTTAGCTCCTAAGTGAAATATAAGGCACAGCGTTGAGCCCTAAGATATTACATTGCTTCATGACAATGCTACCTTCCAACAAGTTATTACCCTACTTTAAAAAATCTCCGCCCATCGGTTCATATTCGAGCTCCAAACGATGCCAAGAAATAAACGGCCCCCAATTTATATTTAACCACTAATATTTCAACCTGGGGTACCGAAATGCTTTAAAAGAAAGCTTGAAATATAAATCCGCAAAAATCAGTACGACGTTTTATTCTCAACGAGAGTCAACTACAGAAGGACTATCTTTCTGTTGGTTCAGTACCAGATCGAGTTTTTTTCCCTCTCAATGTCTACGCGACAGCGGCAGCAGGAAACCAGGCAATTCTATCCTTGCGACGTATTCATGAATAACTGTCATTTTAACTTATTCGACCTGGTAAGCGATGGGTGGCGTCACGAGGTGGTTGGTTTGAGAAATATACTACATAGTTGTCGAGACAGATCCTTTATAAAATAAATTACAAAGGTTAGTACCGGCTTCAAATTTATATATCCTACAATTTATAGTACATTCTTATTCTGAATATATCAGAAGCTTTCTTACGAGTATAAACGAATCTTTTATAAATAATATAATAACGATATTAAAGCAGGGATACAATCATGTTGAAAATGTTCGCTGGATTCAATATAAGTTTTTGCACTCAACATAAACTTTTTTATTGGCACCAAAAAAAAATCACTATACGCTCGACTTATCTCAATATTTACATCAGCAATAATGATAAATACCCGAATAGATGATCCCTTAGATGAACAACTTGTCAGCTTTGATCCGTTAACCTCCTTTGTACCCCCATAGTCGTTTTCTATGTTTTCACCATCTGCTTCTGGTACGCTAACTAGTATAATTTCTAATTCCGGAATTGGTTTAAAATTTTTGATACTGGTTTTTGACAATCAATCGTATTTTCGGGAAATACTCCTTGCTGGCATTGTTTATTCGAATAGTTTTTACAGTTTATTTATTAGCAAGATCAGTTTCCTATTTTGGCAGCGTAAAATAAAATGTTCGATACCTTAAGAAATATAATAACAGTAGTAATCACCAGGAAGAATGAACTTGTTATCCAAATGCTGAATAGAGAACTTATCCTATGAGAGCCACTTAAAGTTCTGAAGATAACTCCTATAAAATTGTTCCAATTACAACACTGGCTAGCACAAATGGATACAAGAAATCACTGTGCCTTTGGATGTTTTATGTAATTCGACCAAGTTAACATAAAAAGTCATCATAAAACAAGTACTACCCAATTAACACCAGAAAATTGCGGCACTATGCAGCATGAAGTCACTTTGTGCTCTAGTAGTTGGAAAACTACGTAAATATCAAACTAAATCCCTATTAGTTACGGTATAAATCAATATTGTTAAACATTTTAATTTGAAATTTTAGAATAGTCATTTTTTCATAGTTCCTTTGGCATTGACAACAACCTAGACCCCGACACGTTTCGAGTATTGTGGTGTGATTTGCCCAAAAGTGCTTAAACATTAACAATATTTAATGATGGAGTTTTTAAGGAGTTTCACAAATTATTCTATATGTAAATCCAGAGCCCAAGTTTTTTTTCTAGTAAATTTGATAGAATTATTAATAAGAATTGTTGCCCTTCTTTTGTCCTCGGCACTATTTTAAAATTGCAAGCTCATATCACTTTGAGACCTTGCATACGAAATAAATTTCTTATCGGTGTGGAATTAACTGATCAAGAATTCCAACTAAAGTTAGTTTAAAATAATGCATGAATAATCCAGTCAAGTAATTTCCTTGATACAAAAATACCTATGGTGTGGATCAGATTTTCCAGCATCTGCTAACCAACTGGACAGTTGTTTTAATAAAATCTGAAATAATAATAAGATTTTTTATAAATATTGAAAACGAGGTCTGATTTAAACCTTGAAACTTTCAAGTTTATGTTGTAGTTATTCCCAAAGAACTCAGAAAAAGTAATATCGATAGAGTTAGTTTTATAAACAAAGCGATGTTCTTAAAATTAACGAGACATAATTAAATTGTAATTATTAGTTGATTCCTGCCAACTCATAGCCAGTAATTTATTTCGAGGATGGGGGAAATTTTTTTTTAAGTATGGTGGATAGATATTTCTATTCATTTCATTATATAAAAATGAATAAAATATAATATTTACAATTGTTAAATTGTTCAAATTAAACATTTATTTCTTTGAGGAAGTTAAACATCTACAGCCCCGTTCAGGTAGCTACGGCCATAGTTACAGCATTCATAGCTAGCACAGTTAAAGCTATTAAACATACATTTTTTTCTACTAATTTAGAAATTGTTGGATACATTTTGGGCACCGATGTTTTACTAAAACTATTTATGCTTGTAAAACTGGTAACATATGTTTGAATGGGTTTCATTAAGAAGAGAATTTAAAAATATATGTACCAACAATGATTCAACCTTCCTTTTAAATGATACTCTACAGTATTCCATTGAAGTCGCCGAATATAGTTGAAAGATCACGAATGACATAATTTAAAATCCAACGACAAGACGTAGATGCCCAGCAAAACAGCCATTATCTAGAGTCCTCTTATGATGCAAAGAGATGTTTGAGAGAGAAAAAAGACAACTGCATAAATTGTATTCTACAAAAATATAGAAATATTAAGACGTCACTCCAATAACTGAGTTAGTTACTCAAACTGATTTCGAGATTAGTTAACAGAAGTAGAGCTAGTGTTCAAGTAAGAAGGAGAAGTAACAGCAGTATCGTAGTGTTTAGTTGTATATTATTTCATATGTATTTGTAAATAAAGCGTTTAAATTGGAAGAAAAGTAACTTTGTATGACTACTTCAAAGACGTATCAATATTGTTACGAGAATTCATCAGATAACTGGTGCAATTAGCCATAATCCAATTCGTGGAAGCAATATTCCTCTGATATTTCTGGGAAAGAGAAATATTGTTTATCTATCGACCCGAGGCCGACCGCTGCCGATACTGGGAACTCGCAGAATTCCCTTGAAGCTTCCAGACCACATGAAAGAAGTTTCCCGATAGTTCGTTGACTTACTAGAATAATTCCGAGAGAAATATATAAATACGGACAGATGGCGATGGATTCATTGACTATTCGACAGCCATATATCTAAGTAGAGATACGTTGTAAATAGTTTGGTGAATATAAATTGTGTTAAAATAGTGGTAATAAATTAGAGTGAGCTGAAGTGTGTTTTTAAATAAATCTAAGAACTGAACCCGAGTGTGAAAATAAAAACATTACAGTGGTGTCAGGTGTAGGTGTATTTGTGAAACTTTAGAAGTGAAAAATAAATATACTGACAATATTTAAAACAGTAAATTTGAACTAGTTGACTTAAAAAAAGAACTTGAGGAAAGGGATTTAGAAATTAGTGGGAAGAAAAGTGAATTAATACAACAGCTATGAGATGCCCTAATAAATGAAGGTAATAATCCCGATACTTATTTGTTTGGAGTTTCTGGCAATGGAGACATGAGTATGCTATTTAAAAAAATGCAAGAAAGTTTAAAAGAAACATTACAAGACAAATTGCTAGAAAATTCTAAGTCTTTAGAAGATAAGCTACAATCATTACAAGATAATTCTCTAATCATAAAAGAGGCGTTAGAAGACAAACTACTAGAAAATTCTAAAACCCTAGAAGATAAATTGCTGGAAAATTCTATAAACATGAAAGAGGCGTTAGAAGATAAATTAGCAGAAAATTCTAAAACTCTGGAATACAAATTACTGGAAAACTATAAATCCTTAGGAGAAAATTTGAAAAGCATCGTACAGAAAAACTCCGAAATGCTGGAAGAGAAAATATTGGAGAATGAGGCTCGGATGGAAGAGGTAAAGCAAACAATGGACGAAGAGCCAGTCAAAAAGGAAACGCGGATAGAAGAGTTAAAGCAGACAATGTTCGAAGAGTCAGAAAAAAATGAAACGCGTATAGAAAAGCTAGAGCATACAATGGAGGGTGAGATCAGCAAAATAAAAGAACAGGTAGTCACTATACAAAGGGAGAAACTCAATTAAAAACCTTAAGCAGAAACAGTCCAGAAGTAGTGGATTCAAAAATTGGCCTCGAAGGAGCATTACACAAAATGAAACCTCCACAATTTGATGGGAAATCTTCATGGACTAAATATAGGCGCCAATTCGAGGCTGCAGCAAAGTTAAACGGATGGTCGGCAGAGGAGAAGCAAATAGCATTAACCCTAGCCTTAAGAGGGGATGCTACAGATATCTTACAAACGTTGAATACCTCGGAGCAAGAAGAGTACGAACAACTGGTCAAACATTTAGAACGGAGGTATGGAGAGACTCATTTGGAGCACGTTTACCACTCCCAACTGAAAAATCGCCTTCAGAAAGCGAATGAATCAGTACAAGAGTTTGAAGCTGATATTGCCCGTCTGGTTCGCCTTGCTTATCCAGTCACACCGGAACTTGTTATAGAAAGGTTTGCAGTCCAAACGTTTTCGGATGGACTCGGAGACCAAAAGCCAGAGAAGCATTGATACTTGCTCGACCGACTCAGTTAGTCTATGCACTGGCTCGAGCTCCGGAATTTGAGGCTGTGAAAAATACCTGTAGAGGTCCGGGCAGAAAAAGAGAATCAGAGGATGGCGGAAATGATGAAGTATCTGTAAGGCATATAGTAGAGGAAGTCCTGACAAAATAGTAATAGGAAGAAGACCGCAAACCTACGTGGCAGGAGATTTCCCGATACTCACAAACCATAAAGACGTACTGGGCTCAGTGGAACTGCCTCATCCTGGAGAATACACTTCTGAAGCGCGACATGGAAACTCCAGAGGCGGGAAATGACAGAAAACAGATTGTAGTTCCCAGAAATAGGAGAACAGAGGTTTTACGAGAACTACATGATGGTACAACTGGAGGACATCTGGGAGTAACGAAAACCCTTGGGAAGTTGAGAGAGCGCTTCTACTGGGTGAACTGTCAAGTAGGTGTTAAGGATTGGTGCTGAAAATGTACGGTTGGTGCAGCAAGTAATGGGCCTCAGAAGCTCCTATGAAGCAATATAACGTAGGCAGTCCATTTGAAAGAGTAGCCATTGATGTTGCCGATCCATTTCCTGAATCTGACTCCGGAAATAAGTACATTGTGGTAGTGATGGACTATTTCAGTAAATGGACAGAAGCTCATGCCGTACCCATTCAAGAAGCCCTGACCGTTGCTGATGCCATTTGTCAAAGGTAGTCCCTGACCACCAAAGAGACTGGGACCGGTATCTTCACTTGTTTCTTATTTCATATGTGTACGAGTCCACGGGTCAGACCCCGGCAAGCGTTATTATGGGACGAGAGTTACGACTACCATGCGATATGAAGTTTGGATGTCCCCCAGGAGAAAATACTGCAGGTGAAGGCTATGTCAGCCAGTTACGGCAAAAGATGGACGACATCCACCAACGAGTCCGGTTAAATATCGAGAATGTTTTAATATCTGACTAAAGACAACTCCTGATACTGATAACCCCACATATATTAATAGAAACATGGTTTCAACAAGATTTTGCTACTTCACATAATGCAGCAGTAGGAGGTGCTTATCTCAGTGAAGTTATGAAATTAATTACCCTCTTCACGAGATTAGACGGGAATTTTTCGGGGTTAATGAAAACAAACTATCTACAAGAGTAAACCAACTAATATTAGTTATTGTAAAACACCGAATAAGGCATAAAATTCGTCAAGTCAGCGCAGAAATGTAGCAAAACGTCAAAGAATTTCAACACCCTCTATTTTTTGTCAAGAAACGAACGGGCACAGTGAAAATATCACTATAATTATTGTAAATTTGGTTAATTACTTCAATCTTTATGTCAGTCTATGTCATCATTAATTATTTCACAAACTAAACAACTGAAAACTGATTTGTATTATTACCCAAAAAATAAAATGTTCTATACTGCCGAATAGGGAAGCAAAAATCATTGCAAACGCGAACAACATGCTACCCCTTTCATTTGAATAATATTTATCGTTATCTGTTATTCCTATGGGGTTAAAAGTTCAAGTAAATAATTTTATTCAAATAGTGTAGTTGCGTTTATAAAGATTGATTTTTGAGTTATGTTCATAATTAGATAGAAAATGAATTTATGCGTTACTTTAGAACCACACTATATAAAAATTAACAGTCGAGAACTATAAGTAGGTTTACATTGGCTTTATTAACATTATTCTTTAAAGCATACAATTCAGCCGTCCGACTTTATAAAAAGTGAATAATGTTTTACGTACCTAGCACCAGGTACCTGTTAACTCCGCACTTACCTATGCTAGCAGGCATGCGTACTCTAGAAGCTCATTCTGAAAAAAAGATTAGCCTGGGGGCCCCGGGCTATTCTATTAGCCAGAGTATTTATAATAGAATTCTAGTGTTTGACAATTGGTGGATGCGCCTGGGCAAAAATCATATGAAACCGGCATACGGAATCTTCAATTCATCCATATTTGATAAAGTATCAACACCTGCAAGCTGACTTGTCGCTAGCAATCCATTTTTGCATATATGTATATACTGCAAGTAATAGCAAAAGTTGTATTAGTCCTAAAAATTACAAAAACATTTAATAAACTGCGAATAATTTTTTACCAGAAAAATCACTGTGGTATGTTTTAAACGATGTAGGCTTGATCCACATTATAGTGCCGGTCATAGTCCGTTCCCGGTCTGATCTCGATCTTGGTCCGATCTCGGTCTGGTCTCGGTCTAGTCGATTTACCTTATTCACAGCTCGTTCTCTGTCATCCTGACGTCTTAAACTGTCAATAGTCGAAGTTGGATGTGCCTCGTAACTCATAATAAAATTAACTCAATTAAAATATTTTATTACTTCTAATATTTACGGGCGAAAAATGTCATTGAATTATTCGATTGAAGAAATATCTATTATATAGCTCTGGTTCATTTTGAAGAAGATAATTGTAGCAACCCACGAAAACAAAATGAACCAAAGAGAATAATGTGGGTGCACCCGAGTTTATTGCAACGAGGAGGGAGAATACCTCACTCTCTATGTTCATTTAATTAAAGAAGTAGAAAAATTTTCCAATACTGTCGAATGGATCTGGGTACATTCGAAATGATTTTAAAGAAAATTAGGTTTTTCAGTTTACATCATATACAACAATAAAATAGGTTATTTCTTTTGCAAAACTGTATTTTGAATTTATATTTTTTTTCACGTATTTGAAGCCACCTTTTACACAAATAATAATTTAGTTATGTTAAATATATACAATAACTATCAACTAGGGATTTCAAGTATCTGATTTACTTGTCAATTTCATTATTAATAACTGACTGCCAGGCAATAAATACTCTCTAACATCAAAATGCCAAAGCTGCAGACCTCTTCACTAATATCTGTATATTTCTACCAAAATCCATATGAACGAAAAATTATTTTTCTATTGACAACAAGGGAGGGGGAGTACCAAATCACAAATCTGAATTTTAGTTATGAATGTTAACAAAATAATTACTGAAACAGGTATATTCAAATATTTAGACAAATAGAAAATTAAAGGGATATAAATATTACAGGTTTAACCTGGAATTCCGAGCTAATACAATTTTGCCATAACTACAGGTACCCAAAAAGGGGCGTTATGCTTAATATACGTCATAGAACTGGAATCTCCAGAACTTTGAACATTCAATATCTTAACAAATGAAATCTGTTTAAACCCTAAAGAGATTATCATGGGTAGATCCAAAGGGTTTGTATAGTACAGATTTCAATTTTACTGGAACTAGACAATATTTGGTATACCATTGTTTAGGATTGCTTATATATATCACTCCTGATTTCTCCCACTATCACATCTCAGCAATTTTCTCCGAAACTACTTGAGGGGAAATGTTGAAATTTGGTATCAATGTAGAGTTTGATGACCCGACTAGGAGTAAATCCACGAAACTATTGAACCTAAAATTTTGAAAAGAAATGGAAGGTAGGAGGTTGCTCAAAGTTTACAGGAAAAATAAGGAAAAAAACCTAATTTTAATTTTAGTGGCATATGTTAGCATTAAATGAAAAAATAAAAATTAAAAAAGTTTCAAACATCATGTAATGAATCAAATGAAAGGGCTCATTCTGAGAAAAACAAATAAATATTTTTTATATTTTAAAAATATGTAGTTTCAAAAATTTACCAAAAATATTCAAATAATTACACATCCCCCCTTTTCTCTGAAACTATAAGACGTAAAAATTGAAAAATAATAGAGATATAGGGCCTCACCTGAACTTTACAGGAAAAATAAGGAGAAACCCAAACCCAAAAAATTATTTTTTCAACCCACCTGTATAGCTTTAATTATAGTCTGCTTCATATTTCAGCCATCCTATATATGCTACTTGTTTACTACTTGTGTATATAAAAAAAACTTTAACCACCCTATAGACTACAATTCAACTCTATTTTATAGCTCAAGCACCGTGAATAAACAACTGCTTCTAACATTTTCTTCAACCCATTTCATAACTATAATAATAGCTCAAGTAAATCATTCAAATATCCTAACTGCATTCATAACATATTTTTTTACCAACCCTGTATAAATATAATTCAATTCTAACCTTATTTCAATCACATTCTATGTGAAACTGCTTATGAGCCTAACAATATAACATTTTGTTATCCACCCTGGATCCTGTATAAATATATAACAACTCCACCAATTTTTTAACCACCTTTTATATGCAACTATTTACGGTCCACTCAATATACCTTTTTTGAACCACCACGTATAACTTCCCTCCTATTTCAACCACATTATATATATGCAGCTGCTTACGGGCCACCTAATCAAAAAATCGTTCAATGTTTTTTGGAATAGTTATTAATAAATCAATCTATTTCATGGCTAACTACGTTAAAAGTGAAAAGAATCCATAACTCCGTTATTTTTATAAATAGCTATATCGAGTATTATATCGTTAAAAAGCTCTAAAAATGTCCGATTTTTTGAGGTCATAGCTAACTATGAGTTCCATTCAAAAAAAAGATAAGTTTTTGTCATATCTCGAAAACGAGAGCTGTCACGCAAACGAGGACATGACATTCATTTTCGAGATACAATTCCCTTCAATTTTGATATTTACACTATTTTTATAAAATCAAAAACAAAGGAGCTAGAGGGATTTCACAAAATTGACAGAATTTCGTTTTTTCAAAATATCTAGTAAGCCATGACTTTTTACAAAAATGCGAAAGTGTCATTAAATTGGGCTAGTAAAACTGCAAATCTTTCCCAATTTACCCATTGCTCTATCTCCGCTAGTTGCCGAGATACTGTATACTGTTTCCAGAAAATTAAGAAAACAGTAATTAACGTACAACACTTCACTAGATTTCCATGAATTTACACTATTTTCCCTAAATTCTCAATCAATATGGATTTTTGAAATTGTATTTTACAAAGAGAGGTTCCATCTTGATTCTGTATAATTTTCTATAACGTAAAACAGTTTTCTGAAAATCGTAAAAATATGTGCAAAAAACGGTTAAATCAACGTAAATGTCAAATTTTTTCATAAATATGTAGCTTAAATGTCAAGATATGCCATGAAAGTACAAGGTGTTTGTAACGGTTTTGATTTTACAAAGCTTGCAGTTGAGTGAAATTTTTTAAATCCATTTAATTTTACTCCGCTCTAACTTTCATCTATGCTATATATGGATCACCCTGTAAAATTGATATATCGGTAGAAAATCGAAACATGTTACATTGGCATATTTAGAATTTTTATTAAAAGCTAAGCTGATGCAAGTATCTAATATTTGGTGCATGCGGTGGAAAAAACTGACTAATTATGTGTTACCGGACATAGTAGCTTTTCCGCTATATCTACCGTTTTTATCAATGTAGGGAAATAAAATGTATACCAAATTTTAAGTCAAACTATAGGCTTCGTAACAAAAAAAAATATTGAGCAAACTCAGTTGAGTAGTTCTGACGTGATGCCCGAACAAACAAACAAACAAATAGACATACTACAATTTTATAATAGTATAGATATATAGATAACTAGCCCTTACCCGCGGTTTCACCCGCGTACGGAATGTAGAATTCGGCGCAAAAGAAATAACTTATGAAGCATATGGGATATCCTAACTTTAGCTAACTTTTGTAAAGCACCCTACATAACAATAAATCTACCAATCCTGAATATATTTCACCCAAACTGCAAGTGCTTATGGGCCACCCTATATAACAGTTTTCTTCAACCTTTTTTTAAACAACCTTGTATAAGTGTAACTCTACTTCACCCTATATTGCAACCATCCTGTATATGCTGCTATTTATTTGTCACTCAATACAACATTTTTTAAACACCTATCTATACTTTTACTCCACCCTATATTTCAGCCATGTAACTGCTTATGGTCTACTATAAATAACAATTATTTCTGAAAAATTTTGAGCCACCTTTTAAAGTATAATTTCTCTCCACCGTGTATTTTAACCATCCTTTATATGCAACTTTTTCTAACATTGTGTTAATTCTCTGTGTAAGTATAATTTTGCTTCGCTTAATATTTTAGGTATTACGCATAGTATGATGCAACTGTTCATGGTCTATCCTATATAACAAAATTTTTTAAACATATTTAGATCCACGCTGTAAAACTATCCCATTCCGCCCTCGATCTCAATCACCTTGTATATACAGCTATCTAATATAACAATTTTTGTACCACCCTGTATAACTATAAATCCACCAATCCTCAACAAATTTCTCCTAAATTGCAACTGCTTATTGGCCACCCTATATAACAATGTTTATCAGCATTTTTTGAACAGCCTTGTACAATTATAACTCTACCACCCTGTATACTTAGAACTCTACTCCACCCTATACAACTATCCTGTATATGAAACAGCTTATAGATCATAGCATTTCTTTGTAATATTTTTTTAACCCACCTGTATAACTGTAATTATACTCCGCCACATATTTCAACCATCCTTTCAACCTTTGTTAAGCACCCTATAAACTATAATTCCACTCCATCTTAAATTTCAACAACACTTTATAAACAACTGCGTCTAACATATTTCCAATCCGTTTCATAATTATAATATAATAACTCGAGAACATAAATCAAATATCCTAATTACTTACATAACACATTTTTCTAAGATTTTTGTAAATATAATTCTTGTTACCCTTATTTCAACCATATTTTATATGCAACTATTTATGAGCCAAAGAATATAACATTTTGTTATCCACCCTGTATAAATATAATTTTTCTCCGTCCTTTTTTCAACTATCTGGTATATGCAACTATTTATGGCCCGCCCGGTTCAACTCTTTTGAACCACCCCCTATAACTAATTCCACTCCCCACATTGTATATATTCAGCTGCTTGAGAACAACCTAATATAACTTTTTTTTAAAGACTTTTTAAACCCATGTAATTTTATAACCGCGTTATGTTTCTCGTATACTATATAGGGAACACCCTGTAGAATTAGACTAGGTATATCAGTTGAATTTTTTTAATCGAAACAGGTTACATTGGCATATTCCAAATTTTGAATAAAAGCTAAGCTAGTGCCAGTATCTAATATTTTATACGTGCGGTGGTGCATGTATATATATATCTACCGTTTCTGTTAATGTAGGGAGATAAAATGTATATCAGATTTTAAGTAATCAGTTCCGTAGTTCTTACGTGATGCCCGAACAAAGAAACATACAAACAGATATCCTTTCATAAAGTTCAGTAATCAAAGGAATAAATAAATTTCTTTTCATACACATAACAGTAGTTTTCTATAACAGAAAATCTGAGATATAAGCTTAATAAAAATCATATTTTCAATTTGCTACATTTGCTCTTGGTAACAGTTTATTATTTCAGTTTTCATTTTGCACCCCTTCATCAAAAAATCCCAGTTCCGACCCTGTGTTCTATCTAGGTTCGTTTAAAATATCTTTCAAAGATATTTTTACGGGAGCGGGACTCGACCGGACCTTGACTGGCATGGAAGTGTGAATACAAACATTGTTTCTCATTAGCGAATATTTTACCAGACCTGGAACGGACCGAGAACGGATCGTGACCGGCACTATGTTTGAATCTACTGATCGGTAGTGAAGCGGGAATGGTCTGGACCTTGACTGGTATATAAGTGTGAATGCATACATTGATTCTCCTTTGATAATATTTTACCAGACCGAGATCAGACCGGGAACGTACTGTGACCAACCCTATAATGTGGATCAAGCCTTATAGTCTAGTGTAGTAATTTAAGTTTTTTTGTAGTCAAAGATGTAAGCCGTTACAATATAGAACATTTAGCAAATAATGAGTTAATATTTCTTTACTACAGAAGTCAGTGTAGTACGTGTTAAATAATTTGTAGTATACCATAGTAATTTTATTTTCTGTAGTAAAATATTTAGTAATAAAAGAAACATTAAATGAATACCAAATATATATTTTTCGTACTTGAATGCAGAAACGACATTGTTTTTTTTGGGCAGTGGAACACCATAAACTTATTTTTGTGTTTCTTTGGGGAATAATACCACAATAGAAATAAAACTACGTATATTGCAGGAATACCAAACGTTTCAAAGTCTATTCTGACTTCGTTGTCAATGACTTTATATTTATCAATAAATATTCCAATAAGTATTCCTGCAATATACGTAGTTTTATTTCTATTGTGGTGTTATTCCCCAAAGAAACACAAAAATAATCAAGAACATGCCACAAACAACGTTTAGAAGACAACCATAAACTTAGGTAGGAATTGTTCCTAAACATTGAAATATAACTGGTACAAACATCAATCCATTTGCCATTCGCTCACAACCTAAACTAAAACTTTCAATTACTACTCGTTTTAAAAACTATGTAACTAACTCATGATGATTTTTTTCCTCCTATGCTATGGGTACGAAAAACATTTCTCTCTGGTTTAAGAACCAGGATTTTGCTCTTTTGGGGTTTACATTTCTTCTGGGGAAAACTTAGTTCGGAAATAAAAAAAGTAGTTTTATGTTTAATCTCTATTTACAATTTTACCACATTGTTTGTATTTATAATAATTCCTAATATAATGTTTATATAAATCACACCGACAAGTCCGAAATGTTATAATCACAATTATTCACATTTATTGACAAATTAATGTAAATTTCAAATTATGAGACCTACTGAAAGAGTATATAATATACTTATAACAGTTTCTTTCATAGTACCTACTTTGTCATATAAATTCTACTATATAAACCTGAAAATGGTAATAATTCACAAGTGTTCAAAGTTAATGTGTTGTTTACAATAAATTTCATATTGTAACGAAATTTCTCTAAGCCGGCTAAGAGCTTATGTAGAATTGTTATTGTGATATTCGAATCAGCTGTTGTATATATTTGATGTAAATAAAATATCTAGAAAGTGAGAGTAAATATTAGAAGTTTCTTTTGAACCCACAGAGTACATAACAATATTATATAAGTTAGGTAAAACTGCAAATGCTGAGATCTTAATATAATAAGGAAATTAATATTCTAATTAGTAGAAATTTTAACTGGGCGACCATTGAAAAATTTTAGTGAAATCGAATATTTTCAGTAAGAAATACTTTAATTGTTATAGTATATAACAAATTTGGTAATCAGAATTGCAGGATTAAGTGCAGTTAAAATCGTAATTTGATTTATGGAAACCCGTAGCATGGAAAAAGTGGACGAAACTACCAAAAAAATAGTGAAGCAGGTTACGGAGGGACTAGACGAAAACATAGCGCATCTTCTGGAAAAACATGACAAAAAAAAGAGAAACAACATCAGGAAGAAATTCAACAAAGATTAATGAAATCTTTTGATGAAAAACAACAAAATCTTCAGTCCACGATGGAAGAAAAGCAACTAAATTTCTTGGAAGGATTATTCTCGAAATTTGAAGAAAAACGACAAAATGATTTTAAAATATTTGAACAAAAAATGAACAAATGAATTCAAAATACTAGAAGAAAAACGACAAAATGATTTTAAAGTAACTGATGAGAAAAGGCAACTGCAATTTGAACAATTAATGCAAATAACATCGCAAGTTAATGACACAGGTAATGAATGAATGCAAATTGTGGAATCAGACATAAGAGAAATAAACGACGACATAAAGGTCCTAAAAAATTCCGTGGATACTCTTGAAACCAAAGTAGATGACATCTATTCCATCCAGAACCAGATAAAATTGGAAATAAGTGCTATCCAAAGCCAGGTAAAAGTTGAAATCAGTTCAATTAAAGAAGCAGTACACAGTGAAGTACAAGATAAAGTGGAAACAGCAATTAAAAAATTGCAACAAGATTTGCAGAGAGGGCAATACCAGCACACCGTCAGTACCAAAGTTTCCATTGGTAAACCACTCACATTTGATGGCAGTGCATCTTGGCCCATGTATATACGGCAACTTGAGGCCGTGGCTACAGCTAATGGCTGGGATGATCATGAAAAATCTATTTCTCTGATAATTTCGTTAAGAGGTCCGGCCCTAGAACTCCTCCAAAGCATTCCAGTCGATGAACAAGGCAATTTCAACAAGATCATCGCCATTCTGGACAAGAGACAGGACAATCAATCCTTGAGACTGGTATACCAAGTCCAACTAAGTAAGGAAACGCAAAAATCCGGTGAAAGCCTCCAAGAATTCGAAGCAGAGATTAGACGGTTAGTACACTTGTCCTACCCATACCTGCCAGAGGAAACCAAAGACCAATTGGCCACACAGAGTTTCATAAACGGTATCAGAGATGTGGAAGTACAACGAAATCTCAGAATTTGTGGTGTCAAGAACAGTAATGAAGCTTTACTTCGGGCGTTAGAAGTAGAGGCCGTCATGAACATGTCCAAGACGAGGGTCCGAGCAGTTTCCTTTAACCAGGAAGAGCCAGGGTCACCATGTCAAGCCCTGCTGGCTGGTCTGAATAAGCTATTAGAACGGTCACAAAGAACTGGCACCAGAGGGGCATGTTATCGCTGTGGACGGACAGGACACTTTCAACGTGACTGCAGAGTAAGGCTACCGGAACGATCACCAACAAGGAGTATCCAACAAACCGAACTTACCAACCAGGAAATCTCCAATCAGTCAGCATAGGGGGGTGAATGCGCACTACCCCTCCACCAGCCCCCAGGGATTTTGCCGAGACAGGCCTAGTCAGCAGGGGCACCATCATCGGGTAGAGCAATTACAACCACCATCGACACCGGCACCGCTGTGTCCATCGCCAGGTCCAGGGTCTTGAGGGCTTAGGAGATCCGGCCAACTAACAACAACATTCAGCTCAGGACAGTCACCGGCGAGTCCACGGCAATACAGGGTGAGGCAGATGTCGTGCTACACATAGGGGACAACATGATCCGGCATAGGGTCCTGGAACGGACGATTTTATACCGGGTATGGACCTAATTAGCCAGCATGGATTTATGTTCGACCCGAGTTATGATGTTCTTCGGTTCCTAAATGAGGAATTTGTTTTTACACCCCCTGTTAACAGCTCATCGACCTCCATAAAACTTGTAGCAGAATCCCAAGTCAGAATTCCCGGTCGCACGGAACAGATTATTCATGGGCAGCTAGACAGGAATCCCGGGAGCTGCGTCGGTATGTTCGAGACCCTACCCTCAGCATACCCGTACCCGTACACATGACTACTTAGTTGAACGGGCTATAGTTAAAAACGGACGAGATATACCAATTAGAGTCCTGAATTTGTCCAACAACGACATCAGAATTGCCAATGGTTAAGAGATAGCTTGTTTCGAGTTAGTCGAGACCATCATCAATTGCGAAGAAGGGTACCGGCATCGGTGAAGGAGACAGGGCCCAGTAAAGGGTTCCTATAACAGTTTGCTGACCATTTGACACATCTGACACCAGAGGAACACAAGAAAGCCAAGCAATTTATCACAAAGCACTGACAAATTTTTAACAGTCGTGATGGAACCACCGGTCGCACCACCATCATCCAGCACCGAGTAGATACCGGGAAGGCTCAACACATCAGAATACCACCTAGGCGACTACCATTGGGGCAACAACAGGCAGCCGAGGAAAACATCGAGTCCATGTTACATAATGGAGTTATTGAATCATCCATCAGCCCATGGTCCGCTCCCGTCGTGCTGGTTAAAAAGAAGGACGGAACCACCCGATTTTGCGTGGTTTACAGAAAGCTGAATGACCTCACACCAAGAAAGACAGCTATCCACTACCCCAAATTGATGAGACTCTGACCACACTACCAGGCTCCCGTTGGTTCTACACACTAGACCTTAAGAGTGGATATTGGCAGGTTGGTCTACATGAAAACGACAGATAGAAGACAGCGTTTTCCACTAATAAAGGGTTGTATCAGTTCACGGTGATGTCCTTTGGGTTATGTAATGTTTCCGCAATATTCGAGACGCTAGTGGAGTATGTCCTGAGCGGGTTAACATGAAAGACATTCATAGTATACCTCGACGACATTCTAGTCATGGGTCAGACATTCGACGATCATCTGAAGAACCTGGGAGAAGTATTCTCCAGAATTAATAACGCCAACCTGAGACTCAACCCGAAGAAGTGTTTCTTGTTCCAAAAAGAAGTAGAGCTTTTGGGGCACGTCTTTTCCGAGTCAGGAATCCGTACCAACGAAGACAAGATAGAAGCCATCCGTGATTGGCCAGTCCCAAGAGACAAACATGAGCTTCGAAGCTTCTTGGACTTCTGTTCCTACTACAGGCAATTTGTCGCGCCTCTACATCGGCAGACCACTGAGAAAGAGACCTTCCGTTGGAATCGTGATTGCCAAACATCATTCAGACGACTGAAGGCAGCACTATGTTCCAGCCCAATCCTAGCCTTTCCTACACAGTTCGGCAAGTTCATTTTAGACACCGACGCCAGCAACACAGGTTTGGGGGCCGTCCTATCCCAGGTAGGATAGGAAGGACCGGAAGGATAACTGGCCAGGTGGATGGAGAAATTACAGCAATACGATTTCAAAGGTGGAATAACGTACCGGCCGTTTGCACAATAATGCCGATGCCTTATCCAGAAGACCGTGTAGAGCAGAATGCGGACATTTTCTGAAGACGGAACAGCGAGAGGGTATCTCCACCATACAGATCAGAGTGCATGCCAATGAAGACTGGACAACGGAACAGTGCATCCAGGACCAAATGGCTGATCCAGATATCGAACCAATCTTGTCACTCAAAACGAGAGGGGCACTCAGGCCACGATGTGACGAGGTAGCTAGATACTCGAGCATGCTGAAATCGTTGTGGGCCCAATGGGACTCTCTAAGAGTAGAGAATGGAATGCTCAAGCGAGTTTCGGAAAGGACTGATGGCCGAGAAACCAAGTCCCAACTGGTAGTTCCTAAGAAAAAGGTACCACCCTCCTGAACGAATTACATGATGGGATTACTGGGGGCCATCTGGGCATGAACGAAACCCTAGACAAAGTTCGTCAGCGATACTACTGTGTAAATTACTTTTAAGACGTCAGAGCTTGGTGCCGGAAATGTGACACCTGTGCAGCCAGTAAGGGCACGAAGATCCGGACCAAGGGCAGAATGCCGCAGTATAATGTGGGCGTCCCATTTGAGAGAATTACCATAGATGTCGCCGGTCCGTTTCCCGAGTCTGAGAGGGGGAACAAATACATTCTGGTTGCAATGGATTACTTCGGCAAATGGCCTGAGGCATATGCGATACCCAACCAAGAGGCAACCACGGTAGCGACGGTGATAGTAGCACAAATATTCAGCAGGTTTGGCGTACCGATGGAACTACATTCAGACCAGGGGCGTAACATCGAATCTAATGTATTCCAGAAGGTCTGCACTATGTTGGGGATCAGGAAAACGAAAACAGCACCATTGCACCCACAATCAGACGGAATGATGGAAAGATTCAACAAGTCCTTGGAACAACACCTATCCAAGGTTGTCAGCAATAACCAGCCTGATTGGGATGAGCATATTCCCCTATTCCTGTTGGCATACCGCTCAGCCGTACATAATAGTACAGGCCTGACTCCAGCAAGGTTCTATTCTAAAAAGAGATTACCCTGCAATTTGGCTTTTGGCTCCCCCGAAGAACCTTCCCAAGACATCAACGATTATGCCGACCAGCTCCGACATAACATGCTGGCAACACACTATTAAGCCCGAACGCAGATATTGGCCACCAGTGACCGGATGAAAACGCAATACGATCTCAAGGCCAATTCAGTCGGGTTCCAAGAGAGGGACAAAGTCTGGCTGTACATACCCCAACCGAGCAAGGGTAAATCCCCAAAGCTTACACCCGCCTGGGATGGTCCACACGAGGTGGTCAAGAGGCTTAGTGACGTCGTCTACCAGATCTGTCGAAACCCCAGGGCTAAGTTGAAGGTGCTCCATTTAGATCGACTCGCTCCCTACCATGGAGAGGATGTTTCTGACTGGGACGATCAGAATTAAAGGGGGGGGGGCGAAATTTCCCTAAGCCGGTCCTTGTTTCATTCCAGTATGACATCGATCGTTTTTACGACAAAAAATTGATCTCGAATTGGCTCGGCCGCTGTAGAATTGAAAATGGATTGTACAAGAGTTTTCGATGCTGGTTTTAAAAGGAGCGACTCATAATAGCAGCAGTTAGTTATATTATAACAATATTACATAACTTAGGTAAAACTGCAAATGCAGTGAGGTCAATATAATAAAGAAATTAATATTCCAATTAGCAGAAATTTTAACTGGACGACCGTTGAAAAACTTTAGTGAAATCAAATATTTTCAGTAAGTAATACTTTAATTGTTATTAGTATACTTAATTGTAATAGTACTTCTGGTTCTTCAATCTCCGATATATTAAGTACAAAAGTGAATCGGTTTTAGAAATATTCACTACCTCTTAAAATTAAGTGTTAAATTCTTATGATATCATCAATGATTATCATTTTACTTATTTTCACTTGGTATTTTCTGTTTTTTTATAGATATATATTAAGCTGAAATTTCGTTGAATGATGTTTTTGGTGTTTTTTCCTCAAAAACTCCCAAATCTGCGGATTTAGAAACTTTTATTTGGGAAATGAAGTCGATTGGCCTGGCTACCCTGGGTCATCCAGAACACTTTGTCGTTTCTTTAGTGATTCGTGATAAGAGGACTTTACGATCAAAAGAAAAACTTTCAAAGACAGATCAATGTGCTAAGGCAGCCACATTTGTGCCGTGTACTGAGAGGGGGCCATAGCTGAAAGGACCACTCGTGATTGCTGTGCCAAATTCAAAAATGGAAATTTCAAGCTTAAGAAGCACCTCGTTCCGGGCGGCCAGTTGAATTTTACCAAGGGCGAATAAACAATGTTTTGCATTAAGAACCACGTCAATCAACCAGAGAATTGGCAGAAAAAATGGGAGGCTCGCATTCCGTTAAAGAAAAGCATCTCCATTCGATTGGAAAGTTATAGAATTTGTGTGCATGGGTTCCACATGCTTTAAATGACAACAACAAAAATGAAAAATAGGCAATATCTACTGGTTTGCTTGCTCATGGACACAAGCAACAATTCCTTTACCGTAAACTTATTTGCCATCCTGATTACAAATTAGAAAAAAAATTTAGCATATTTTTTCAATAGAAGAAATTGGATATATCTTTGAAACTATTGCACTATTAATACTTTGAGGGTACATAAATATATAATTTTTAAATTTTTTATGTCGTTTTTTTGACATAACTATATTTTTGTATTGGCGTCAAAATAGACTGTGGACTTCATTTCAGGCAATTTGAACTATCTAAATAAAATATGAAGACTTAAAATGAATTCATGTTCAAGTGATTATCGCACGAACTAGAAGGACCCTTTTTCAAAATAAAGTAAAATGGCGGTGGTTTAAAGAAAAAAATAACCTTTTTTGTGCTTAGATTGAACCAGAATTAATATACCATTTCTTATGAACTTATTGAAAAAACTCAATTATATCAAAAACGGGACAAAAATGAGAAAAAATATTTTATTTTTGTACTCTCAAAGTACTAATAAATATAAGTACCAACTGCATTCCAAAAATATTTCTAGAAAAGGCAGAATTCTTGTTTAGTATAAATTGTTACATAAAAGACTAATTTTGAAAATATTAATACTAGATTTGTTGGAAAAAGTGACTGTAGTATATATTCGCTACAATATTTTGTATGAAACATCAAAGAATGAAATTTTTTTAGAATAATAAATGGAATAAGTGGCTAGCTTATATAATAATACATTTTTAACATTAATTCACATTGTAAAATATTAGTTAATATTGAATATATTCATGAAAATCCTCACGCGTTCCAAATGCATTATTTTCAAACATATAGGATCAACATGGTTTAGTTACAAACGTGAAAGTATTGTAACTTGTTTCTAAAGCCTTAACTTACAAAATAAGTTTAGAACTATTAAGCTGAATATATTTAGTAAAGAAGTTTACCCAGCATACTGTTGTTCCCTTGTGATGAGAATATAAACTAGCAATAAATTTTAAAACAATAGGTAAACTTCAGAACTTTATATAAACCATTCATTGTAATTGTTTAAGAGTTCGATTGAAAATGATTTCCCTCGAGTAAGCGCTTTATAAATCAGTTCTGAATCTGAACGATAACGTTTTGGTGGCTTTCTTTTCTGAAAAAAGTAAATGAAATTCTTTACTGGAATTTTATATAGCTATTTATTTACTTATTACAATAAAGCTGAAAATATTATCTTTGTTAACAACTGATCGACGTAAATTTATTTTTTTGATAGTTCGAACAAAATGTCTTTTAACCTTGCGCTACAACTCATTACGATATTTTTAAGATTCTACAATTTGTACTTAAAATTATTTTTAAAAGAATTGAATTGTATAATTTCATAAGTAATAGAGCAATGATATTATATGTTTTAGTAGCAGAAGCGTTTCTATTGTTTGTATTACTGTTGTTCATAGAAAGACAATTGTTGTGAATTAACAACTAACTCTCCCTGTTTCTCTTTCTTTGTGCCATTCTCAGCAACAGATATATAATTCAGGAGAATTAAAATAATTGTCACTATTTTGTTACGACTCAGGTATTAATCCTAATGTTAGATTTAATTTTAATTTAATTTAGTTGCAAAGAAACATATGAAGATTTTTAAATAAATTATAGAATTTGTGAATTTATAACATTTTAAACATAGTTCATCTATTTAATATTATGGCAATTTTATAACCCGTTCTCATTAATTATAATTGTTTAAATTATGTAGTTTCTTTAAATATGCAGCATCTCCTGACTATCCTTTAAAATAACTGTTGTAATATACCTAGTTTAATCCAATACATAGGTCTTAAAAAAGGTTTCCATCAAAATGTATTAAATTAGGGTGGCGCTGATGTAGCAAGTGGATAGATTTCAACAGCATGCCAAAAATTGTAGGAATATTTCTTAAATATTTGGAATATATATATATATATATATATATATATATATATATATATATATATATATAATTCTTCAGGGGTTGCGATCCTGTACTAAATTTACCTAAAAATAATTTCAAAGTCAGATTTCTGGGACTATTACATTAAAAATAGTAGTTCGGGGCTTTAGACCAATAGAAGGCACCTTCTTCTAGGTGCTTGGAGTTAACATTTCCTTATTTTAGTAATAAATTTACTAACTTTGATGCTCTCGGAGGAGGCGATCGCCCTCATCGCACCCCCCTTCGATCCGCCCACGATTCACATCACACCACCTGTCTCTACACCAACGCCACTATTCTCACTTCTTGAAATAGTAATTCAATGGTTTCAGCTGGGAACGTTTCTACCAACCATGAAATTGCCCCTTTTTGTAGTGAGCTGACGTAAGTAAAGTCTCTGATATAAAATATATCCAAAAGAAATTTGGAATGTTAATTAGAACGAGAAGCAAATTTTGAGTTGGTATTGTTTATTAATTGGTTGTTATATTTGTTTATATCCTAAAATTCATTGTGTTTCAATAAACGCAGAGACTCTTAATATATAATCTGGTCCCAGTTTTTTACACTAAAACTAAGTTGTAAGGGTGTTTCAACATCAAACAATGTGTCTATCGGAAGAAAGTTCTGAAACAAATGCATTTTAAATCCTTGCATTTCATTACCATGCTCACCTATTTTCATGTGTGTAATTGTTGGCCTCAGTTAAGAAGCTTTCGCTTCAAAAAGTATTTTGGCCATTTACCATTATTAACAATGTTTTATACTACATTTAGGTTCACTGAGGCAATATAAAACTTACAAGAAACACCAGTTAACAACACTGGTCTACAAATATAATAAATACACGTGGTATTCGCGATGAATACGCAGTCACAAGGGTGTCGTCATTTTTCAAGCCAATTCGCCCATCCGTCATGAGGCTTTAAATTTAGAAAATTGAATCAATCTCATCAATAATAACTATACAAGCTGTTTTATGGGATCCAAAATCGATGTTTAGGAAGGACCTACAATACATTTACACCGAATGTACTGCCACCTGCTAAGTGAATTTGAAAGAAGTCGAAATATTTGTACACGGGAGGGGGGTTTTTCATTTCGAGAAATCGCTAACCGCACGAACAGAGATCCCACTAATGTTATGAGATGTTGTCAAGCATGCTTTCATAATACCCAAAATCGGAGAAGAGTAGGATTCGAACATCGAAGGCTTAAGGTCTTCAGAGACCGATTTTTGACAACTTGAAATTTGGCTGATGATTGGTTAGGAGAAGAAGTGTCCGAACGATTTACCGCCTAATAAGGTCTTTTGGACAACAGCATTAGAGACCCCATCTTGTGCTTCCTCTGAACGTATCGACGGCAACGACTACAGTGATGTATAGAACGACAACATTGGAATCTGAAATGGGATCAGGTCGCCTTCTCTGATGACCCTTGAATGAACGTGCTGACCGAAGAAGGGTCAGACGACGTCGAGGAGAAAGACGTCAACCTTAATTTTATTTTCAGCGACATGACAGGGAAATGTTATCTTTAGGAAGTAGTGGAACCGTCTGTACTCCTTTGCCTAAATCGGCTCATGGATTCCATATTTCAAAAAGGAATGCTCTTTTACATGCTGCTCTAGCTAGTTTAATCTTTTTTGTCGAGGCCAATGTAAATCTGTTGCCACGGTCGCTCAGATGCCCCGATCTTTCGCCCACAGAACATTTTTGGAATATAATGGGTAGAAAGCTCGGAAATTTACCCCATCCCCCACGGACCTTGGAGGTTCTAAGATCTGAAATACAGGTAGCTTAGGATAGTATTTCTCAATAAGAAATAGATAACCTTATTGAATCACTGCCAAGAGGTGTTGGGGAGTAATGGACAAATAGATTATTAACAAACTTAAAAATAATAAGAAATTAAATTCCTTTTATTTTTTATTTAAATTTTAATCATGTATTCCTTACTATATCATCCATGTTTTACCGAAACATTTAAACATCTCCTTCCGGGTGTTGCGATTTCTTTGTCAGTGAGTATTTCATTACAGTTGGTGGGTTCAAAAATTTAAAAACTGATATTTACTTCACTACGTAGAACTTTATTTACACTTAAAACCGAATATTTACAACAGCTTTTTCTGAGTACAATTTACGTCAAAAATAATAACGCGACTATCTAAGCCGACAAACAGTTCAATGTCTTATATATTCACATCAATTTTTCTCGTATTTTCGATGGCATTCCACTGTTTTTCTGGAGTGTTATTTCAATGTTCGCCCAAATTCAAATTCAATAGTTTTTGCCCTATTCGAAGATTCCAGTTCGTTTTTTATTGTCCCAGAGATTGAAGTTTAATCGGAATGAATAATGTTTTCTCCAGTGGTGGCGAATAAATTTTATAACAGTTTACTTAAAAAGTCAACCACAAAAAATCATACAAACATTATAGCAAGCAATAATAAAATAATGATTATTGAAAGCGACCAAAAATTAATATCGGAAGATTTGTAAATGCGACAAAATATTTAACGAATATTGTAAGGAAAAACAGAATATTGGAACGTGTATTAGAACAAAAAGCAAATTTTGTTGTGGTATTTTGTGATAATTAGATGTTACCTATATTTGTTTATTTACCATAATTTATTGATTTTCTGTAGACTCAGAGACTTAATATATAAACTGGTTGCTGTTTCTTACCCAAGAACATAAGTTGTATGGATACTTTCAGATCAAGCAAGTGTGGTGTTAGTAGTCGGAAGGAAATTTTGAAACAAATGCCATTTCAATTTTTGCATTTCATTACCAGGCGCATCTGTCTTCATATGTTTAAGTGTAGGCCTCTATTAAGAAGCTTCGACAAATTAACTAATGATGTAAATGGGTTAAGAAGTCCTTGACACAGACAAAGGCCCCGCAGTTTCCGGTGCGTAGATCTGGTATAGAAGGCTTGAAGATTCGACTCCTGGATGTTTTTAAGTCATGAATATTGACGCCGGACTGCACTTCGTACTAGCAATTGAAACTACATATGTTACCGGTAGACCCTTTCTTAATTTTTAGTAGTTCCCATTGCCATCACATTTTCCTAAGGACAGTTCGTTTGTTATGTTTTGGTTCAATTACATTTTTAACATTCTTTTAAAAATATATTTTTCGAATGCCTCAAGTCTATCCATAGTCTCTATAAATAATTGTTTTCTGAATCATATTTGTGGCAAATTCTAGATTGGGTGGTTTTCATGGGAAATATATATGTAGCGCTCCTAGGGGCTTGTTTGTTATCAAAAATGCGATTTAAGAATTCTGTTGATTCAGTGATTCCATTAATGTCGTGAGAGAAAAATCGAGAAAAAACACTATGAACTATCCCGATATAAGGAGATGACCATTACCATTTTCTCCTTTATTATCGGCAACCATATACGACTAAATTATATAAGTGGAAGCCCTTATTTAACAGGGTAAATACCTGTTTTTCGTTTTGTGTTGCCTCATCATTTGACTAGTATTGTGTAATTTTAAATTGTAATTTATGTCCTAGATCCCAAGCATGTTCACAAAATTTTGTATTAATTTCGTACAATTAAAGATGCAGGTGTTTCTGTAGAATGCTGAATGCAAGGAGTTTCTTTGCGTTGTGTTTGTGGCTTTTGTTTTCAATATATTTGATTTTGTTTAATTTTAGTTTTTATTTTGACATTAAATCTGGTACCTAATCTCTCCAGTCCAGAATATATGGTATAGTTTTGATAAATTTAATGGGATCAATGAATCAAGAAAATTAGTGTGCTTACATTTTTCAAATAAGCTTGATATGCTAAATAATGTATCTCTTGTTCTTAATATTCTTTAAATTTGAACTACGTATTACTTTATGCATTATGTTCAGCTAGATTTTAAGCACTTGGCTCACTAATATTATCAATGCTTTTTCCTCATAAGGCCCTCTTAGGATATTCTTCGATAAATATACTTGGTGAACCAACCTTAATAATTCCTACAGATTTTCTTCCTCCAATAGCTTTAGTTCTTCTATGTGTATGCTGCATGGTCCTGTCGTTTTTTCCCTTTCAACGTTTTTATTTTTCATTTGCAGCTCTGCTCATGCTGCCTTTTTCCATTATAGGACAGATTTATTTAAGAGCTATTTAGAAATTAGGAATCAATGTGTTCAAATTGGGGACGTTTATAGTTCGAATAGAACTGTCCAATTCGGGGTACCTCAAGGTACTGTGTTAGGTCCTGTAATCTTTATACTTTATATTATTGATCTGTTTGAAATAAAAACCTGTGGAACAATCATAACGTTTGTAGATGATACAGCTATATTTTATAAAGAAAAAACTTGGGAAAAATTGGAGATTAGAGTAAAAACCGATTTTGCTATTATACTTTTATTTTTCTGTTCTCTAAAGTTTTATCTATAAATTTTACTAAAACGTATTTCCTTACATTCTCGATGCAGACTAACCAGCAGTCTACACAAAGGAAGCTCACTTTCAATGCAGATGGGCAACATATTGAAATCAATTCAAAGAGCTATATTAAGTACCATGGTATTACTATTGACAATATGTTAAGATGAGATAAGCATATAACAAATGTATCAACAAAATTAAGGTCCCTATTATATAAGTTTAAATATTGTTACGAAATTTACCCAAAGCAGACCCTGTTTCATTTCAGTACGACAACAAACGCTTTGAGATAAAAAATGGTTCTCGAAAAGACTCGGCACCTGTAGGAGTGATGACGCTTTTTACGAGAATTTTCTATGCTGGTCTTATAAAGGAAGCAGGCCACGATCGCGGGATCAGTTGGAGGTACGAAGAGCTTATATGTAAAATTGTTATTGTGATATTTGAATCAGCTGTTGTATATTCGATGTAAATAAAAGTTACTAGAAAAGTGAAAGTGAATATTAGTTTTATAATTTTAAATTGAACCCACGGACTTTACAACAAATTTGGTGATCAGCAGTAATGGATTAAGTGCAGTTAAAATCCTAATTTGATTTATGGAAACCCGTAGTATGGACGAAACTACCAAAAAAATAGTCAAGCAGGTTACAGAGGGACTGGAATTGCACAGATCCTAGAAAAAGGTGACAAGAAGGAAAAACAACATCAAGAAGAAATTCAACAAAGGTTAATAAAATCTTTTGATGAAAAACGTAAAATAGAATTAGAAAATCTTGTCACTACGATGAAAAGCAACCAACAAAATCTTGTTTCCACGATGGAAGAAAAACAACAAAATCTAGTTGTCACGATGAAAAGTGAACAACAAAATCTAGTTTCCACGATGGAAAGTGAACAACATAATTTAATTGAAGGATTATTCTCGAAATTTGTAGAAAAACAAGATCAAACTGAATTAAAACGACAAAATGAATTTAAGATATTTGAAAAAAAACAAGGCAAAACGGAAGAAAAAAGACAATTGCAATTTGAACAATTAATGCAAATAGTATCGCAAGTTAATGAAACAGTTAATGAAAGAATGCAAATAGTTGAATCAGATATAAAAGAAATAAACGACGACATAAAGATCCTAAAAAGTAATGTGGAGACTCTTGAAATCAAAGTAGATAACATCGATTCCGTCCAGAACCAGGTGAAATTTGAAAAAGTGCTGTCCAAAGCCAGGTAAAAGCTGAAATCACTTCAATTAAAGACGCAGTACACAGTGAAGTACAAGATCAAGTGGAAACAGCAATTAAAAAATTGCAAAAAGATTTGCAGAGGGAAATACCAGCACACTATGAGTACCAAAGGTTCCGTTAGCAAACCACCCACATTTGATGGCAGTTCATCTTGGCCCATGCATAAACGGCAATTTGAGGCCGTGGCTACAGCCAATGGATGGCATAATCAAGAAAAATCTACCTCTCTGGTAATTTCGTTAAGAGGTCCGGCCCTTGAACTCCTACAAAGCATTCCAGTCCAAAAACAAGGCAATTTCGACAAGATCATCGCCATTCTGGACAAGAGATACGACAATCAATCCTTGAGCCAGGTATACCAAGTCCAACTCAGTGGAAAAACCCAAAAATCCGGTGAAAGCCTCCAAGAATTCGAAGCAGAGATTAGACGGTTATTTCACTTGTCCTACCCAGACCTGCCAGAGGAAACGAAAGACCAGTTGGCCACACAGAGTTTCATAAACGGCATCAGAAATGTGGAAGTACAAAGAAATTTAAGACTGAGTGGCGTCAAGAAGAGTAATGAAGCTCTACTTCGGGCTTTGGAAGTAGAGGCCGTCATGAACATGTCCAAGCCGAGGGTCCGAGCAGTTTCCTTTAACCAGGAAGAGTCAGAGTCACCATTTGAAGCGCTGCTGGCTGGCCTGAACAAAATATTAGAACGGTCACAAAGAACTGGCACCAAAAGGGCATGTTACCGCTGCGGACGGACAGGACACTTCCAACGTGATTGTCGAGTGAGGCCACCTGAACGATCACCGACCAGGGGTAACCAACAGAACAGCCACATGTCCAGGGACCGTCAGCCAGTCAGCATAAGGGGGCTAATGCTGACTGTCCCTCCACCAGCCCCTAAGACGTTATCCATCCGGGGATTTTGCCGAGATAGCGACAGCCTAGTCATCCGAGGCACCATCAATGGGCGAGCAGTTACCATGACAATCGATACGGGCGCCGCTGTGTCCATTGCCAAGTCCAGGGTTTTGAGAGCATCAGAAATTCGGCCCGTTACCAATAACATCCAGCTTCGAACAGTCACCGGCGAGTCCATGTCAATACAGGGTGAGGCAGATGTCGTGCTACAGATAGGGGACAACATGATCCGGCATAGGGTCCTGGTAGCGAATATTGAGGACGATTTTATAATGGGAATGGACCTAATTAGCCAGCATGGATTTATGTTCGACCCGAGATATGATGTTCTTCGCTTCCTAAACGTATTGACCCGGCCCGTCCACAGTTCAGTCACCTCTATAAAAATTGTGGCAAAGTCTTCAGCTAGAATTCCCGATCGAACGGAACAGATTATTCATGGACAGCTAGACAGCAATCCTGGGACCTGCATTGGAATGGTGGAGCCCGTACACTCAACTCATGACTACTTAGTTGGACCGGACGCGATATATCCATCAGAGTCCTGAATTTGTCCAACAACGACATCAATGGTCAAGAGATAGCTTGTTTCGAGCCAGTAGAGACCATCATCAATTGCGAAGAAGAGTACCAGACGTTGGTGAAGGAGACAGGGCCCAGTAAAGAGTTCCTACAACAATTTGCTGACCTTTTGGCACACCTGACACCAGAGAACCAGAAGAAAGCCAAGCAATTTATCACAAAGCACTGGCAAATTTTTAACAGTCAAGATGGAACCATCGGTCGCACCAACATCATCCAGCATCGAATAGATACCGGAAAGGCTCAACCCATCAGAATACCACCTAGACGACTACCATTGGGGCAACAACAGCCAGTCGAGGAAAACATCGAGTCCAAGTTACAAAATGGAATTATTGAGCCATCCATCAGCCCATGGTCTACTCCCGTCGTGCTAGTTAAAAAGAAGGATGGAACCACCCGATTTTGGGTGGATTACAGAAAGCTGAATGACGTCACGAAGAAAGACAGCTATCCACTGCCCCGAATCGATGACACTTTGACCACACTAGCAAGCTCCCGTTGGTTCTCCACACTAGACCTAAAAAGTGGATATTGGCTGGTTGGTCTACACGCAAACGACAGAGAGAAGACAGCGTTCTCCACAAGTAAAGGGCCGTTTCAGTTCACGGTCATGCCCTTTGGGTTATGTAATGCACCCGCTACATTTGAGAGGCTAATGTAGTATGTACTAAGCGGTTTAACATGGAGGACGTGCTTAGTATACCTCGACGACATTCTAGTCATGGGCCAGAGATTCGACGTCCATCTGAAGAACCTGGGCGAAGTATTCTCCAGAATTAATAACGCCAACCTGAGAGTCAATCCGAAGAAGTGTTCCTTGTTCCAAAAAGAAGTAGTGTGTTTGGCCCACATAGTGTCTTAGTCAGGAATCCGCACCAACGAAGACAAGATAGAAGCCATCCGTGATTGGCCAGTCCCAAGAGACAAGCATGAACTCCGAAGCTTCTTGGGCCTCTGTTCATACTACAGGCGTTTTTTTGAGGGATTTGCCACCATCGCCGCCCCTCTACATCGGCAGACCACAGAGCAAGAGACCTTCCATTGGAATCAGGATTGCGCCAGCAACACAGGTTTGGGGGCCGTCCTATCCCAGGTGCAAGATTGTGAAGAGAGGGTGATCGAGTATTACAGCCGTGGATTCTCGAAACCGGAAAGAAATTATTGAGTCACCAGAAAAGAACTTCTTGCAATAATAAGGCCTGTAGACCATTTCCACAAATACCTATATGGTCGTCATTTCTTAATCCGAACAGATCATGCCGCAGTCAAATGGCTGCTGGACATGAAGACACAGGAAGGACAACTGGCCAGATGAATAAAGAAATTACAGCAATACGACTTCAAGGTGGAACACCGTGCCGGCCGTTCGCACAATAATGCCGATGCCCTATCCAGAAGACCCTGTAGAGCGGAATGCGGACATTGTCTGAAGACGGAACAGCGAGAGGGTATCTCCATTAGGCAGATCCGAGTGCAGGGCAATGAAGACTGGACAACGGAACACTGCATCCAGGACCAAATGGCTAATCCAGACATCGAACTAATCTCGTCACTCAAAATGAGAGGGGCACCCAGGCCACGATGGGACGAGGTAGCTAGATACTCAGGCGTGCTGAAATCGTTATGGGCTCAATGGGACTCTCTAAGAGTAGACAATGGAATGCTCAAGCGAGTCTGGGAAAGCGTTGATGAACCCTTGACAAAGTTCGCCAGCGGTACTACTGGGTCCAAGGGCAGAATGCAGCAGTACAATGTGGGCGCCCCATTTCAAAGAATTGCCATCGATGTCGCCGGTCCGTTTCCCGAGTCTGAGAGGGGGAATAAATACATTCTGGTCGCAATGGATTACTTCAGCAATCCACGGTAGCGACGGTGCTAGTAGAACAACTATTCAGCAGGTTTCGCATCCTGGTGGAATTACATTCAGACCAGGGGCGTAACTTCGAATCGAATGTATTCCAGAAGGTCTCCATAATGTTGGGGATCAGGAAAACGAGAACAACACCATTACACCCTCAGTCAGACGGAATGGTGGAAAGATTCAACAGGACCTTGGAACAACACCTATCCAACGTCGTCAGCTATAACCAGCGTCATTGGGATGACCATATTCCCCTATTCCCCTGTTCGCATATCGCTCTACCGTACATAATAGTACAGGCCTGAACCCAGCCAGGGTCCTATTCGGAAAGGAGCTGCGATTACCCTGCGATTTGGCATTTAGCTCCCCCGAAGAACCTCTCCAAGACATCGACGATTATGCCGACCAGCTCCGACATATCATGTTGGCAATACACGAATTAGCCCGAACGCAGATGTTGGCCACCAGTGACCAGATGAAGACGCGATACGACCTCAAAGCCAGTTCTGGTCTGGCTGTACAACCCCCAACGGAGCAAGGGTAAATCTCCAAAGCTTACACATGCCTGGGATGGTCCATACGAGGTGGTCAAGAGGCTTAATGACGTCTTCTACCGGATCTGTCGAAACCCCAAGGTTAAATTGAAGGTGGTTCATTTAGATCGACTAGCTCCCTACCATGGAGGAGTTGTTTCTGATCGGGACGATATTAACGATAATTTATAAGAAGCTTTTACTTTATTCATCAGATTTAATATATACTGAGAGTGCTGTAATGTATCCTAGACAAGAATATTATAAGAAGATATTATTATTTATTATTATTTTATTTTATCAATAAAGCATTATTTCAAGTAGTTGACCATAGTTGCAGTACCCGTTACAATCAAAACACACTGAAAATACCAAAAATGAAATATGTTGGTCAAAAGTCATTTATGTTTATTTTTCCTAAAGTATGTAATATACTGCCATATGATAAGTAAGATGTCTTCCTCTTATATGGTATTTAAAATTAATGTTAAGAGATGGATACTTAATGTAAACAGCAGAAAAATATTACAACTAATAGGATTTTGTTAGAACTATAAAACTGTTATATGTGAAATCTTACTGAGATGTAAATTAATAATAAAAAAATAATTTAACTACACTTTACTTGACTACTTGAATCTCGTACAAGGATTTACTTTTGAGATATCAATTGTTTACGGTTTATTGTGGTGAAATATGTTAGTATTGTTAATGTTATATTAATATTATTTTTTGTTTTTGTGTAAAAAATGATATGTGCTACTGTAGCCCCGTCTGATTGGAATGGGGTCAGTTTGTATCGAACAGTTGGCTTCATTCAGTGAGATTTTGGTTTGCCAGGTGGACATGGCATATTCTAAAAAGTTAATAATACATTTATTCACTTTATAGAGTTTCAGTGCCTTAATAAGCCAATCATGTGGAACTGAATCAAATGCCTTTTTGTAGTCCACATATGCCATGTAGAGATTTCCATGTTTGGCGTTGCCTTGATTGCAGACAACGGAATCAATTATCAGTTGTTCTTTGCAGCCCATCGAATTTTTTGCGCATCCCTTTTGTTGGGTAATTATGTTCTTCAGCTCACAATGTTTGAAAATGCGATGATTAATGCACGATGTTATGAATTTGTATAAGGTCGGAAGGCAAGTGATTGGTCGGTACTTTGCTGGGTCCTGTGTACATAGGTTGTCCTTTGGTAAGAGCTTAAGGAAACTAGGCATCTTGTGTGGGTGGGAAATAACGTCATTTATAAGGGCTGTTAGTGTTTCGGGGGTTGCGTAGAGTTTCTTGATCCAGTAATTTTGCACACCATCTGGTCCTGGTGCTTTCCAGTTATGGAGGTGCTTCATTATGTTGGATGTGTCTTCCTTTGTAAATGGTAGGTGTTGCATACCATCACAGTTCTGAAATGCAGCCTCCTCCTCATTAATCCAGCTGGCTTTGGAGTTATAGGAGATTGTTGTAGAAAGCTGTGTTTTCCAGAGTTCCTCGATGTTTGTTTTACTGGGGTAACTTCATTATTATTGATGTTGTTCAGTTTTCTATAAAACCCTTTTTCTGATTGTCGGAAAAGAGTGTTGTCTAGTTTCCGTTGGTTACTGGTTTTGTACCTTCTCAATCGATTTGTGTAGACAGAGAGCTTTTGTCGTAGACTGTCCAGACACTGCTGGGATGTGATATTTTCTCCATTCCATTGGGAATGTATTCGGTTATTGTCCATGAAAGTCTTAACAAGTCTTTCTATTCTGTTGTTCCTGACCCCTCGTTGGTACTCGGTCAGTCTTCCAACGTCTTTCCGAAGAGAATTGATTTTCCCTTCAAGACTTCTTTGACAAGGTGGTATTCGAGGCGTTTGTCTAAATTGGGGAGGGTCTTGCTTTGGTCTTATTGCGACCCCAATTGTTCTGCAGATGGAAGTTGCAGCACAGTAGATGATTGTGTGTAACGACTCTAACGTATTAGCACCTAAAACATAGTTTGGCAAGATGAATTTGTTCATAGCCTTCAAGACGATACCCAGTTTCTTAGACGATCTTAGTCTGGGAAGAGCTGGTCTGGTCAGTGGATCTGTTTCACTATACTCTATAAGAGCTTCTTCCATTTCTGATCGGATCTTCTCAAGCAGGTCAGCGTTGGTTGGCTGTTCTTGTTGTTGTTCTTGAGTCTCGTCCGCTCTTTATGCCAAATGTATTTCAGGCTCTGGATCGCATGTATTTCGACCAAATAGTTCGCGATCCACTTCGTTCTTTATTGTGTCCAGTTGTTCAGGCGAAATAAGGCCATTTCTCAAGATGACACGATATTGATCTGCGACTCTCTGTTCAGTAAATTGAAGCGCTGGGTACTCACGACAGATCTCTTGATGGAGTATTTGACGATATCCAGTCTTTTCCTGGCCTAGGTTCGTAAATCTGTAAAACGTGCGCATTATAAATTCATTCATGGCGCTAGTCCATTTCATGCGCGGTCTTTTCAGTCCCGCTTGAGTGAGCGCTGGCTGTTGATCCTGCGCAACACTTTCTGCGGGTGGAGTTCTCGTTCTCGTTTGATTCCGTTGGTGGTGGTCACGTTGATTCTGTGAATGTATTGGTGAATGTTGTGGTTCTTCTGGTTCTTGTACTGTAGCTCTTTGTTATTATTAAAAAAGTTTTTGCCACACTTCTGGGTTGCTTTTTCTTCTATTATTAAAACATCATTTTCAATTAGCACAGTAAAAATGTACTGACTTTTGTCGGAAAAATCTACATTCTACATGTTTAATTTTCTTATGAATCCTGTGACTATTATGTACGCTGTGACGTATTTCGACTTCTTGACTGCATTCTTTCACCTTTTCATCTTTAGCCGTTTTAATTTTCTTCCTGATACCATTGGTCAACCATTACTTTTTTGCTACTGAATTCCTATAGTTTACCCATGATTATTCCCTTTGCAGGAAAAGAGAGAAAATGAAGTAAAATTTTGCATAAAGGTTGTCCAAGGATGATATATAAAAGTTAAATGAAGCAACTGGAGGTTATGATGATGATATAGATCTATATGAGTTTGAATAAAACTTATTTATGAAGACGCGAGATGTAAAGACCAACATCTAGGATTTTCGGAAAACTAGCACATAGATGTCGGTCTTTACATCTCGCGTCTTCATATTTAACGAAATGTATCAAATACATAAAGAGGTGTTCGAGAGGACATTCAGTTGTGGGAAGCGCAACTGATGAAGGTTTCCAAACCAGAAACAATATATATTAAATATGATTATATATATATTGTCTTGCGTACAAAAGCATGACACCTTGAAGAGAGTATAAAACTTAATTAGTTGTTACAGTTTTGCTAGGAAGTTAGATTTCGTTCCAATGTGTAATTTGTTTACTAATTCAAACATAAAAAGTTATGTGAATGATGGTAATCACCTTTACCAAAAATTATAATTAAATAAGTCATCTCAATTATCTCCTAAACGTTGTTTGTGGCATATTCTTGATTATTTTTATGTTTCTATAATACAACAATCGAAATATACGTCGTTTTATTTCGATTGTGGTGTTATTGCCCAAAAAACATAAAAGTAGGTACGCAATCTCAAATATTTTACTCGGTTTCTGGATGATTTTTAAATGATTAAGAATCTCTTAGGGTTCATTCATCTATATAAAGTTAAGAAATTAAAAGAAAAACAGATATATTATATGAATAGTTTTAAAGATGGTTTAACTAAAATATCTATAATAGTAGGTAGAGTTACTCTTATCTATCTGTTATTCTGTTTCTCGATTTATTCTTAAAAACACATATTTATTGATTACCTCTTTACACGAATATTTAAACTTTTAAATTTATTTTCATTTGTGTTCTAATTGACAGCAAACAGATATTTAAAACTTTACTCGTCAATTTTGATAGAATTTATTCACCATTTACCAGTCCGACTTATTTTTCACTGTATGTCAGGGAAATAGCATCTTAAAAATGTCTGCTAAAGTAACAAATGTCTATCGAATGTTTACAAATCATTTGGAGAGGCAAATACTTATGCAGAAGCTTTTGTACAATTACTACTCTAATATCTTTATAGGAAAACTGACTTGTGCAAATATGAAATTCATTTGAGCAAAGTGTCATATCATTACGATAAGGGGGATATTTCGTAGTAGCTAATAGCTTTACCTGTAAACTGTTTACGAATGAAATGATTGGATTAATGTCACCTTTAGTGAATACTTATATTTCCTTAGAGACCCGTTTATGTGAAAACAGTTATGCAAATATTTCTGTATTCTATACGATTCCGAAAATATTAAACTCTAGTATCATAAAGTATAACGGGAGTCTTATATCTTAAAGCTCTCATATTATTTTGCTTAGTAGCATTAGCTCGTCTGGGGAGCCAAACCATGTGAATAGTAAGTTCCGCAATTTAAAATATTTTCACATAAGATTCTGCTGAATACTGAACAAGTTCAATATTAATCTTTACGTAGATTTCGAATATTATAGACTGTCAGTTAATGACAGATTTTGGTCCACCATTTTCTTGAATGGAGTTGAAAAGTATGTTATTTTTTAATAGAAGGAGGCATATTTTGCAAAGGAACCTCATTGGAAAAACGATCTTTTCGCTTTTGTCAAGCCAAGGAATGAAATTGACCCTATTATTACTCTTCTTTAGAAGACCACGTCCTCATCTCAATCCTTTGGCCATTTGCAACACTTATTATGTTCACCGTATTTACTTAGTCAACATGGTAGAAGAGAGAAAATCGGTCCACAACATCATTTTTTTCTGAAAATGGAAAACAAGTTTTTCCAATTAGACATTTTCAACTACCTTCGAGGTACAAGCGAGAAATTGTTGGACCCAAATTTGTCCCTAGATGACGGCTATTAGTTTTAACTTGAAACGGAAAGGATGGTGTTGGTCTTTGCTTATTACATATGGAATTTTGCCAACTCAGTTATATATTTTCGAACTTTACAGTCTCATGGGATTCTTATCTAAGCAGGTACCTCAAAAAAAAGGTTCAGCATAATTCCCAAATAAACATAAAATTAAATAAACAGGTTTAAGAATTAATGCTAATGAATATAAAATGGGCCTGGAATGCAATGCTTATCTGTTTCAATACTTTCTAAACGACTATTGTTAATACCAATGATCAGTTTATAATTTACATTATTATTTAAAGAAATGTAGTTCCAGGATTTAATGTCGAAAACTAGATTTTTTATTTTTTTATTGTAGAGTTTTTCGAAAGCGGGACGCCCTAGTGAAAACCTGCAAATATATATTATTTGGCTTAAAAATGGCAAAGATAAAACATTTTTAATTTTTTTATATATGCTACAGAAATATCAGTTATAAATTATAACTGAAGTTGCAGAAATCAGGTAAATTATATGCCTACATATAAATATTAATTAAATTGTTCAAGTTATTCCTAATATAACTAATATGATAACTTTTACCAAGCATATCCATTATATGGCATTTTTTTCTTGGGCACAAGGCCGAGACGAAAATACACGTCCCATATGCTGTATATTTAAATAATATAAACTGACGGAAAACCATCAGACTTATTGTTTTATGAGATTAACATTTACCATTAACTAAACCAGATTACACTTACAAAATGATAAAATAATATACCGTGTTGAAAAATATCCTCTTGAATGAATTATCAGAATCAAATCTTCAAAAACGACTAACCGTCTCAACTTTATAACGAACTCTTGTCGAAGTTCTACAACATAAAACACATTCGATATACTCGTAGTTCAACTCAATATCGTACATGTAGTCCCAATACTACAAACTATACCGAAGTGTTAAAGTTTATTGATTGCCCAGTTCGATGATTCACTTCAACTAAACAACTAAGTTGCATTCAATTATCTGAAGTGTGGAACACCACTTAATAAATAGTCCTGTGTTGTAGTTGATTCCATTATCTCAGACAATGGCAAACTAAGACGGGTGATAGTAATTATTTCGATATCAGTGAACATCTAAGATTTCAACGTCGTTCGATTAAGGAGAGCTTTGATTAACTCTAGTTTAATGAACTTAATATAATGAACCCAGAAGACGAGCAGTGGTTTCATATTTCAGTGGATCTCTTATTATGAATTTTGTTCTAAAATAAAATATCTGTAAATTACATATCTATTAATTGCCGATGAGTGTAAGAGACCTCTGGCTCAATAACTGACTATAACAGAAACCTAAAATTTAAATTCTCTTTGAATAACTTATATGTTCCTTATATTATTTTTCCAAATGTCTCGTCAAAAGTTTTAGCCAACTAAAGTATTTCACATGCATTTTGGGTGTGTGGTAACTAGCCGGGATCCATCTTTTAATAATAGTTAAATATACTAAGTGGGTCGTTTGATATAATTTAAATTTCTAAATAAAACCTTCTTTATTTACACTCGTACATTAAAATACAATTTAATTACTTACGAAACATTAAGTATTTAAAACATCAGATGTAGGGTTAGTCAGCATTCGCTCTCTTATCATGACTGGCTCACTGTTTCTGCATCCTTACGTTGGTTAATTTTGGCAGGTGATCCGTCTGGTAACTTCAGACGGCAGTCACGTTGAAAATGTTCACAACAGCAAGAGGCACCTTTCATTTAAGTTCTTTGTGATGTGACCGGTCGAGAAGTTTGTTCATACCAGTCGACAACTCTTGATAGGGTGACTCTGATTTTTCCTGGCTGAAGAAAACCAGTTGTACCCTCGGCTTGGATATGTTTGTCAGGGATCCTACTTCCAAAGCCCGGGGCAAGGCTCCATTACTCTTCCTGATGCCACTAAGTCATAGGTTGCTTTTCACTTCAAAGTCTTTGATATCATTTATAAAACTCTGTGTGGTCAATTAGTTCCCTCTGGTAAGTCTAGGTAGGACAAATGTACTAAACGTCTAATCTCTGCTTCGAATACTTGTAGACTTTCTCCAGATTGTTGTTTTTTCTTGTGCACTTGGCTCAATGAGTGATTGTCGTATATTTTGTCTAGAATTGCAATGATCTTGTCGAAATTGCCTTACTCATCTACAGGAATGCTTTTTCTTGGCTATCGCATTCATTAGCTACAGCCACTTTTTCATATTGCCGTTTGCACTTAGGCCAAGATGTACTACTATCAAATGTTGGTGGTTTGTGAAAGGAACTTTTGGTAGTAACGCTGTTCTGAAATTTCCCTGTCTGCAAATCTTGTTGAGATTTTTTTAACTTCGATTTCCACTTTGTTATGGATACCACTGATTTTATCTTATACTTGACTTTGGACGGAATCGATGTTATCTAATTTATTTCCAAGAGTATATACTGAAGTTTTCATTACGCTCACTTCAACATTTATTTTCGTTATATTAGATTCCACTATTTGTATTCTCTGATTAACTGCTTCATTAACTTGCATTACTATTTGCACTAATTTAAATTGCGGTTCTCTTTTTAATTCCTCAATATGTCTCTTTAATTCCGTTTGTTCTGGTTATTTTTTTGCTTGTCTCGTCCTTTTCTGCCAGACTTCTAGTTGTAGCTATAAATCAATTGAAGATCTTAACTTCTCTTAATCCTTCACTTCTTCTGACACCAATTGCTAAAGTTTCCGTGGGTTCAAATGCACAAACATTTACACCCGCTTTGAATGTCTTTATTTTACCAAAATATACTTATTGACAAAAAACCGTGACTAATACTATGGAAACAGTTTACCGCTTTGCTTTAGCGATTCAATGCACGCCGCAGTATAAATTGCTAGCCTCATATGACCATCAGCCTTAAACAGGTAGCATAGAAAATACCAGAATTCCATGGTCACTTATGGTATGCCCGACTTTATGTGAGATTCCATTCGAGAATCTCGCTGAGTTTTTTTCTTTCAAGCGAAGTTTTCGGGAGTGCGGTTGTTGCTGCTCTTTTTATATTCATATAGTTTTTGTTATGAAGTACTCAATTTTAATGATTTACTTCTAGAAGGTTTCTTATTGCTTGGCGGCGTAAATTAATATTAACAATTATTTTTTACAGATTAAGTAATTCAAAATATAAACCGATATATTTGAAAAACTAAACCAAACTGTTACAGAGAATGTGAGTTGCAGATACAAAACGAATTTGACATCAAGCTTAGGTTACTTTATATAACTAGTGTCCTAAAATATTGAGTATATTACGATAAATTTACGCTGCTCAAAATCCTTATGGCAGATTTATTGGACGATGGTAGTCAAACTATTCTGCAAACGATTGTGTGACTATTGATTAAATATTCATTTACTTTCCCAGCAAGTGTCCTTTTTCTCAATTAGCCCTTTTCCTGGGAAGATTAAAAAAGATCCGATAGGAGCAGCACCGGTGGGGAGTACATATGCCTTGAATTCCCTAGTAACAATAATGTCAAAATTATAAAATGATTTTAGAATTAACAGAAGATGATGTACCTGGGGCGAAATTGCAATTTGCTAAATGCAAGATCATCTTGTCCGGGACTTAAAACTATGGCTTGCATGTTGTGGCTTAACCGTGTCAAGTAATAAAAATGTCCTAATAGAAAGGTTAGTTGGTTCAAAAATTTTATTGTATATGTCATTGTGGTGTTTACATTTGTATTATCTTAATTATATTTAGTTCTTATTTTTGTATATTTAAGCATTTCAAATGGCAATTTTCCCACTACAACCTGGGCAAAATTCCCATCCAAAGCTATCCCTCGTTCTGTTTGCTATCCTATCATGTATAATTATATCACTACCGGACCTATTGATACTTTTGGTTTGAATGCTACTTTATCTGACGAAGATGAACAGTTTCCGAATTGTTGTTAAGTTTTTAATACTAATTTACCAGTCAGTGATTCATCATCAGTAGCAGTCAAACCGGTAAGTTTTTGACATTTATTCTTTCCAGTGCTTCAGTCCTCATCATTATATCGTTGCTGTCTTTTGCGGTCAATACGATTCTAACTAATTTTTCAATTATTTAATTCACACAAATTCATATTTTATGCACAACTAAAGAGAAATTTTAATTGATCATTTACCATCAATAATGAAAATACGCAAAGAAATATAAAGTACAACCTCATTAAATAAACAATTGCTAACCTTCGAAACTGTCGCTTGCAATAGATTAGGATTTTCTGTTGTTGGTTCATTTGATTTAATAAAGTGTTTGGACAAATATGCGTGTTTTTTTAATTTTTTTAACTGATGATTTTATAAAAGGCACTAATTTTACATCATCCTGCTTGTACGAACTACCAGAAGTACATTTAACGAATGCACAATGTTTTGTACACATGATAATTGTTTTTATATTTTATATTATCACAATATTTATTTATTCTAATAGTATTAAGATGTACATTTGACTTTGTAGTCAATAGAGAATTTAAAACATCTATACCTCCCTTAGGGGTCTTTTTAAATCCCCCTCTCAGGAGAAAGTATAATATATGCCTAAAAACCATTCAAGATATGCCGAAAACTTCGGACATTAGTTGACTTGGAATTATTTTAGACTTATAATATGGAACCAACCATATGTCGGAGTTCAGTCAACAGGTATATAGGAAGGATATAAGTCGCCACATGCAATAGTAAACAAGCGCACTTGACCAATATATGCTACTGGTAGTATCATAAATTCTTTAAAAGATTATTAGATCTAATTTTTTCGGGTGATTTCTACCCTAGAAATCACAGAGAAACAGCGCTACGCCCAGTGCCACTCCCGATTTGAATGTAGCTGTTGAAGAGACCATTTTCTGAGAACTCAGTGTTTAATTTTGCTTCACATGAGGAGAATGGCAACTAATGGAAGAGCTTTATAATAATTATTTTTTTATTTTTTGATAGTATCTTGTATTGTTTTTAGCAATATATTTTTAAAAATTGTGTGCGGCTTTCCCTTTTAACACAAATATTTAAAGCCAAGTTTTCCGATCCTTATTTCTTCGTATTTAGTTTTTTGCAAATTTTCGCTTTTAAGGCGCCTATTGCCAATGCAATTTTTATTTTATGTTCCTCTATGGCTTTCATTATTTGTTCGTAGAATGCTTGCTCCTCATCGTCATTGTAGGCGTTGGGCTGCGAATACACCCTAGACAATCTTTAGCGGTGTTCTCTTAATTCTTAATATCGTTGACCCTATTTGTGACTGGGAATGAGACCTGAACCTTGCCTAACGTAGCAGGTGATCCAGGAGAAAATAAAAATTGAGTTGGTGAATAGAGGCTTCGAGGCGTTCACGTCAACAACAAAATTTTCACATATCCATCTCAAAAGATCTGTTCCTAACCAATTTATCTTGATATTTTTAAAGTAAATATTTCTTATTACCTTATATGCAAGTAATTTTATCTCAAAATTATTTGTGGATTTTTTACTGTCTAAATTATGAAATATGATACATGCTTCAGTGTTGTACAGATAAAGAAAAATGTCATTTGAGACCGAACGATGGCAGTGAAAGCTTCTTACCTTGTGTCATCAATAATAATGGATGTAACTTTCAGGAGAATTAAAATAGTTGTCACTATTTTGTTACGACCCGAGTATTAAACCTAATGTGTAAGTTCATTTTTTAATTTAATTATAAGTGCAAAATAAAATTGTTTGAATTAAATTTTTTCGAACATTCTTCACTTATTTAATATTCTGGCAATTTATAACGAGGTCAGATTAATTATAACATATTAAATTAAAAATCGAATCAGTCTCATCAATAATAACTATTTACACTTAAAAAGTTAACCTCAGCAATTCATACACCTATTTCAGCAAGCAATAAAAAAATTGATGATTCATTAACTTGCCAGGTGCAGCTCATAACAAATCAATTGTGAGAAAAATTAATATCGGATAAATTGTAAGCGTGGCAAAAAATATAACAAGAGGTTTACGAAGAAACTTAAGTTTTGGTTTCAATTTCGTAATAATGTTTCCGCCCCTGGCGAAAGAACATAAAAACATCACATTCTACAGTCTTCAAAATGAGCAAGAACCATCAATCTGGAGGCTGTGTGAACAAAGTAGAACGACCAGAAAAATCCGCGTACGCTATATAACGCGATATTAATTTTAGTAGTTAGTTAGTAGAGCTTACCTTTTGTTATTATTATTATTTTGTTATTGAATTAGAATCAGCTGTTGAAAATATTTTATTTATACGAGTGAACAAAAGTTCGAGAAAGTGAAATGAATATGAGTTTTTTTTTAATTAATTAATTAAACCCACGGAGTTTATAACAATTTGGTGATCAGAAGTACAGGATTAAGTGAAGTTAAAATCGTAATTTGATTTATGGAAACGCAAGGAATTCCAGTCGATGAACAAGGCAATTTCGACAAGATTATCGCCATCTTAGACAAAAGATACGACAATCCATCCTTGGGCCATGTATACCAGGTATACCTAACGGGTACCATAGACCATAGACAAAGTTCGCCAGCGGTACTACTGGGTAAATTACTTCGAAGACGTCAGAGCTTGGTGCCGGAAATGTGACACCTGTGCAACCAGTAAGGGCCCGTAAACTTGGACCAAGGGCAGAATGCAGCAGTACAATGTGGGCGTCCCATTTGAGAGAATTGCCATCGATGTAGCAGGTCCGTTTCCCGACTCTGAGAGGGGGAACAAATACATTCTGGGCGCAATGGATTACTTCAGCAAATAGCCTGAGGCATATGCGATACCCCATCAAGAGGCAACTACGGTAGCGACGGTGCTAGTAGAACAGCTATTCAGCAGGTTTGGCGTCCCGATGGAACTACATTCAGACCAGGGGAGTAACTTCGAATCGAATGTATTCCAGAAGATGTTGGGAATCAGGAAAACGAGAACAACACCATTGCACCCACAGTCAGACGGAATGGTGGAAAGATTCAACACCTACCCAAGGTCGTCAGCAATAACCAGCGTGATTGAGATGAACATTTTCCCCTATTCCTGTTGGCAAAAATGAGCAAGAACTATCAATCTGGACGCTGTGCGAACAAAGGTAGAACGACCAGAAAAATCCGCGTACACTATATAAGGCGATATTAATTTCAGTAGTTAGTTAGAAGAGCTTACCAATTGTTACTATCTCGATGTTATTATATTAGAATCAGCTGTTGAAAATATTTTATGTTTACTTGTGAATAAAAGGTCTAAAAAGTGAAGTGAATATTAGTTTTTTTTAAATTAATTAATTGAACCCACGGAGTTTATAACAATATGCTCTATGGTTCGCTATTAATAATAACCTAATAAAACGATAATATTTTGTTCATGTTTTTAAAGTCACATCAAGTATATGCTCTAAGGCCGTTATTAATGTACACTGCAGTTACCTCCAGAAGTATAGGGTCATATTAAGAAATTTAAAAATGTCCAGTCCATTTTTTCCATGTTTAATTAATACTGGCGCCATATAGTGAGGAAAGGTAATACAAATTCAACAATATTAATTCATTAATAATACTTTTTGAAGTTTTACATTTTAAGCTTTTCCACGCAATAAATTTCAATTATTATTCAGACGTCTTAATGTAAAATCTTTACTTTATAATATGAAGCCTTCTGACGTATGTCAAGTCTCTAATTTAAGATACCCCAAGAGGGAATTGAAGTTTTTATTCGAACGAATAGCAAATTTTGCGCAGGTATTGTATTTTAATTCGATGTTATATTATTTTATTGGCTAAACATTATTGATTTTCTATAAAAGAAGAGACTGTTAATAGGTTACCTGGTCTCTGTTTCTTACATACAGTCATGGTGTCTGGCGTGGTGTCGGTAGTGGTGTCAGACGTGGTGTCGGGCCGAATGTATCGAAACAAATGAAATTTCAAGTTATGCATTTCATTCCCTTGCTCATCTATTTTCATATGTATAAGTGTGGGCCTCCGTTAAGAAACTTTCGCTTCAAAAAAGGAACGTAAAATCAAAGATAAAGAAGCAGAAACGGAGTAGTCTGAGCATGAAGTGCTATGAAGTCAAATAACTAAAATATTCAATACCTTAATAATGATATTTTGAACAAACTTCAGTAGATTGTCAAATAGTTACAATTTTATTCAGAAGGAATTTTTGCTGTTTTATTTTTTTACATTTTGAATAATACCGCAACACACACACCAACTCTGTGCTAGAAATGAAACGTGTGCTTTATCACGCATTGCTCTTTAGCTAAACGCCCAAGAATCTTTAGAAAATGAAGAATTTTGCTCATTTTTGTGTTTTACATAAGCAATTCTTAGCGCATATTCGAGATCAGCGAGTAATTTGACAATTTTCTATATTGAATAAGTCTTTATTTCTCGCCGTATGTTAGTGATGGGTCACCCTACTCATTCAGTGACTAGATATTAAATAGTAAGAAATTCTGAACACTATCTCTTATTGTATGTTATATTGATTTACACATAGGGAGTACAATGTTTCTTTCCAGTTAATTTAGATTTTCTTACAGAGTATAAATCGATCAAAGAAACTAATTTCTAATATTCTGATAATATTAAACAAATTTTTCAGAAAAGCGAAATTCCAAGGAAAAAACATCTTCATTCTTATTCAACCGAATATTTCCAAGAAATTTATGGGCTTTTTAAATAAGATTTTCGTGACACATTCCTTACATGTGACACCTTCTTGAAGCTCAAGTGCCGGAGATTTTTTTTGGCGATCTCAACAGATATGAAAAAAAGCAGACTTGGAAAACGCCAATAAATTTCCCCATTAATGCTATTGATTTATATGCATGTACTGTCTTCGAGTTTTATGGTTCTTTCCATATGTTGCATGATATCCAATATTTGGCTTGGCAAAAATATGGTAATATATTCATTCTCAAATAGGCTGTAGAAATCTTTGAATAACTAAATTTCTGGATGCTTCTACACGTTCAAGGATAACTTTATTTGCTTTCTAGTAAATTTACATGAGAACTCCAGTAATGGATATTCGATCGCGTAAACGTTCGAGCTATATAAGCGATGGCCAGGAAAGGTTCTGTTCCTTTACGTTATCTACGTATGTAGCCAAAGCCAATTCTATCTACTTGTCCAAATAATGAGCGATTGGTCTGTACGGGAACATCATACATATTGGTGCTGTTTCAAATATTCATGAAGCGTATTTGTTAAGGATGCAACTGAAAATGAATTAGAAAAACTTCTTTTATCTCATCCAGTTATATTTGCAATATAATTTCTAAATCTAATTTTATTGTCGATTGTAAGCTTTCATTTGTTTTATTCTGTTTCACAAGGAGAATGATTGTTCATATGTGGTACACAAACATATAAGCAGTCATAAATTCGTTAATTGTTTTTTATTATGTTGTATACTTTATACTCGTTTGAATAATAGTGTAATATCAAATTCCGATAAATTTATTAATGTAAATGAAAAATGTACTTTTATTTACTTGTAGTTGAAACTATTTAGCTTTGTTTTTTGTTCTTCTATCAATGTCTTTACAACTTTGTAATGAATTTATGATTTATTGGAATTAAATTATGAAATCCAGTATGATTTTCTTATATCGGTAAAGGGTATAGACGATAGAGAATATAATTCGCTGGGTCAACTAAAGGGATTTTTAGGACAAATATTATTTTTGAATCTGTTTGGAATGCTTGTAATTCAATGATATTAACATATTGTGCAATAGTGGTAGTATATATGGGAAATAATTGGGAATTCGTTCTTTTGCAAATATTCTGAGATTGTCTCAATAAATTTCATCACATCGTTAGGGGTAATTATAGAACCGTGTAATACCTTTAATTTAGCAAATGAAATTGAATTTAAGACATCGTCTCGAGTTTCCTCTATAAAAACATAGCTTGCCATAACAGATTCGCATATTTCTAAGGTTCTAATTTGAGCCTGATAAAATGCGAGATCATCAGTGAGATCTGAAATTGATTTTTGAATTTCATTTATTTATACAATTATTAAAATACTCTCCATCAGAAGCGTCAAGGTTGCCTGAGATGGTTTTCCATATAGTTCCAAGCGGTTTAATATACCGCGTTTGCGTCTACTTGAAATATAGCTTCTAGTGTCTGCGAAGATATCAATATTTTCTTCATTAACTTATTTCGAAATTTGCCTAAGAAGACTTAAGTGTGTCACAATTTCTGTTTTAAAAGCCATCATACGATTAGTGTCTTCACTAAGAACATCTAACATATGATCCAAAATGTTATCATTATTATCTATAGCAGATTTGATTCAATTGAGTTCTTTATAAACAATGAGAATCCCCTTAGTGTTGAAAATTTACATATTACCTTCCTCTTGAAAATACATCCCTATTGTGTTGTTCACAGGATTTAAGGGATATTAGGAGTTTGCAATTTCGCATAATCCGAGAAATGCGAGGATTCTGTAAAGAAGGAAAGTTCTAATCAGAATACAGCTTTAGCCTTTCAAAATTTACTTTAGTAATTTGATTTGTTGTAAGATTTATTAATTTAGCAGAATTTTGGAAAATTTATTTTATTTCAAATGGACCGTTAAATTTTATTTTCTGCTTTAGTTTTTATTTGGCTTTCCTTTACATAGACTTTATCTCCTATTTTATATTCTGGTTGATTTTGATTTATATTTTTATCAAATTACGTTTTTGATTTTTGTTTGTGAAGATCTGTGTTTTGCCCTTGCAATTTTATAAATGTTCTATTTTGTTATTTAAGTCGCGTATATATTTTGAAATCAATTCCTTTTGAGAGTGTTTCAGGTGGTCTACTTGCTGTATGGCCAACTATTAACTCGTACGGGGTGAAACCTTGCGTTATTATAACAAATAACCGCATTTGGAAGTACATTGAAAGGGTGCTCATTTGGATTTTCTGCGGTGTTTGCTCTTATCATTTCTGATAAAGCGTGTAAACGTGCTATCGATCAGGATGGTTGACACTGGAGAAAGTTAAATTAAAATTGTAAAATTCGCATAAGTCTTTCATGAGAGTGTTATCAAATTCTTTTCCGTAATCAGAGTGTATGCATAGAGGAGTGCCATAATGTTGGAAAAAGACTTAAAGAGTATTTATAACTGATGAAACCTTTTTGTCTGAAAGGGGGTAAGCTTGGGTGAATTTTGTTAACTCATTTCTGATGATTAAAGCATAGTTCTTTTCAGGGTATTCGAAAATATCTATATTGATTCTTTCAAATGGGGTTTTAGGGGTTTCAGTAACAATGAAAGGAGCACTTAAATTTTTGTGACAAAATTTTCCTTTTATCCTTCTAATTGTTTCATTAATTCCCCTAGTGATACTGTTCTAAGATGATTGTAATTTGGTCTTCATTTGGGGTAGTAATAAGATTTTGATAGATTTTAAATCTTATTTGTCAGCAAAGATATATGAGAGTATTTCTAGGGTTGAAACTTCAACATTATTTTCAAAATAGTAAGATTGTGAAGGATTAAAGTAATTGTGGCAGCTATATAATATATGAAATTAGTGAAGAGCTACCTTTTCTGGGTCGAAAGGTATAGGGATTATGAAGTATTTTCTATCTTTTAAAGATTTACTTGAAGGTATATTAATTCTGTCTGTATTGAAGTCAGGGTTTATTTCAAAAAGTCATCAATTATTTTATCATGTAGTTCGGTTAGCTTATTTAGCCAGAAGAAAGTAACGATAGGTTTGTGAGTTTGGTCTAGATTTTGTTTTATATAGTTCTGCAAATCTGTTGAATTCATAAGTTTATACAATCTTGAAAGTGATTTATTCTGATATGAGTTAATGCACATGCGTTCTTATTTTGCTTTCCAGGTTTTTATACTATTCTGTAATTATATTCCTCTAATTTTAAACGCCATCTGGCAAGTCTGCTGCCAGGGTCTTTTATTGAAAATAACCAGGTTAACGGGCGGTGATCGGTCCAAATTACAAAATGTCGGCCAAAAATTTGCCCTCGAAATGTCTTGACTGCTCACACAATGACAAGGATTTCTCTCTCAATTGTGAAATATTTGGTTTCTGCTGAACATAGGGTCCGCGAAGCATACGCGATAGGAAGAAGATCCTTTCCTATGGGTCTTTGTGAGAGTACTGCACCAATACCGAATGAACTAGCATCAGTGGTTAAAATAAACTCTTCATCATAATTTGGGTATCTTAGAATGCGTTCAGTGGTAAGAATTTCTTTAAGTTGTTTAAACGAATTTTTACAATTATTATCGAATAGAAAGTGGACATTCTTTTGCAGAAGTCTAGTAAGAGGTTTAGCAATTTTGGCAAAATTTCGGATAATATCCTGTAAAACCAAGAAAAGATTTTACTTCTTTAGAATTTTTGGGTCCTGGAAAATTAACAATGCATTCGACTTTTTTAGGGTTAGGTTTAACAGCTTCGGGAGTAACTATATGTCCGAGATATGCTATTTCTGGTCTTAGAAATTCACACTTGTCAGGTTGTATTTTAAAATTTGAATTCCTGAGCCTTTTGAAAATAGAGAAATATGATCATGAATTGTAGGGGAATAAACTATTATATCGTCCATATAAACAAGAGTTCGTTTATTTTGTATACCTAACAAGATGTTATCCATAACTCTTTAAAATGTAGATGGGGCATTTCTGAGTCCAATTGGCATACGGATGAACTTGTAATGGCCATTTTCTACCTTAAAAGCAGTTTTTGAGTCCCCTTTTTATGAATCTCAATTTGTTGAGAGCCTGACGCGAGGTCTAATGTTGGATAATATTGACATTTCCCTAATTGTTCTAAGAGATCAGAAATATTTGGAAGTGGGTAGTTATCATCAACGGTTAATTCATTGAGTTTTCTGTAATCAATAACGACGCGTTATTTTTGTTTACCGGAAGCGTCTAATTTCTTAGGTACAACCCAAACTGGAGATGACCATGAAGAGGTTAAATGTTGAATGATGCCTTGATTTACCATTTTGGATATTTGAGTTTTTAATCCTTGACGATGAATTTGAGGATATTTATATGATTTAGTTAAGACTGGTTTAGCACTGTTTGTTTGAATGGAGTGTTTTATTTCGTTGGAAAAAGTTAGTTTATCACCTTCTAGGTAAAATATATCAGCAAATTCTAAACATAATTCAGTTAATAATTCTCGTTCTTCTTTATTAAGGTGGTCTACATGGAGTTGTTGAATGATATAGTTTCTGTCTATTTGTGAGGGTTCATATAAATTTAAAATGTGAAAATCAGTTGAGTTATCTACAGGTTCGATTGAGAGACCAGAAAATCGTAATTTTTGGGAATTGCTTTAGGATGAATGATAGAAATTCACCTTTTTGATTTACTTTTACTAATGCATTTGTTAAGTCTAACTTTTTCTGTTTCTTGAGCGTGAGGTCTCGCTTCAGTATTTGAAAGATTACATTTTAATTTGAATATTTTTTCAGTTCTACCTTCAATAGATACTTTTTTAAAATATGTCTTAGAATTTATTGGATTTTCAATGGGCGATTGAATTTGATTTTCCTTCTGAAAGGGGGTTTGGATTGAATTGAAATTTTCAGTGGAATGTTCGAAATTAAGGACTTTGAATAAGGATACTGTTATAAATTTGTTATTAATTTTCTTGATTTTTAGTCGACAACACATTCGTAGTGTTCTAAAAAGTCGGTTCCTAGAATTCTGTCGAATTTAATATCTAAGTTACGAATGTACACTGATTCTGTAATTAAAACTTTTTCTTTCTTTATACCTTGAACTGATTTATTTTCTGGGAATTTAGGGTAAATTTTAACAATTTTTCTTTTGAAAATTGAAATATCTGCACCAGTATCGATTAAAATTTTGAAAGTTTTAGTAAGGTCGTTAATGTAATATAAATTTTTACAGCTTACAGTCAAAAGTGGGTTTACAAAAAAGTTTGTTCTGGGAATTGGTTTTGATTTACATTGTCGGTTAGAGACAAATGATGCATTTGTTCTTGTAATTGATCTGTGTCTGGGGATGGTCTTGGAAAGGAATTTCTTGAAAATTTTCAGAATAATTTTCATTTTAGAAATTTTCGTTTTGGTAATTTTCATTTTGGAAATGTTCATTTGGATATTCGGCTGGATTTGAATGGAAAGTTGAAGGTTGGTTATTATCGGGGTAGCAATTATTTTCATCAATAATTTCATTAAAGGTGTTATAATTATATGAATCGGAATATACATTTTCATTTAAATGATGTCCTCTGAGTTGATTATATGTGGGCTTCTTTTGAATTACAAGAGGCCTGTTCTGAAATTGACCTGTACGCTGTTGCGTATCATTTTGGGGTCTTTGTTGAAAATTAAATTGTGGTCTTTGTTGAGGTGTAAATTGTGGTCTTTGCGGATTTGATTGATTCTGTGGGAATCTATTGAAGTTTGAGGTATTTTGAGTTTGTGTATAAGGTTGTCTGGAACGACATTAGTTTGACGTGTGTCCATTTCGGCCACAAGAATTACATTTTAAAGTTTGAATTGGTTTCTTTGGTTGAATTGGGTCTTGCCTTTTATGATTTTCGAAATATGAGAGTTGAAGTTCTCTTTTAATTCTAATATTTGCTTCTAGTAGGTCTTTGGGGTTGCCTGTTTGAACGATCTGTCCGAGGTGTGCTTATAGAACTATTAATAATGTATTTAGGGTCATAGTGTCGAGTAAAGAGCATTGAGCATTTCTTTGCTCAAGGGTTGAATTTGCAGATTTTTGTATGTTCGCGTTCATTTTCGCGTTTAAGACTTGTAGTCTATTAAACAGAGTTAATGGTGATTCATTTGGAAGTTGTTTTGATGTTTGAAGATCTTGGATTTGGAACGGTAAATCACGGGAGTCTCCGAAATGAAGATTTTAAAGGGTTTTTATTTCGGGATAGGTTGAAGGGTTTCGCAAGCTGATTAATTGGGCTGCTCTACGTTTTAATTTATTTTTTATGTGAATCGTTAGCAAGAATATTTGGTCACCTATTGCCATATTATGTGCACAATAGCAAGCATTTAAAAATGTACCGAGAAAGATTTGATCTCCCTCGAATTCGGGCACTATTGAGAAAATCTCAGAAAGTTTGTAGGCTTCTTCTTGTGCTTCAACCATTTTTTTTAGTTTGGAAATTGGAATAAAATTGAAATTGAACAATAAGGAAATTGGAAATTTGAATAAAATTGAATTTAGAGAAGAAAATGTGTTTCTCTAAGTTTTATATGGTTCTTAAATATAATTTGTTAAAATAGTACCATTGTTCTGGTTTTCAACATAACAATATTGTTACGAAATTTACCCAAAGCCGACCCTGCGCCATTTCAGCACGACAACAAACGCTTTACGATAAAAAATACGATTCTCGAAAAGACTTGGCAGCGGAAGGAGCGATGATTATTTTCTACTGGAGAATTCCACGGGGATTATAAAAGAAGCACGCCACGATCGCAGTTCAGTGATACCGCGACGACTAGCTTATATGAGATTATTATTGTATTTTTGAATCGGCTGTTTGAATGTAAATAAAGTTCTAGAAAAGTGACAGTGAATATTAGTTTTATAATTTTTAAATCGAACCCACGAAGTATATTGCAATATATATAAGTGTTTCAATAAAAATTTGCTGCAATAATATCAAAAATAAAATATCAGTTTCATTTATATCATTAAAATTCAAACGAAAAATAATTAGATGATTCGTTACTCACGCTTTTACGTGATTAATTTCTTTGGTTCCCAGCAGTGAGGCAGTTCCGTGTTCTACTAGGAATTGTTTCTGAATTCCCTGGTTCCAAACAGTGAGGCAGTTCCGTATTCTACCTGGAGTTGTCAGCAATTCCGTTTCTTGATTGTAGGTTTACTTTTCGTCAAGGGACTGGAATCCACCGTTCTCCGTGAGTGTAATCTTGGGTTTGCGTGTTTGAAAAACGTACGAAAATCCTCCTGACTGCGCCAAATATTAGGTCATAGCCGAATATTAAGGTTTTTTTAAAAAAATTATTTTATTTAACTGAAACTTTAAACATTTGAAAATAAATTGGACATTAATATACTTGGTGATTACCGTTCTAGAACGAGAAGTGACCAAACTTTCATGTTGGAAGTATTTATAACATCTGAAGAAAAATACAAGTTAGCGGAAAGATAAGCTTGTGTAGGTGGCTGCTGAAAAGTTATGTTAGTGAATAGGTCTTTGTTTTCTATTTCATGTTGCTCATGAGGTTACCTTGGATATCATATCAATTTTCATGTAAGCTTTGACATTGTTTACTCTGAACTTGACTTTGAATACAAAACAATGAAGTCTCTATTCTAATGAATCGTAACATATATTATAATGTTTTTCTTTCTTTGTTGTTTTTTAAATATTCTGTTATGTTGAATGTCCAGGGAAGTATGTCAATGTCCAACCGAGCTTGTATCTCATTGATATAATTATGATATTCATTATACCACATACTTATTTTTAAGTTTTTGTGTTTAATAATTTTGTTTTGTTTTGTCATCTAACTAATTAATATATAATTTTCTTATTTCACTTATTAATGGCTTATGCATAGTTTCACATTTTTGTGTATTATTTTAACTTTTATGTAATTTGTATACGCATTTCCCTGAATGTTTTTAGCCCTGATGAAGCTTTGAATATAATAAAGCGAAACGTTGGCAAGCATTTAACAACCTGTTATGCATGTTAAATTTTATCAAAAAATAACAAAGTGATTTGGCGGTAAAATTTGCTAAGTAGCCGGGAAAGGACTTTACGATTCCTCGAGTCTCACAGGATCTGCTGCCATGATACTGTTATCTCTACAGAGGGTGTCCAAATTTTTCATTAATTACCAACATGCAGACTCTTTCATTGTTTTTCTTTTTCTTAGTGTGTTCTTCTTTAAGTAAAATCTTTGTCTTGTCCCAGTCCTTTTTGTATATACCATTATCAAATATTAGATGGTTTGAAAATCTTGATTACTCTATATGTCTTCTTTGCCTTCTTGAGACGTTGTATAGGTGTTCTTTTTTATTTGGAGAGGTCTTGATGTTTTACCAGGATACATTTTCCGTTTACAATGTACTATTTTCTAACGGATAATGGGATACAAGGGTGAATCAAATATGAACCGGACTTTTGTTTTAAAAATTTTATTGGTACGATCAATACAAATTTTAATACATATTATTTTTCTACATAGTCTCCTCTCTTATGTATACAATTTTCCCACCGAAACGGAAGTTTTTTAATACCTTTCTCAAAGAATGAAACTGGTCGTGTCGATAACCAGTTGCGCACAAACGTTTCTACACCCTCGTTGTCCTCAAAGTGATGGCCTCCCAGTTCTTCTTTAAGTGGCCCAAACATGTGGTAGTCAAATGGCGACAAATCAGGACTGTAAGGCGGGTGTTCAAGGGTTTCCCAATGCATTTTGTTCAATTTTCCTTGAGTCAATGCAGCTGTATGTGGCCGAGCGTTGTCATGCAACAGAATCACATTTCGGATAGATATATTCCGCCTCTTTTGCCGATAGGCAAGTTTCACTTGTTGGAGTAGTTCGCAGTAATACTCAGTATTATAATTGTACGGCGTTCGTGCAGAAAATCTATCAGCAGTAGGCTCATTTTCCACTGTATCTCGGCCATCTGAAAACTTTTTGTGCCATTCGTACACTTGGGTCCTTGAAAGTGTTTCATTGCCGAACTGTGCAGATAGTCGACGCAAAATTTCAGACGCTCTAACGCCCTCCCGCGCCAAAAATTTGATAACAACACGTTGCGCAACAGACGTATGCACCTCTTGCTCTGACATGATGCTACTAACAGCGCATCCACTACGCCTCGCCAAACCGACGAACTCCCCTCTTCTTAACATCCATACCTAACATATGTCGAGACGTCACGCCACTCGAATTACCTACTGGGCGAGAAACAGAAAAGTCCGGTTCATATTTGATTTACCCTCGTACAAAAAATGAACTGGAACAAGACACAGTGTTACTTAAAGGAAACACTAAGAAAAAGAAAATCAAATAAGGGACCTGCTTGTTGTTAGATATTGAATAAATCAGGACACCTCCTATAGAGGTAGTATGGCAACAGATTCCATCAAATAAACATCAAAAATAAAACATCAAATCCAATTAATCAATCTATTGACAATTGAAAGAAAAGTGAAATCAACTATTATTTCTAGAATTTGCTTCAGAAAAAATATTTTCAACAACTATTCCTAATAAGGAATCGAGAGGTCTTGTCACACAGCATTTCAACTATAAATTATTTCTTTAAGTAAACAAAGACAGATGATTTATTATACGTGTATAATAACTTTAAGTTATATGTTAGTGTTACATAATTTACAATAACCAAAAAACGCAAATATTTGTTTCTACCTGTTTTGAGTTCAATTTCAAGAGCCACTTTTTTCCACATTATAAAATTTTAATGCACAAATGCGTTGTTACTCTTTTATTATTTAATATTTTTTACAGAATTCCGTATGACTTTATTATTATATATTGATGCTTAAATTATATTTATTTCTCAACCTTGCTACCACCTTCAAACATGTAGAAATATCCAATTGAGTTAGTGTCATTATTGTTAATTGTTCAATATGCATTGGATTTATTTATTAGAAATTTTAATCGGTTCCAATACTAATACCCCACAAATAGCGCTATTACCTTACCTTTTATTCAGGGTGAGCATTAATGCACATAAATACAACACAGTGCATTGTTAAACGAAATGCAGGTTTAAACTTAAATAATTATTTCCCATTGTTTCCCAAAACCTATTTAATTCAAGTTATAAACTGAGCAGTCCTTGAAGACAATTTTGGTTAAATAATGCTGGAGCAGAGAGGGAATGTAGAGGCGATAAGTAAAATTACATATTGGTAAATGATTGCAAAACTTGAAAGTGATTGATGAATTATAAATGTCTGGCTATTCAGAACTAACACATTAGCCTGTTTAAGATGATTAACGATTTACAACGTTCCTAAAATGGTTGCTATCTATTTTACATATTTGTAACTGTCCGTTAACAAGCTTTATTTGTTACCGCGTGCTTCGTTGATGTAGATAGACATTAACTCGTCTGGCTAATCGAAGAACCTTTAAAATCTTGGACATTAATCGTATAGGTTACAAATATATTTAAAATATTTATTGCGGGAATTGTATCTAATATACTACAACTGTCAACAGTATTTTCATTAAAAGTGTCGTTATTTTCTATATAATTACATTGAAACTGAACAAGCTAATAAAAATCGCCACCGATTGTGATATTCCTTATTAAATTAGAGAACTAAGGCTTTCAAGGAAAAGCACACACACATTTCAAGTGGGCAGAAATTCCATAGATTATAGAAAACCGTTTGGGCAAAACTATAATGCACCTGTAGGGCAACTCAAAATTTCATAAAAATTCGAAAATCTTGTATAAGTATATCGCAATCTCGTGTACATCAAAGTCGAAGAAATAAAAAAGTTTGTAAGGTTTCCTGTGGTTATTTTGTTGTACGGTATAATAATAATACATTTAAAATGTATATATAATAAAGTCTTCCAATAAAAAATCCTTTATTGAACTATGCAAAGGAAATGTTGGTTGCATAACCACAGACCATGTGAAAAATGAATACGTCGAAATTAAATAATATTAAAAGATTTCTGTCAACAGAACTTGTTGTCATAAATATGCCATATTTTATAAATTTTATAAATTTGAAAAGTTCTACAGTATAATTTAACTATAGACTGCTAAAACGTTTGTTAATAGAATAATCAAAAGCAAATGAAAACCATTTGTATAATTACTCCATCCGTGAAACAATAAGAACATATTTTAAATATTTTATATAAATATAACTGTATAATGATGAGATAGTCAAGTTTTTTAACGTTAAATAATTTATCACAATTTTTTATGTTGTTGGATACGATACATTATGAGTCCTTTGTGACATAGGTTTTGTTGATCAGATGTTCTGTGCACTGTTGTCATATAAAAGTTTCCTGCGTTTCAGATTGTATAATTGTGAAAATTATCTACTTTTTTACTGCGATTTGTTGAATCTTTGGTTTGCAACGAGACCGTGGACATTTCGACACTGTGTTTATATGCATATCAATTAGTATTCTGTATTATATGTACCATCCTGTTATGTCTTTTTTGCTTCATATCAATTTCAGACTTATTTAGGAAAAATTAAATCATTTGACAAAAATTTAAATGCGGTGCTATTATAGACTTATATACTAACTTTGATCATTCATTTAATGCGGATATCATTTTTCCTATAGTATTCACGTTTTTCCTATTTTGCTTGGCTTGTATAATAAATGTATTGAATATATCAAATACTCGGATATTACGAGACACTCTCAGCTGTTGTGTCACATTTACCGAGCTATAAATATTTCTTATTATCACTAGCTTTGTTTTGCGGATATTAGGGCTGAGAATATTTTTTGCTACCCATTTTGACACAAAGTTTTGCAACAAAGTTTGGTCCCATCTCAGTACTCTGTGGGACAATATAAATTTTATCTTTTAGTGAACATATGTTGTTGCATCTTGCTTTTTGACTTCTTCCACATAATTTTTAATTGTAATGCTTTCTCATGTATGCCATATTTTTCTAATCTTAAGACTAATAGCCGTGTATTGATATTTTCAAAAGCTATTGGAAAATCAAGAAACAATGCTCCAATCTGACGCTAATTGATTTTTTTCTTTGCGCTAAAATTGTGTAAAATCGCTTCACATGAGTTGTTTTCTCTGAAGCCTGCTCGTAACCAAGTTCAAATCTTATTCTTTTCTATTTCACTAACTGATTACTCCTGCCTATTTCCAGCAGCCTTACATAACTGGGCACCATATTTATTTGTCGAATTATATTACACAAGTTAGAATGTTTTTTTTTCACTGTTGAACTTTTCCAGTTTGCATAAAATTGTCTCTTTTCAACATTTAGTTATTAGTGACTTGCGAAAAGTAATTACCTACCGCCTATACTGACTACTACTACTACTTTCCCCTCTTTTTCAGGTCTTTGACTTTATTTAAGGTTCTTAAATTCAGTGCTTTTTAAATTATTTTTTTTACTTTGTCTATCTTTTCAAATTCAATTGTATGTAGATACATAACAGTTTACATTTAATCGCTGATCCTTACAGTTTCTTGCCTGCAACAACCCTTATTCAGGAGCAAAAAACAATTTCTCATTGTTTTTTGGTAAAAATATAAACTGTTTCGCCGTAAGAAGCTTAAAAATTTGTAGCTACGATATTTTCATCAAACTTCAACAGTGTCTGTGGCAAAATAGAACTCCAGTACTGAATGTGTAAAACCTGTCTATTTATTTAATTCATTTACATTTTTGTCCCGTTTTTTTTTTAATTCGACATTTGTCAGGTACACTTGAAATAAAATAAAATATGAAAACCATTATTTACATTATTTCTTACGGAATAAACTGCAACATTATTAAAGCTAAAAAGTACGCCTTAAACAGTTTACTTAAAAATATAGTAGGTTTTTATTATTAAGCTTACGTGAAGCAGTTTATAATTTTATCATTGCATTGTAAACTATAAAGATCATGTATCTACATGCATTTGTGTTTTAATGCAGCGTACGAGAAAAGGATTTTTTTAAAACTTTTATTAATTTTCAATTTTTTAATCATATTAGTTTTGCATGAAAAATAATATTGAGAATTCGGCGAAATTAAACTTGCTTGTCTGCAAAGTCCACATGGAACAAAATCTTCGAAAATGAGTTCTGGTCCTTTTGAGCTTCCTAAAGAATCGACCTGTTACAACTCTACAAATTTTGTGTGACAGATTCTTTCAACAATTGTTTGGTTTTCTGAAAGAACAATCTGCATAAAATCAATGAAGTTAACGAAAATTGAATGTTGCAAATTAGGTCAAATTTGATTGAAACCACTTTTGCATAAACAGATTTGTTTCAGGGAGATTCTGTCCCATATAAATGAGTTGCTTAAATAGTGTATGATTGTTTATAGGCATACATAAAGTATTACTTAATATGGCATTTTTTGCTATACAATGCTTTATATGAAGTTCACAAGAAACATAAATTCAATTAAAATTAAACCGCAATAAATAATTCACTAGAGATAAAATTCCATAACTAAATTATACGTCTGGTAATATTTGTTTTATTCGTTCACACAATTTATTGCCTGTGATATTAGCAGGTGTACATCAGTTTCATGAAAAATGTAATTAATTCATAAACTAACTGATCCTAACGAAAAAGTGCTACAATTATTTCAGTCAATATTTGAATACGCTATTAATTATTCATTTGTGTCCTTATAAACACAGTTATATACTAATTAGGTTTGGTTTTTGAAAATAAACATACCGTAATATTTATAATTAGCATATCAGAACTGTTCATAATGTCAAACAGGGTGGATTATTTCAGACTCCTCTCTTACATTATGGTTGCTATGGGTCATTGGGAGTTCAATGAAAGCAAAAGTTATGTCTTTCGATTTGTATACAAATATTTTCTTTCAAAATTTGTTTATTACCATTTTTTTGTTTGCACCCAGTTGATGGCCTTTAACATTATTTTTGTGATCCAGTGCACTCCCAGAGTTTTAGAGCTAACAAGCGGTTACTTTCAATTTATGAATGTTGTAGCCACAGCTTTGGTCCTCACAAAATCTAAAAATATGCAGAAAATTTTTAAGTATATGATGGATTACGAAAATAATTATGCAATGACTATCAGAACAAAGGAAATCTATTTAAAAAATACGAAAAAGAATTACAAGTTAACAATGCTTATAGGAAGCCTCATTTTTTGTGTATCAACTTATTGGGTGGTCATTTCAATAAGGTAAGATTTGATATTATATATATATATATATATATATATATATATATATATATATATATATATATAATGTCACGGGACGTTGGATTAAAATACTAACCTTAAATAGCAACTACATTTATATTGCTTACTATTACAGTGCTACAGTAGTTGCTTGAACGAGCTTTCTTTTCATATAAATGTGGGTACATATATCGAAACAAACAAACAGTTATCAATAAATCTGTTTAATTTCAGTTCTCTAACATTTATTGAAAAACACTTTGTAACAATTCCTCCTCATAATATATTTCAACCACCCTGTATATGCAACCACTTATCCACCTCCCATTACAATATTTTTTCTAACATTTGAACCACCCTGTGTAACCATATTTCCTACTACATTCTATATTCTTTCCATTCTGGATGTGCGACTGGTCATATAGAAAACTAACTCCGTGTGGGTTATCCTAAATAACATTTATTTCTAAAAATTTTTAACACTGTTGTATAACTATATTTCTGCTCCACTTTATATAGCAACCATCTTATATATTCAACTGTTTCTGGGGTACCAAATGTAACATTTTATAATTCTACCCCACCAAATATTTCAACAACTCTCTATATACATCTGCTTAGGGCCCCTTAATACATTATATATTCATCCTTTATAGCAATTATATCACTCCACCCGATATTACAACTACCCCTAATTTTGTTTTAAAATGTTTTAACAACTCCGAACACCAAATATTTTTCAACTCATGTGGGCTACCCTATATAACTATATTTTCCAGCATTTTTTAAACAGCCTGTGTAGTTATAATTACACTCCACTCTATAATTTAACCCCCTTTACAAGCAAATGCTTATGAGCCACCCAACATTTGATGTCTGACAGATTTTGAACACCAATGTAATTCTACAGCGCCTTATATTTTAACCAATTTTATATACATGTTATATCCGTCATAAACCACACTTAGAACATTTACACCGTAGCAACAATATAATAATTATTTCTCATAAATATCGTACTACATCTCATATTTCACGATATAGCAATTCCCACGGACAACGCTCGGCTTCCTCGCACGTGTAATCTGCTGATGCTCAGCTTGCAAAACCAATATTATAAATTCACAAGCGACGACACTGAGCGTCATTAAGTGTGTTAATTTCATTAAGTTCTATTTTATTCAATATTGTAATTTTCAAGTTTTAATTTTGTAATTCAAATAAAAAGATTTTTTAAAGAGTTAATTTTGTAATAATACAAAAATTGGCGCAGTCAGTAGGATTGTTCCAACAAGGCAAGAACACGAAAAATTCTCACTCATCCTGGTGGTTTCGAAACCTTTTTGGAATAATGACCTTCGAGCAGGAGACACAATTGCGACCAAATCAGCACCAGGTACAAGCCAGGCTACCAGTGCGGTCCTCACAGAACAGTCCATGCTGAGTTTTATACTGTAAGACTCACGTTTAATTTACACTTAATCACCATTTTTATTTTATTTTTGATCGAACATTTCTATCATCAAAGACAATTTATTTTTAGCATATTTATTTATTTTCACACTGATTTATTGATTTTTGATTTTCTTTTTAACTAATTTTCCTTTCCCCTACACTATATAGCGATAAAATATTTGGCAATATATTAACAAGGTTTTAAACATTTTTCACAAAATATTATTATTATCCCTTTTTAAATTTTATATACTTTAATCTAATAGTCGAATTCTCATTCTGCTATTGCTATTGTTTTTGTGTGGTTGAATTTTCTAATATTGTACAATAACCGTATTCTAAATACTAAATGGCAACGACTAGGCAAGGTGCCACAACCCAACGGTAGACCCTTACAAAATTTCAGAGATATTTGCGATTATTCCTGAATGCGAAGGGAATCCCATTTTCCTTAACCCTTTCATTAGCTCTTGCACAACAGCACACAACAATTACCGACAAATCTGCGAAAACAGTCATTTTTTGTCAAAATCAGTGATACAGTTTCGGTAGGGCCCAGTTGTTATATTAGATAATTCCGCACAGGCTAGGGCTCGACCAATCAGGTAATATCTAACATCTGTTTCAACACCTTTGTAGAATGTCCTCCATGAGTTCAGTTCAAGTTTTCACGGATCCATATCAGTCCTGCAGCTGTCTCTACTAACCAAGTGGGGCCCCTATTTCAGGATTATGCTGATCCACTTTTATCCCTTATCACTTGCTGGCGAAGTTTCATTTTACTTCCCCTATTATTATTTAACTTTTCTTATATTTGTACTTCTTATTGTGCCCTGATAGGTCCCCCTGTCTTTGGCAATCACGATGACTAACTGATCCCTGTTTTCAGCCACTCTAAACAGTTGTTCAGCGCTATGTATATCTGTGCATTCCCGGATGTTCCTCAACCAGTAGTTTTTTTTTCTTCCTACGCACCAGCGGCGCTCTATTTTGCCCTTCATTATAAGTTGTAGGAACCGGTAATGATTTCCACTGAGAACATGGTCGAGCTGTGCCAGCTTTCGGCATTTAATCGTTGTCAAAAGTCACTAAGAGCATTCGCAGTGTTTCATTTCTTTGCATAGCCACCCATGGTACTCTTAGCATTCATCTAAGTAAACACATTTCAAATGCTTCTAGGCGCTTGATTGTGGCAGCTTTCAGTGTCCAGACTTCAGTTCGGTACAACAGCACACACCAAATGTAACAATTAATCATTCTTTGTCTCAGGTTTAGGTTCAAGCTTTCGTTTCAAAACCGTGATCTCATCTTCTGGAATGTTGTACGGGCCAATTCAATCCTGCCTCTAATTTCCTCATCCGGATAGGTTTGCTCGGTGATGCGTTGAGATATGGCTAGGGGCTAAAGACCATTAACTTTGTCTTAGTAACATTTATCATTTATCATAAATAGCCGTATTGTCAGCATAACGGGTGGTGTTAATCAGCTCACCGTTGATGCTGACCCCAAATTCTTTTTTACATAAAGCATTTAAAGATTTTGTCAAAAAATAAGTTAAAAAACAGTAGAGATAGAGTCGGCATTCTTGTCGAATGCCTCGTTGGATTTGACGTTCACCTGTAAATCTTTCATTGATTCAAACGGCTGCCTTCTATCATCATACAGGTCCTTAATTATACGTCTTTTCCAACAACACCAGTGTCTCTCAATATATTTTAAAGCTTTTCGTTACATTGGTTGCAACATTTTTGGAGAATAATATTCAAAAAAACATTGCTTCCCTGGTACCAAAAGTATTTCTAAAACCGAACTGCGTCTGTTCTTAATCATTTTCGCATTTGTTTCTTGTTCGAGTGTGTGTAATATTGTGGAACACTGTTAGTGTGGGTTATTAGTCTGTGGTCGTTGCACACCCTGGCTTGTTGTTTTTTGGGAATTGTATAAATACAGATTTCAGTCATTCTTCTGGTATTTCTCATATGTTGTATAAATCATTAAAAAGTTTAACGCTGATAATTTGACGGAGTTCCACTGGAATGTAATCCGGTCCCCTTGCTTTTTTTGTTTTAGGATATTTTATATTTCCGGCCATTAATTGTCATCTGTAACAGTCATCGTGGTCTGTCTGTTTTCCTTAAATCATTTATGTATTGGTTCCATGCAATAAGATGTTATTTCTTTTTTTTGCTAAACCGACCAGCCACCTCTCGAGTCTTTTTGTACATGTGAAAAGTTTCATGTCTTTTCCCAGTTCTTCCATTTTCTTGTATCTATTCTCCATCCACTTTTCGTTGGCAGTCCTGATTGTGTATTTTATTTCTGTTTGTTTGTTTTTAAATTCATCCGTGTTGTTTTTCCATATTCGCCTTTCTTCAATGAGTTTTAAGCTCTCTTCAGTCATCCAATGTCCTTTCTTTGGTTTTGTGTTATTTGCTTTGTTCCTTTCTATTATTTTAGTGATGTAATCTTGAAACATTTTCCATGTTTCGTCTACAGTATTGCTGTTTATTACTGTCATGCCTTGATACAGGCTACCAGGATGTAATCAATCTGGTTTCTTATTCTGTGTTCGGCGTTATCTAGCGCAGACCATGTATATACTCTTCTTTGTGTAGTTTGTACCATGTGTTTGCCTATTTTGGCTTTGAAATCTCCCATTATAAGAGTGATTGCATTTGGTTTAAGGCGATTAAGCGCTTCGCCCCCGTTGTTGGTAAAAAAACTCGGTTTCATGATCGTATTTCTTCTCCGCCATAAGTGCATATATTTGGTTGAAGTATTATTATCCTGTTGTTTATATGGGTAACCTGTTTTACGTATTTGTAAAAAGGAGGAGGTTATCAATTCGTCGCGTATTTTTTTCGCTGTTTTTTAGGGTTCCGTATATACAATATAGGGATACCCTTATAATATCACTCAGGATTTCTGCCTCTGTCACATCACAGCCATTTTCTCCTAAACTACTGGACGGAAGAGGTTGAAATTTGGTATCAATGTATAGTTTGGTGACCCGATCAGGAGTACATTCCATAAAAGAAAAAAAATTGATTTTAGGGGTACTTCTGGGGGGAAAAACTAAAAAAATCGACCGTTCCCCCCCCCTGATATCCGAAACTACTGAGCCTAAAATTTGGAACAATAGGAATTATGGAGCGTTGCCTGAACTCTACAGGAAAATTAAGGAGAAACCATTAATATTAATTTTGGGCAAACTATAGAATTAAATAAAAATTTAAAAATAATTTTTTTTTCAAACGCATCATGTAATATATCAAATGAAAGGTCTCATTCTGAGGAACACAAATATATATTTTTTCCATATTTAAAAAAAATTATTAAAAAAAATATTAACGAAAATATACCAAAATTTACCCCCCCCCCTTATCTCCGAAACTATAAAACGTATAGTTTTGAAAAAAAATAGATTTATAGGTTCTGACCTGAAGTTTACTAGAAAAATAAGGAGAAACCTCTAATTTTAATTTTGGGGGCCAATTACAGAATTAAATGGAAAATATAAAATTAAAATTGTTTCTAACCCATCATGTTATATATCAAATGAAAGGGCTCATTACGACCAAAACTAATATATTTTTTTCATATTTTTAAAATAAATTAATTAAAGGATATTAACGAAAATATAAAAAAATTTACACATTTCCCCCCTTATCTCCGAAACCAAATGCTGGAAAATTTTGAAAAAAAATGAAGGTACAGCCCCTCACCTGAACTTTACTGGAAAAATAAGGAGACACCCCTAATATTTATTTTGGGGTGGCAAATTATAGAATTAAATGGAAAATTAAAATTAAAATTGTTTCTAACCCATCATGTTATATATCAAATGAAAGGGCTCATTACGACGATAACAAATATATTTATTTCATATTTTTAAAATAAATTAATTAAAAGATATTAACAAAAATATAAAAAAATTACCCATTCCCCCCCCTTTTCTTCGAAACCATATGCTGGAAAATTTTGAAAAAAATGGAGGTATAGCCCCTCACCTAAACTTTACTGGAAAAATAAGGAGAAACCCCTAATATTTATTTGGGGGAGGGCAAATTATAGAATTAAATTGAAAATTAAAATTAAAATTATTTCTAACCCATCATGTTATTTATCAAATGAAAGGGCTCATTATGACGAAAACAAATATATTTTTTTCATATTTTTAAAATAAATAAATTAAAAGATATTAATAAAAATATTTAAAAAATTACCCATTTCCCCCCCTTATCTCCGAAACCATAAGCTGAAAATTTTTTAAAAACTGGAAGTATAGCCCCTCACCTGAACTTAACTAGAAAAATAAGTAGAAACCACTAATATTCATTTTGGGGGGCAAATTATAGAATTAAATGGAAAATAAAAAATTATAATTGTTTCTAACGGGTCATGTAATATATCAAATCCCAGGGATCATTATGACGAATACAAATATATTTTTTAATTTTTTTAAAATGAATATTTTAAAACATTAAAAAAATATTTTAAAAAAAATTACCCATTCTCCCCGTTATTCCCCAAACTCTAAGATCTCATTTTTAATTATAGGAAAAATATGAAAAAAATCCCTAATTCTATTATTTGGCTTCCAAATAATAAAATTAAACGGAAAATAAATTATTAGAAAACTCCCATAGTAATTTTAGAAACAAATTATTCAATTAAATGAAAAATAAAGATTCAATTTTCAAACGCATCTTGTAATATATCAAATAAAAGGCTCATTATGTGAATTACAAATATATCATATTTTTACATTATTTGTATAAAAGATACCAACAAAAATATTAAACATCGACTTAATTCCCACTTTAGAAACTACACTATTTAAAATTTGAAAAATATGTTTTATTTATATTTTTAAATAATTTGAATAACAGATTTAATAATTTATAATTTAAACTTTGGCCTATTTTGCCGTTTTTCTTCCAATCTACAGAACCTCAAAACTCAGACAGTAGATTATAAAAGGCATCTCTGAAAGTTTATTAGTAAAATAAAACTCTAATGTTACTTTTTGGCGCCCAAATTAGAAAATTAAATACATATGTATTGTATACTCTCTTCGAGGTGTCATATGTATTGTGATAAAAATCAAGCGAATCCTAAAGCAGATAAAATAAAAAGTTTATGTGTGGAAAATCAAAGTGTATATTTTTTATAAATTTAAAACACTTCCTTTAAAAGACATAAGGCTAAATATAAGAAAATGCACTCATTCCCTGCTTGTCTGAAACTGGAATATTCGAATCTTGAAGGTGGTACGGAACCCTAAGTAGGCTAGTCCAACTCGCACTTGACCAAATTATTTTGTATGTATGTTACCTGATTTCTTCTCCTGTGGTGCACCGTTTTGAATGAATATGGTCTTGTTTAATAGAGTATCTATCCGGATTGGTGAAACTTCAAAATTTGGAAAAGAATTCTATTGATAAAGTGATAAAATTTATGAATGAACACATGCGTGCATGGAAATCGACCATATCCCTAATATTTTATTAGTCGATTTTTCGTTAACTCCTTATGGATGTGTAAAGTTTTTAAAGTTTAATCTATTAGGTGATCTCATATACTTTTCTGCGACGTGCAACTTGCAGTTTTGCAGAAACTCGCCAAAAATTCCAAAATTCTTATCAAAAATGCCATCGAAATGACATAACGGACATTTCCTCATAAATATTTTAATTCCAACGTAATAGTGCGGTAATTTTACGCACTGGAAGTTTTAATTGCAAATTTGAAAATTTTCTATGTACATCTCAAGAATATAGGTAGTAAGCATAGTATTTTCGGCTCCTTAAATCAATAAGTACCAAGCTCGTTTTGTTTGTATACCAGGCAAATACCTATTTAAATGCAAATTTTTCCATTTTGCGCAGACGGTGCATTTGGCTGTCACATTCTCCCGGCCTAATAGAAAATTCAGTGACAACATATGTCAAACTTTAAACTGCTATTTGGTGCGTTTATAGACAGGGTGTTTAGTTATAGCAAACAAAATCACAAACTAAAGTGATATAAGGAGTTGCATTTATATGAAGATTGAAATATAGGACGGACTAGAATGATAGTGGTCCGTAGGCAGCTGTATATACAGGATGGTTGGAATATAGGGTGGACTGGACGTTTGGTGGTATAAAATTGTTGGAAAAAATGTGAAATTAAAATTATATAGGGTGATTAAAAAACTGTTATATGATTTGGACATAAGCAAATCATATACAGGATGGTTGAAATATATGCTGGAGTTGAATTATATTTATACAGTTTGATTAAAAAATATTTCTTTTATAGCCCATAAGAAGTTGCATAAAGTATGGAGAGGAATTAATGTTACACAGGGGGATAATATAAAATGTTAAAAATTAAATAATTTATGGGGTAGCCCATAAGGAGTTATATACTAGGGTTGAAATATACGACGGATTTGACTCCGTAAATATGGGATGGATTCTATTCCGTCCTATACTTTACATAAGGCAGCTAACAAATTGATGCATATCCATGGACAGTCTTATGTACAGGATGATAGGTACATAGGATGAATTGAAAGTGGAATTATCTATAGTTATATAGGGTTGTCAAAAAAGTCGAAAAAAAGTTACATGGCGTAGTCCATAAGGCTTAAATACATTTTAGGCTTATTAAGTCAACGCGTACTAGTACATTTTGTTCACAACGATTTACCTGTCAATTTAAATGAAAATGTATCATTGGGTAATGTTGAGGCTTTCAATGTCACCTGGTTCTGTCTATTAAGGTTATACATAAAAAATTAAGAATGAAAACTACCTGAGTTCAAAAAAAACTAAAAAGCTGAAAATAAAACATTTTTTAAAAAAATATAACCAACTTCTACCTATAACTAAAAAGCTAAAAATAATTATAACAAAATACAACTCTAGCAAATAAATAATACATTCAGTGTTGTTAGGTACCTACCCAGGAAGAAAAAATGTAAACATTAAAAGGTGCTCATTCTGTACAAATTAATTACCTACCAATCTAGTATATTTTTAAAGTCGGTGCCAAGCAACAATCAAGTTTGATGACTTAGTAGATAAGTACGCAATGAAGGATTTTAGATTTGCTTGGCAACTGCTTCAAAATATACTAGATTGGTAGGTAATTAATTTGCACAGAATGAGCACCATTTAATGTTTACATTTTTTACTTCCTAGGTAGGTACCTAACAACATTGAATGTGTTATTTATTTGCTAGAGTTGTATTTTGTTATAATTATTTTTAGCTTTTTAGTTATAAGTAGAAGTCGGTAATATATATATATATATATATATATATATATATATATGTTATATCATACTTCTCAATATTAACTTTTTAAAAAAGATTTTATTAATAACAATACAAAAATTATAACTTTAAAAATGTAAATGAAAATAACAATATAAAGTGACAGAGTAACTGAGTAATAATGAATAACAAACAAGAGAGATTTTACAATATATAACCTAATGAGTGCTGAATCGGCACTGTCGACACGGCGATTCCCACGGATGCTCGGTGGTGCTGTAATCTGATACTCCACGTGTCGCTGACTCAGCTGGGAATGTTGTATTGTCGTTGCGATATAAGTTCATGCTAAGTTCATAGTATAAACTTATATAACAACTCCCATCCATATAAAAAAGTTGATGGTACAGCATCAACTTTTACGTCAAGTTCTGGAGTTCTGTATCGTCGGTTGGATTCAGGAGGGTGTGTAGCTTTCCTTTGGGCTTAGGGTTTGATGGTGCTGTCGGTGGCGTGTGCTGGACAGCGGAGCTTGGTGTAGTGGTATTCTTGAACCTCTTCTGGATTGACTTCATTGTGAGGAGTATAATCACAATTACTACTAAGGTGGTCGTTGTGATTGTGAGCCAGGACGTATGCTTTTCTAAGGGTGGTTGTTCCATCAGCTTTTCCAGTTCCTTGGAATATTGGGAGAGCTTATGGTTGGCAACATCTAGGTCTTGTACATCTAATTCTTGTAGCTGTAGGGGCGTCAGGTTTGGCATCTCATTGGCGGCTGGTATGCCGTTGCAGCAGTTGAAAGGAATGTCCACTGGGTGGTTTCTGTATGTGATGTTTTGGACATTTTTAGAAGTTCTTGTAGCATGGATCCTTGTGTTGTCGATAAAGGCATTGCAGTCGGGTTGGATTTGCAACACTGAATTTGTCGATATGGTTTGTGTCACGACATCTTGCCCTTTGCATTTGATGGTGATGGCCAGTGGTCTTGAAATCGAGATCAACCAAAAGTTTACGTCAATCTCTTGGATATTATAGTCTGCTGCATATAATATCAAACTTTTGCAGGTGTCTGGAAGTGTGGCTGGCTGTCTGAGAAGCTGACCTTCGCAGATGGCATCTTTGTCTATTGGATGTGATATAGCTTTGGAACAAATCTTATGATGTTTAGTTAAGGGCTTGCAGTCACCCAGGTCTTCGAAGGATGTGTATAATAACGAATCGTCATCTCTCGCGATAAATTTTGTCTTTATTGAAAGTATATGATGAAACCCTGTTCGATCATCCAAAATTGGGATCGGATAAAGGTGGTAAAGGGTGTAAATCTCAGGATCAACTATAGGAATTTTGAGTACAAAAATGATTTTGGTGTTGATTTGAAAAGCTTCCAATTCTATCAAATAAATGTACTGAGCAACATTTGAACTGTAAATAGGAAGTGGTAAATTATTTTCATTTAGTGATTGAGAAATCTTTTGAAGGGAATCGACCAAATCTACTGGGGTTATGATCGAACTATGTAAAATTTTTAAGCGGGCGAAAGAGACTGCAGTTAAAACATCATCGAGAGTGTTTTCGATAAATATGTAACTCTCCATTAGGCTTTCACACAGATCCAAGATATTGATTTGAAATTCATGAAAATTAAGATCATTTGAAATGTATAAAATTGACTGCCTTATTTTTTCGATGTTATTCGAGAATAGTTTCTCCTCGGATTGAAATTTTTGTAAAGTGTTGTTGAGGCTCGTAATGACTGAGGTTGTTACAGATATTTGTTTCTTTACTAAGTCCTGAATTTGGTGTTGGTCTTTAGTAATTTTAGTTATACAGTCATTTATGTATTCACCATCTGTTGCGTCTAAGTTTCCTGAAATAGCTTTCCAAACTGATCCCAGTCCGTTAATAAGTCAGCGTTTTCTTCTGTTAGTAGAGGAAGTTTGAGTGTCAGCGAAGATGTCTGTATATTTAGACTTAACGGATTTAGAAATTTGTTTCAAGAGGCTAACATGTGTTTGTATTTTTGGTTTAAATGATTTTGTATTAGTTGTGTTTTCGTTAATTGTCTCTAAAATTCGGTTTAGTATGGCGTCGTTATTTGAAATAGCACCTCTGAAAGGACTGAGGTCTTTGAAGACAAGAAGTGACCATTTGTCGTTTAAAATTTTAAGTGTGCCTTCTTCATGGAAGAAAACTCCTATTGTATTGTTAACGGGTGTAAGAGAGTATTGTTGGAGGTTCACGACTGAAAACAGTCCACAGAATCTGAAAAGAAGGGATTCATTCAAAATATGGTTTTAGTCTGTCAAAGTTAATTTTATTAATTTGGTTAGTCTGTAAGTTTATAACTGTGGCAGAGTTTTTTTTAATCGCGGTGATTTCAAAAGGTCCATTGAATTTCTTTTCAGATTTGCTTTTAATCTGAGACTCTTTCACGTAAACTTTGTCGCCTACTTTGTATTCTGGTTGGTTAGTCGAAACATGTTTGTCAAATCTAACTTTAGATTTTTGTTTTTGTTGGTCGGTTTTTGCGCGGGCAAGTCTATAATAGTAGTTCATTCTGTTGTTAAGGTCCCTAACATATTTGGAAATGAGTTTTTCCTGATCGTATATTGTTTCGGGGGGTCTACTAGAAGTGTGCCCAAAGATGAGTTCGTAGGGCGTGAAACCAGTAGTCTTGTTTTTAGTGTTGTTGTAACAGATAACTGTTTAAGGGAGGACGTTGAATGGATGTTCGTCCGGATGTTCAGATGTATTTGCCCTTATCATTTCCGCTAAAGTCGCGTGAAACCTTTCGATAGAACCATTTGATTCGGGATGGTGGACACTTGAAAAGGATAGTTTTATGTCGTATAGTTCGCACAGGTCCCTTATGAGAGTGTTATCAAATTCACGTCCATAATCACAATGGATGCGAAGAGGTGTACCGTAATGTTGAAAGAATATTAGGAGGGTGTTTACTACAGTTTTAGCTGTTTTGTCACCAATTGGGTAAGACTGAGTAAATTTGGTGAGTTCATCCCTAATAGTCAGTGCGTAGTTTCTGGTTGGATATTCGAAAATATCAATGTTGATACGTTCGAAGGGCGTTTTTGGTGTTTCAGTTATGACAAAAGGAGCACTTAAGTTTTTTCTACAGAACTTTACCTTTTGGCAAGTTTCGCAGGACTTAATAAATTGCTCTACACTTTTGATTAGTCCAGTCCAATTATACTTTTCTTTTATGCGTCGGATGGTCTCGTTAATTCCACGATGAAGGTTATTTTTGCCGCAGTGGTACTGCTGCAGTATAACGGGAATCTCGTCTTGAGAAGTGGTTGTCACAATATTTTGACAAATTTTTACGTCTTTGTCTGCAAGTATAAAGGATTGTGTTTCAAGAATCGGTAGCTCTACGTTGTTTTCAATACAAAAAGTCTTGGTTGTTATAGAGAATGTTGAAAAGATGTGCAACAACTGTTCCAGGATCAAAGGGTAAAGGGACAATTAAATATTTTCTATGCCTTACAGTTTTACTGGCTAGAACGTTTAGAGTGTCAGTAGTGAAGTTTGGGTCTTCTTCGAAAATGTCTTCGATGATTTTGTCATGCAGGTCATTGAGTTTATTTTGCCAGAAGAAAGTGACTATTCGTTTGTGAGATTTGTCTAGAAGTTGGGCGTTAGAAATTTCTATTTTTGAATAGTCGATTATCGACTCGGTTTTATACAAATGAACAAATCGATTAAATTTTGTTGTCATGCGTTCGTCGTGATCATCGCGTTCTTGATCGTTGTCGGAGTCGTCGGAGTTATCGTGATTAGTACCTGCTTGTTTTGGGTCGGTTTCGTTATTTGCGAAAATTTTTATCTTTGAAAGAAAGTCGGTGCATTGTTTGAAGTGATTAATTTTGATACGGGAAAGAGCGTCTGCGTTCAAGTTTACCTTGCCGGGCTTGTATTCGATTTTATAGTTATACTCCTCTAGTTTGAGGCGCCATCTGGCTAGACGACTGCCAGGGTCTTTGATCGAAAAGAGCCAAGTAAGCGGACGGTGATCACACAGGAGTGTAAACTTTCTCCCAAAAAGATACGGTCTGTAGTGCTTGACCGCCCAAACAATGGCTAGCAGTTCCCGTTCGATAGTGGAATATCGAGTTTCTGCAGCGCAGAGTGTACGGGAAGCATATGCTATAGGAAGATCTTTTCCTACGGGGCCTTGTGAGAGAACCGCTCCAATTGCAAAAGCACTAGCATCAGTAGTGAGCAGGAATGGTTCTTCAAAATTTGGGTAGATCAAGATAGGGTCAGATACAAGGGCTTGCTTCAGTTCTTTGAAGGAAGACTTGCAATCTGCGTCGAAGATGAATTTGACGTCTTTCTGCAGGAGTTTCGTTAGGGGCTTTGAGATCTTGGCGAAATTGGGGATAAAACGTCGGTAATAACCGGCGAGACCAAGAAAAGATTTAACATCTTTAGGAGTTTGGGGTTGAGGAAAATTCTGGATGCATTCAACCTTTGAAGGGTTTGGTTTTACTCCTTCTTGGGTGATCAGATGACCTAGGTAAGCAACTTCCTTACGGAGAAACTCACACTTGTCAGGTTGAATTTTCAAGTTTGACTGTCTAAGACGCTTAAAGACTTCTGTCAAACGGGACATATGCTCATGGATGGTTGGTGAATAAACGATAATGTCATCCATGTAAACAAGGCAACGTTCATTCTGGATGCCCAGAAGAATGTTGTCCATGACCCTCTGAAAGGTAGAAGGTGCATTTTTCAGACCAAATGGCATACGAACGAATTCGTAATGGCCATTGTCATCAGAGAAACCGGTCTTGGGAATGTCTTCCTCAAGGATTTCCAACTGGTGGAACCCGGAAGCGAGATCCAGTGTCGAAAAGTATTGACACTTACCAAGTTGATCGAGGAGATCAGAAATGTTGGGCAGAGGATATTTATCGTCTACAGTTAGTTCGTTTAACTTCCTATAGTCGATAACAACTCGCCACTTTTGCTTACCAGAAGCATCGAGTTTCTTGGGGACGACCCATACGGGGGAGGACCAAGGAGAAGAAGAGTGCCTGATAATGCCTTGATCAAGCATTTTGGAAATTTGGGTTTTCACTTCCTCCTTATGCACTTGAGGATATCTGTACGATTTCGTGAAAACGGGCTTGGCATTATTGGTGTCAATAGAGTGTTTGACGACGTTAGTAAACGTCAAAACATCGCCTTCGAGATAGAAAATATCTTCGAATTCTAAGCAGAGATTCGTGATAAGTTCTCGCTCTTCGTCGTTAAGATGTTCTGTCCGAATTTGTTCCCTGATAGTAAAGTTTCTGTCTAAGTTTGTAGATTCACAGTAATCGTGTGTATTCAGATTTAAGAGAGGGTGTGTATAGTCAAGGGGTTCTAAATGAAGATTGGAAAAGTTAACAGTTTTCGGCATTGCGTTCGCGTTTATTATCGAAGTCAGAAATTCTCCCTTTGAATTAACACGTACAACCGCGTTGGGAAGTCGTACTTTGTCAATTACTTGTGTCGGTAAAATTGCGTCAGTATTTCTAAGTTCACATTTAAGTTGGCAAATTTGTTCGGTTCGTGGCTGGATTGTTATTTGATTGTTATAAATATGAGTTTGTGCGTTAGTACTGGGGGTGTCTGTTGGTTGTGTATTAGATTGGTCGTGATCGGGCACTTTATGTTTAGTTTAGTTTAGTTTTAAAGTTAGTAATTAATTGTTTGGATTTTAAGTCGACGATACATTCATAATGCTCAAGAAAATTAAAACCTAATATTCCATCAAACTCAATATCTAGATCGTAGATAAAGACCTTGTGTGGATTGCCTAGAGCGAAAGGAATGAGGGTGGATTGTGAGATCGGGATTTTCTCATGAGTAGTGCCTTGAATTGTTACTCTGTCGGGAGATCGTTGTGAGAAGTTTTTGACAGTGTTTTCTTTGAAAATGGAGATACCAGCTCCGGTATCAATTAGGAGTTTAAATTTTCCAGAAGCGTCGTTGATATAATAGAGGTTCTTGGAATTTACCGTCAGAAGGGGACTTAAAGAAATGTTTGTTCTGGGAAGTTCAGATCGGGATTGAAGTCTTCCAAATTCAAGTTCTGTATTTGAGTTTGGACTTCTGAGAGGGTAGTTGTCGAATCGGGGGGCTGATCTAGGCTCGGAAGCGCTAGAAAATCCTGGTATTCGTGAGGACTGGAAGGTTCGACAGGGGTATCATCTACTATTTGGTCGAACTCAGGGCTTTCATAGTTTTGGTCGTTATAATCGAAATTCTGCTGGTTATTATCAGTATAATAATCATAGTCATTTGCAGAATATTCGGGATAGTTGACATTATGATAGTTGTTAAAATGGTGGGTTCTTTCGGAACGATAATTTGGGTTTGTCTGTATTACAGACGGTCGAAAGTTGTTAGGCTTGAAAGGAGGTCTTTGAAAATTATTTGGTCGGAATTGTTGACCTTGATGATTGTTATTATTATTGATTGGATTTGGCCTCGAAGATTGATTCGGCCCAACGAAATTTGGTCTGTTATTTTGATTTAAAGGCTGAGGGTTATTTTGATATCTCAGGCGACAATCCGCAGCAATGTGGCCTAATCGCCCACAATTTAAGCATTTAGGAGGTGGAGTTGGTTTTCTAGCCTGAAAAGATGGCTTAGGTGGAACAGATTTATGTATCTTTTGTTCCTCAAAATAGGATAGTTGAAGTTCTCTTCTTATCCGTGAATGTGCCTCAAGAAGATCCTTCGGATTACTGGCACGGATAATTTGGCCTAATCGAGGTTCTAAACCGGTAAGTAATGTGTTTAAAACCATGGTGTCAACGAGAGTGGTTTGAGCGTCTTTCTGCTCGGTGCTCAGACTAGGAGCTTTTTGGATACATGAGTGCATTTTCGCACTCAATACTTGAAGCCTATTATAGAATGTTAGAGGAGACTCATTGAATAATTGTTTTAACCGTTGAAGGTCGTGTATTAATGAGGAAAGATCACGAGAATCCCCAAAATGAAGAGTTAGAAGTTGTTTTATTTCGAGATAAGACGCAGGATTCCTCGAGTTGATTAACTGCGCCGCTTTTCCCCTTAATTTATTTTTAATGTGGATTACTAGCAAGTATTTTTGTTCAGCAGTTGACATGTTATATGCACAATTGCAAGCATGAATAAATGTGGCCAAAGAAATTTGGTCGCCTTCAAACTCTGGAATTATTGAAAATATTTCCGACAACCTATATTTTTCAGTTTCTTCGGCAACAGTATTGTTTTGTGCTTGTGCCATTTTGATTTAATAGAATTCAAAACGAAAAAGGTTCAAATCAAAATAATAAAATGGGATAGAAAAAATGGTATCAATAAAATAAATGGTGTAAAAATCAATAATCAATAAATTTGTAAATGGGGAAATACCAATGTTATTTGGATGATAGAATGGTATTAATAAAATGTAAATAAAATCAATAAATCAAATAGTTCACTCAATCGAATGAATAAAATCAAAATAATCAATTAAATCATAAAATATTAATGCAATCAAATAGTAAATCAGTGATTCAATTCACTGAATAAAAAATATCAAAAAACATCAAATCGATCAAATATTAAAATGAATTATTAATAAACTTAAACGTTAGACGATTCACTACTACTCACATCAACAGGAACATTGGAAGATCCGTGTTCGCCTTGTTATCGCAGTTGGGACTTCTTCCAGGTTCTTTGCTCCGTTGAGGGATAGGAATCCGCTACCAGTTAGAAGTAAGCTCGTGTTCTAGTAACGTTGACGAATCCTACTGACTGCGCCAATTTGTTATATCACACTTCTCAATATTAACTTTTTAAAAAAGATTTTATTAATACAAAAATTATAACTTTAAAAATGTAAATGAAAATAACAATATAAAGTGACAGAGTAACTGAGTAATAATGAATAACAAACAAGAGAGATTTTACAATATATAACCTAATGAGTGCTGAATCGGTTCTGTCGACACGGCGATTCCCACGGATGCTCGGTGGTGCTGTAATCTGATACTCCACGTGTCGCTGACTCAGCTGGGAATGTTGTATTGTCGTTGCGATATAAGTTCATGCTAAGTTCATAGTATAAAAGCCCGAGGGGAAGACGTTCGCGGACACCGTCCGTCTCGTCAGGCAGTCCGTGGACGTCTCCTCCTTGGGCGTTAACATAAAAGCAGTTAGGGAGACAAAGCGGGGGGAATTGTTGCTTGTCACCGAAAAGGGGCAGGCAGCAAAGCTCTCCGAGAGACTGGAGGGGTGTGTTGGAAAAGAGGGTTTCCGCATAAGGGGGGAGGGGGGGTCATTCTTACTAATAAGGGGACTCGACGCCGCCACCACCGAGGCCGAGGTAGTTGCTGCCGTTGGCTCGGTCCAGGGAGTAAAGGGCGAGGTCAAGGTGACCAAGATGGTTGTAGGGATTGGGGGCAGGCAGACGGCCACCATCAGCGTGGAAGGGGCCAGCACGGGGGTGCTGTTGCAAGCAAAAAGTGTGAAAGTGGGATGGCTGAAGTGTGTCATAAGCCCCAGGGTCCGGTTAGACAAGTGCTACCGGTGCTGGGACTTCGGGCATACGGCGAGTGAATGTAAAGGGGAGGATCGGAGGCAGTGTTGTTTCAATTGCGGCGTCAGAGGACACACTGCTAAAGAGTGTAAGTGTAAGCCCAAATGTCATTTGTGTAGTGAGGAAGGGCATAGATGGGACACTACCGCGTGTAGGTTCTTTAGGAGGAGACTGCTCGAGGAGGAAAAAGAGAATGCGTATAGAAGGAGAGAGAGCGAGAAAGAGGGTGAGGAAGGAAAGTAATCCTGTGGGGTATTAAGTTCCTTCAAGTGAATGTGGGGCGTGCAAGGGCTGCGCATAATCTGGCGGTTGAGACGGCTGTCCGGATCAGCGCGGACGTTTTGGTTATGGCCGAACCAAACGTTAGGTACGCGAGTGGTGGCAAGTGGCTGTGTGACAGTAGAGTGGATGTCGCGGTCCTGGTGGTAAACAGGAACTGTGGAGTGAAAGGGGTGAAAGTGGGAGAGGGGATGTTAGTGGTCGATTTTGGGTGTTTGAGGTTGGTGGCCTGCTACCTGTCTCCGAAAATCGGGATGGGGGAGTATACTGCCCTGGTAGATTGTATTTTCCAGGAGGTCCGCGCGAGCAATGGGGAGTACCTGGTGGCCGGCGACTTCAACGCGAAATCAGCGTTGTGGGGGTCAGCCATTAGGGATGCCAAAGGTCTCCTGTGGGAGGAAGGGATTGCGGCACAGGATGCCGTGGTCCTGAATAACGGCGCCGAGCCAACATTTGTCAGGGGCGAATCGCGGTCACACATCGACGTGACGCTGTGTTCGCCGTCGCTCGCGAGGGGTCTGGGGAGCTGGGAGGTCCCCCTTGAGGAATCTCTCAGTCTCCATAGGTACATCGCGTTTGACGTAGGAGCCTCAGTGAAGCGCCGATGTCGTGACGGGCTCTTCCGGGGTAGGGGTGTGAATGAGGACCTTGTGGTGGATGCGTATGACATTCTCCGCGGGGACGTTGGGGGGTGTTATGCGGGTCTGGCGGGGGTCCTCAGGCGCGCACAGGCGCTTGGGATGCGGAGTGAGAGAGGGGGAACGAGAGGAAGTGGGGAGCATGCGTACTGGTGGGATGAGTCATTGGAGAATGTAAGAAAGGAATGTAACAAAAAGAGGAGAGAATGGACGAGAGTAAGGGGAAGGGTGGGTAGAGAATGGGAGGAAACCGAGAGAAAGGCAGGATATGTGGAGGCCCGGAAGAAGCTTGTAAAAGTTATCGGAAAGGCCAAGCGTGAGGCTTGGAGGAGTTTGGTGAGTGAGGTGGATGGGGACCTCTGGGGGCAGGGCTATAAGATAGTCACCTCCAAATTGAAAGGCAGGGTGAGTCCATATGAGTTGCATAAGGATGAGAAATTGAGGATCGTTAGGGAACTCTTTCCTAACGTTCAGAATGAAACGGAAGGCTTCACTCGGCAAGAGGACTGCCAGGTGAGGCTTTTCACAGAGAACGAGTTGGAGCAAGCATGTGGAAGGCTGAAAGCGGGTAAAGCACCTGGGCCTGATGGAGTGTTCGTAGAAACGGTGAGGGCGATCATTCGGCACGATTCGGGAGGGATTCTTCAAATCCTGAACGAACTATGGAAGAGACAACGATTTCCTGAAACCTGGAGGAGAGGGAAAACTGTCCTGATCCCGAAAGGTCAAGGGGAAGGGGGCGTTACGAAATACAGACCGATTACCCTGTTAGACGTAATCGGCAAAGTATACGAGCATCTTATCAGGGGACGTGTGGAGGAAGCGATTGAGGCGGCTGGAGGTCTTTCGGACAACCAGTACGGCTTTCGAAAGGGAAGGTCCACAATACAGGCTGTGAGCAAAATCTTGCAACTGGCTATGGATCCTGGGTACGTTTGGGCGGCTGTTATTGGCGTGGATGTTGAGAATGCCTTTAATACGGCCAGATGGGAGGGAATCGTGGAAAGCGCGGAGGAATTGGGAATGGATGCGGGGGTTGTAAATGTCCTGAAGGAATACCTGACAGGCAGAGTGATTGTGGTGGGAGACACCGAGATTGGACTTACGCAGGGGGTCCCTCAGGGTTCGGTCCTTGGGCCAACTTTGTGGAACCTGCTGTATGACCCGATCTTAAGGTTGGCTCTGCCAGAGGGTTGCGTCAGCCTGGCCTTTGCAGACGACTTGTCAATCGTCGTGAGGGCCAGGGGTCTGGATGAGATGGTAGCTAAGGGCAACGAGTCTTTGGCTATCATCAAGGAGTGGTTCGATAGGAACCATCTAAGGGTAGCTCCTCAGAAGACGGAATGCGTCATTCTGAGGGGCCCCCTTGGGAAGAGGGGAGGCGTTGCCTTCTCTTGGGCCGGGGTGAGGGTGGTCCCTAGGAAATTTATTAAATGTCTGGGGATCACCCTCGATGATAGGCTCATCTGGAATGAGCATATTCGAAGGGCTACCCAGAAAGCCAAGGGGGTGGTGGCGGCACTGTCGAGGATACTCCCCAACATCGGGGGTCCGCGGGGGCAGAAAAGGATGGTGTTGTGTAGTGTCGTTAGGTCTGTCCTGCTCTATGGCGCACCGGTATGGAAAAAGATTATGAGAGTGGGAACGTATGCGCGGATGATTCAGGGCACCTATAGACAGATGCTTCTGCGGGTGGCGTGTGCTTACCGGACGGTATCGTACGAGGGGCTGTGCGTCACGGGGCAGCTTCCTATAGGAATCGAGGTCGATGAAAGGAGTAGGATCATTGAAAGGGTCGAGAGGGGGGAGGATCGAGTGAGAGTGAGAAAGGAAGAGAGGGAGAGATCCTTAGATATATGGGAGAGGGAATGGAGAAGTGAGGATGCGGGAACGGCGTCCTGGACGAGGAGGCTCGTCAGAGACCTGAAAGCGTGGGTTGGCTGTCCACATAGGCAGTCCAGCTATTATCTGACACAGCTGCTGTCTGGACACGGGTGCTTTCGGCAGTATCTGTTCAGATTCAAGAGGAAGGAGGATGAGTGGTGCGTTTACTGTGGACAAGTGGATACCCCTGAGCATACTTTCTTTGAGTGTGAAAGATGGCAGGGGTATAGAATGCGAGCAGAGAATGAGTTGGGGTGCGCTCTAGAGGCGAGGAATGTCGTTGAACGGTTGATGGAGAGCGAGAGGAAGTGGGGAGTGATTGTAGAGTTCCTGGCCAGGGTGGTAAGGGACAAAGAGAGAGAGGAGAGGGAGGTGATTGAAATTAGGGAACTGGTAGGTTAGGGACCAGGGGCCGGGCTACCTGACGTAATATCTTCGTTGATAGTTCCAGGTACCTAGAGGGCAACTGGAGGTGTTTTAGTGAGTATACGGGTAACCGGGAGCCTCACATACAGCATGTCGTGATTGAACCAAGCGCATGGCCAATCCGTAATAGGATTTCACCTCGGCAAAAAAAAAAAAGTTCATAGTATAAACTTATATAACATATATATATATATATATATATATATATATATATATATATACGTTTAGCCTCTTGGATAAGATTATCAAACTTCCCAGCAGCATATAGGCTTATGATGTTTAATGTGTCGATCTTTAGTTTGGCCTTTGCTACTTTGAGGCTGGAGATTCTTGGCAGCCCTGCTCATATATGTGCTGCCCGAAACTAGGGGCCAGAGCTTCTGTGTTTCTCGCTATAGAAATATCCTGGGGAAAAGATAGGCACCGTGGTTTCCAGTTGCCTTCACTGCTTTATGTTGAGCCGCTCCTAACATGAAGAAGAGTCGCTGTTTGCAATCTGGGTCAGGCGTTGAAGGTTCACCATATATGGTTAACCTCACTTAGTTTAGCCTGACGATCTATGCAGTTACTCGGGGTATGGCACGTGGAGCCATATTTGAGAATTGGGAGCCCTGTCTGGACCGACCGACTACACAATGACTATGTCGTTCAGTCCGACCGTTTTTAATCAAAGGTACTACCCTATATAGCGTAACCCCTGACACCCCATATGTTTGTACTGCATGCTTTAAATGATATACCCAATTTGATGCTTCATTTTTCTTTACGTTGTTCTTACAGTTTTTATCGATTGTCCGGTAAAAAATATATTTTTTGAATATAAACTGCCCAACGACATCCAAGAATAATTCTACTCTTCTATTTTCTCCAAGTTCTGTCAGATGTACCAAATAGAAAAAACTGCCCATTTATTCTTTTTTCTTTCTAGATGGCAGGAATTTAGTATAAATGACATTATTTTGGTTAGAATATTTCTAGGCCGATTTCACATGTTATATTGTTCAGTTCTATTAACACTATCTGCAATAATTAAGGGTTCGTGTAATAGCATCCATTTGTTTGGATGATTTATTACTGTCAAGGAAATTTCTTAAAAACCTTCTTAAACAATTTTGGCGAAACAATGCTATTTTTCTTCTAGTTTTACGGCTAACCGGACTACCGTTTCTTTGAAAATTTATAGTGGATGTAGCTATCTTATAGATGTTTTTAAGTAGCATTGGATAACGCAAATATATTCTGGCGATTTTTAAAAACCTCTTATAGACCCAATTTTCTAAGGTGTCTAAAGATTTTTGAAATTCAGATAATTATATGTTCAGTAAGTGTTTGTACTGTAATCTTGGTATTGCCAATGTTTTTTACAATTGGGTTAGAAATTTTAATACAGTAGATATTTTAATTATAAATAAAGGGATTCCTCAAAGATGATACCAGTTCAGATTAAATAGAATAATATTTCATTAATACGGAGATTTTATGTACGTCCTATTTACATTTGTTCGGGAATTTGGTCCATTTATTAACGAATGGACCACTATACATATCAATCTCTGGGTACTTCAGATATTCGTACCAATCCAATATATTATTGGTTTATTTTCTACAAATAAAATCCCACATGATTGGAAATAATTGCTAAAGACGTAAATATTCCTAAAATGTCCATGCTGCCAGCTCATAGCAAAGGCTGGAATGTAATGCATCAAAAATTGCGGATTGCCACTGATCTTTGTCTGGCATCAGCGTTCTAAGTAAAGACATAAATTATGTCTAAGTGCTTCTTGGGGAATAACACCACAGTTTAAAGAATTGTGCCTTTTTAATACGTAGTTTCTTAACCATTGACAACGGGGTCTGATCTAGACCCGATGCGTTTGGAATATACAGCAATTTTCTTTAAACTGTGGTGTTATTCCCCAAGAAGCACCTAGACATTGAAAAATATGCCACAAGTATCATTCAGAAAACACATAAATTATGTTATCCATTTAACGATGTTTTAATTAAGTTTGTTCTTTTGTTTCAGGAATTCTCTTATCAATCCCTCTACTAATATTTGTCCCACTATGAGAGGCCTAGCATTTCAGATGTATTACCCCTCATTTCTTAAAAGGTACTATTGGCTTCTACTTGTAAATGATTTAACGTACTTTGCTAATGCTCTTATCATTACAATCTATTGCAAAACTATTATTATTTCTTTGATGGTATTTGTGGTTGGTCAGTTGAAAATGCTACAGGATAATCTGAAACTACTTAGCGACATGAACAATGAGCAACAAATAGAACTGCACGTACGGAACTGCATAAAAGAGCATCAAGAGATTGTAAGGTAAGATAATGTCAACTTCCATACTGCCAATAATTTCAAATGTTGTTTAGTAAGAGAAATATTTTGTGGTTATTATAATTGTTATTATTATACAGGGTGGCCTAATAGTGTGTGGACGGAAGATTGTGGCCATATTGACATGCATTTTTAAAATGTGCCGCCCCTAGAGGGTGAGGGGTAGTGAGAAATACAAACTAAAACACTTTCAATAGTATTCAGAGATATATTCATTCGGATCATTCATATTGAAGTTACATTTTTCTCAATGGAACACTCTGTATATTGTTACATATTTAGATTTCTTTCTCGATTTTACTGACTTTATTCTTCATACATGTTACCCAAAATTCATATGAGGGTTATTCCATTTTTGTCAAAATATTGACATATAGAAACAGATGAATATTAGAGGTGTCTGGTATCACAACAGGCTTTAATTTGTGAAAACTGTTGACCATTCTCCATAGTCCCAAGAACTAGTGTGACAATGATGAACTCTATTTATTGTGCTGGATATCGTCACTACAATTTTGAAAAGTTTAACGATGGGTAACTTGAGTATTTTAACTGAAACACCTAATTTTTTCAATCTGATTCCTTTCCTTCGATATCAGGTTATATATATTTAGTAACCCTTTCTTCAAAAACCAGTAATCAAAATGATTTATGCTATGGGTGTGATTTCTTATTATTCATAAACTATCTTGCATCTTATAAGGCATTGCACTTTAATTTCCATGCCATCTAATGTGAAATTTTATTACGTCTCCAACGTTGTAATATTGTAATAGATTATGTAACTCTGCTTCTATTACATTTCTTTTAATCATCAATTCCACATACTCTAAGGAAGTTAGTATTTTCAATTGCAAAAAAATTCCACAGATTGGCTTTTCTTGAAGAATGTATATAGCATAACATATAAAAAATGTTGTTAACAAATTTTTATTCCTTAATTAATTATACGGAGTGTTTAAATTTGCAAAAATAGCAATTTTAACAGTTTTTGTGACTTTTCAGCAACTGAATGAAAAGTTCGGGGGTCGAAACTAAGTCTGTTTTATACGTAATTTCGATAGCGACTAAGTGAGTGGTTCATATAGCCGATGAGATAATTATTATTGTGTTATTTGGAAAAAACTGTAAAAAATTCACAATTTTCAATCGTCCATAGTTATTGTAAAGATACGTTGAAATTTTGAAACTCGGCAGAATCTTTCATTTCTACGAGGTGAATAACTGTTCTTTGAGTACCATCCCTCATAAATTAATTTTCATTTAGTTTTATTTTATTGTTTGTAAATGCAGTTTGAAAGTCTGCATTTTGGTATTCGGGAATAAATTAAATGTACTGGTGGGAGAAGCACCTTCCCCTCAGTAGTAATATTACTGCGTTCGAACTGACATTCATTTCAAATCGCTTTTATTCTTTCCCTAATACAAATGCCATGCAAACTGTCAAATTGTTTGCTGATAGCACAGGAACGAGAAGCGGTGGCGGTGGCATATCATAATTTGTTCATTGAAATGTTACATTTCTATTTATTGATATAACTTTTTTCTAATAATTTTACAATAAAATGACATCATACCATTTTTATAGATGGAGATTTAAGAAATAAATTTCATTATAAACTTTTTAAATGTATTCATTAGTTAACTAACTTCATAGTTCATAAGTATGCATTAATATTAATGATTTGCCATAATTATATTTTTGACTATGATTTTCTGACTCACTATTTCCTTTCGAAAGTTTATTCCTTTTAAAATTGTAGAATAAATTAATTGTGATACTGCCGTCGATTTTGATTCAAAACACTGACAATTAAAGTCAGCAAAACAATTTCGAGGTTAAATCATATATCAACGGAAATTTATTCATACATTTATTAAATAACATTATACAGAAATGATTGATTTAGCATTTTTCAATATACCCTCCTGTATGATCTACACACAGTTTCCACCGAGAGTTTCAGTATTCTCTGTTCATAAAATGTTTGAGGGCAAGTTGCAAGCCAACTGCGTATGTGCTCCTCGACTTCTTTATCTATTCCAAATCCAAATAAGGAGGGTGGGTGGCTTCTCAGCCCATGTCTTGTAGTATATTCCTTGTTTTTTTGTTTCAAATACGCGGCTTTTGCCAACCGTAACAACTGGTAGTAGTAATCCACATTCACTGTACTTTGGGCAGGATGCGATGAAATCTATTTAGAAGTACACTAGTGGAAAAAATTAAAGGATCAAAAAATAATTTCAAATTTTTTGACATTATTCAAGTGTCTGGTTTTCGCCTGAAAATGGTCGTACCGGACTTTAAAAAAAAGTATTTTAAAGCTTGAAGTTTCTGGTTTTGAGACCTGGTGATGAAAATTTTTTTCAAGCAAACGTGTATCGCTCAATCCTAACGAATACCATAAGAATTTTTTTTTCAAAATTTTTTCTATGTTCTTTATTGGTCTATGAACATGTAAAATTTTTTCGAAATAAATCACTCTATTGATCGGATAAGTTGTTTATTCAGCTTTAAATTGTTTTTTTGAAAAGTTCAATACGACCAGTGGTCGCTAAGATATCGAACTTTGAATGGAAAAGGATCTTTTTGTGTTTAACCATCAATATCTCAGCCACCTTTGATCGCACAAGAAGAGTAAGAAAGGTTCTGAAATCTTGAACAAACACTCCATAAAAATCAGCAACGGTTTTTTGAAAAAAAATTTTTTTTTATTTTTTACATTAATTTGAAAAATCAAGAAAATAAGCACTTTTGTTGGCTTTTGGGATCATCAGGCGCTAAATTGGAAATATCAAGAAAACCAGTAATGTTAAGTGTGCCTTTTACAGTTCAATATGCCAACAAAAACCGTACAAAGTTTCGTTTAAATCCATCGAGCTGTTTTTTTGTTTTCTTCGATCGAATTTTTGAAAACCTTGAAAAGTTGATGATTTTGATTTTAAATGATCGTAACTTTAGCAAAATGCAAAAAACTATATTTTTTCTGTTTCTTATACAATATCATTTATAAATCTGTTTAAGATTATGGGAAAACAAAAGAGAAATTGGAAAAAAAAAATTTTTGGAAAATTAAAAATTTTTTTTTTAACAAATTTGTATTCTTTTTTAATGACCCAAAAAAAAAGTGGAAGAAATTTGAAATTTTTTTTAATGACTCCAAAAAATTTATAACACGATTCTGTTATTGTATTCCATTGATTTTCTTGATTTTTAAACTTCGACTGAATTAAAATTTTAATTAAATTTCAAACAAAGTTGATATACCCAATAGAATTTTGAACTCGATCTAGACGCTTTTCAGAAATTTATTATCGTTAGTTTTCGTGAACTTTTAAAACGGTAAAAAACAGGTTTTTTCAAAACCACTCCTTCTGCGTTACAAAAAATTTCATAAATTTGCAAAAAAAAACAAGTTGCTTTCCGATCATGGTTAGAAGGTATTTATCAGAGCTAGAGGTTGCTCGTTTGATTACTCTGCTCGAAGAAGGTTGCAGTCAACGTGATGTTGCCATCCGGATGGGTGTTAGTCAATCCGTCGTATCTCGAACGTATGCACGATACCGGGAGACGAACCAATACATTCGTCGTACTGGACAAGGACGCCATCGTGTCACGACTGCTCGAGATGATCGAGCAGTTGTCCGACACGTTCGACGTGAGCCTTTCATCAGTGCGAACATTGTGGCGAGAAATTTTGCAAATCGGGTACAACAGCGACACCAAGTACGAAACATTTCTTCCCGTACAGTCATCAACAGTCTTCGCGAAAATGGGTTAAATGCACGACATCCTAATCGTGTACCCATGTTGACAGCGAGACATCGCCGAGAACGTTTAGCGTATGCCAACGCACATCGGGCTTGGACATTCAGACAATGGAGAAATGTTTTATTCACTGACGAATCCAGGTTCAACTTACATGGGAGCGACCGACGTCCGCTTGTTTGGCGCCGTCGTGGTGAACGTTTTCGCCAGGACTTTGTTCTTCCGACTGTCGCCTATGGTGGTGGTTCAGTCATGGTCTGGGGCGGCGTTTCGCGAGATTGGAGAACACCTCTGGTGATTATGCGCGATTACTTAACGGCTCAGCGCTATATTGACCAAATTTTGAGACCCATTGTACTGCGTAGACGGCAACGTCAGAGGGAGTTTATTCTAATGCAAGATAACGCACGCCCACACACAGCCATCATCACCAGACGCTTTTTAGAACGCCATGACATCACTTTGCTGCGGCATCCACCAATGAGTCCAGACCTCAATCCCATCGAGCATGTTTGGGACATAATGGGTCGTCGTTTGCGCAGTGAGTATCCAAATGTGCAGAACTTGGCCACATTAGAGCGTGCACTTCTGCAAATTTGGAACACCATCCCTCAACCTCAGATTGCCCGCTGCATCAATATGACTGAACGCTTAGCAGCCGTTATTGAGAACAGGGGTGGCAATACCCGTTATTAATATACCTAACGAACGGGCAGACGAACATACATACACATACACACAAACACTCAAATACACAAACGCACACAAAAGAAGCGTAAATCCGATCGGGCAACTTTCACGGGGTACGCTTTGGGTGATTAAAAAAAGAATACTAATTTGTTAAAAAAAAAATCCAAATTTTCCAAACATTTTTTTTTCAATTTCTCTTTTGTTTTCCTACAATCTTAAACAGATTTATGAATTATATTGTATAAGAAACAGAAAAAATATAGTTTTTTGCATTTTGTTAAAGTTATGATCATTTAAAATCAAAATCAACTTTTCAAGGTATTCAAAAATTCGATCGAAGAAAACAAAAAAACGGCTCGATGGATTTATACGAAACATTGTGGGGTTTTTGTTGGCATATTGAACTGTAAAAGGCACACTTAACATTACTGGTTTTCTCGATATTTTCAATTTAGCGGCTGGTGATCCCAAAAGCCATCAAACGTGCTTTTTACCTAGATTTTTCAAATTAATGTAAAGAATAAAAAAAATAAAAACTTTCAAAAAACCGTAGCTGATTTCTGTGGGAAATTTATTCAAGATTATAACACCTTACTTAATTTTCATGTGCGATCGGGGGTTGCTGAGGTATTGATGGTTAAAGACAAAAAGATCATTTTCCACTCAAAGTTCGATATCTCAGTGAGAAGTGGTCGTATTGAACTTTGCAAAACAGAAATTTAAAGCTGAATGAACAAATTATTCTATCCATGTAGTGGTTGATTGAAAAGAAAAAAATCAAGTTCGTACACCAAAAAAGAAAACCAAAAAAAAAATTGAATTTTTTTTTGTTATGGTATTCGTTAGGATTGAGCGGTACACGTTGCTTGAAATTTTTTTTTCTCATAAGATCTCAAAACTAGAAACTTCAAGCTTTAAAATCCTTTTTTTTAACTCCAGGGCGACCATTTTCAAGGGAAATACAGCTAATTGAAAAACGTCAAAAAATTTGGAATTATATTTTGATCTTTTAATTTTTTCCACTACTATATTTCAACGATCTTAATTTGCAGTCAAAAACCTCGGAACCCATCAATCACAATTTTTTCTGAAACCAAGTTGATCAACGATAACTGATTGAACACTTCTATACCTGGGACCCAATTCTGAGGAAATTCCATCACGGTTAATCGGCGCTCACTTTCAATAAGCTGTCTAACACTATTGGCATTGTCAGCTGTAAGGCTTGTCCTTGTGCGTCGATCATGGTTATCATTCTCGTACACCCTTAAATTTTCTCACCCACATATACACACGATTCTGAGATAGTGTACAATCCCCAAACTATACCTTCAAATGAGTCAGAATTTCCGAGGCTTTAACGCTTTTACTGGTTTAAAACTTTATGATCATCTGTTGCGCACCAGACGAATGTAACTCTTGCTTAGTCATAGCTGTACTCTGTACTGACCACACATCATACAATAGGTATTAAGGACGAAGCCAAGCATACGCACGTACCCGGCTGGTTGCCCACTGTTCATAAACCAATCATCTACTCCAAACAACATAATCTAGCTCTAAACTGCATTTTAAGCAGAATAGCTTAATTACCGTTTATATTTGATTTACCTTCGTATATAACGTAAATTGCTTGGAAAAAGCCGTGAGGGGAAATCAGGATCCCCCTCTACTAATTTGTATGCGTTGGCGAATACCAAAATGCAGAATTTCAAATTAAATTTACAGATAATAGAACAAAAACAAATGAATATTAATATATGAAGAGTTGTGCCGAAAGATTTGATATTTTACATGTTCCATTCAGATTTATCACAAAGTAATTTGATGCAGAATGGGAGGGTTGTAAACATCACCAAAACTAAAGAGAAAAAAATTACATTTATGAGAAAACCTTCAAAGCCATGACGTTAAAATTTTAAACAGTTATTTTACATAGACAATTGAAACATCTTGCCAAGTTTTGTTGTTCTAAATTTTTTTATATAAGAGTTACGAGTGATTGAAAAATGCTTTTTTCACAGTTTTCGCGAATAACTCATTTACTAATTAATCAATCCTATCGATCAACATCTCATTATTAGGTTCTAAAAATGCGCATGCAACACACTTACCTTAGAATATTTAAATTTTTACTCTGTTGCTGAGAAATGACAAAAACTGACAAAATTAGGGTTTTTGCTATTTTAAATACTTAGTATAATTAACTAAGAAGTAAAAATGTGTTAGCAAAACTTTTTTTGTGTTAGGAGGCGTACTTTCTTCAAGAAAACCCATTTAAATACTTGTGGATCTTTTTTACAAAAATGGTATTACAATAATGCTAAGTTCCCTACACTAATATTACTATGGCGTTTTTTCCAACACTCAAAAAATAAAGTTGGTAGCAACAAACGGTTCAGTATATAAATAATACATAACCTTAATGCAAATGTTCAAAATGGTGATCTCTTTGTTAAACGCAAATATTAATTCTACACCGAATAAAATTGTGAACACTTATTAAGATTTATTGAATGATTATGGCGAAAACATTCCTATTCTCATTTGTTCCAGCTGTCGTTGGTTGTTCAGTATATACTTTTTGTTTAACGTATCTCAAAACATCAAGGGGACTTATGTCTGTCGGTATCCGAACGTATTGATCCATCTCTTCCCATACAGTACTGATGGAATGCTAACTAAGCCATGCAGTCACAAGATGAGCAAGGTGAGCAGGTTGGCCATTTTTTAGGAGTTCAAATAAATGGTTATCTAAAAATTTTATGTACATGATAAAATTTAAAATACTCCGAAAAAAATGGGCCAATAAAACGGTTGCCAAATTTTCTCGCCTATACATTAAGTGTTCATCTCTCCTGACTATATTACGTAGAACAGATATAGGTTTTAGTACGAATACTACTAAAAATTGTGCTTGTTTTTGCGATTAAAAATATATTCCTGGGCAAATAAGATTTATTCAAAAAATTACAAATTCACACTCAATTGGTGCTCTACCCTATTGCAAAACTTAATCCTGTTTTGAAAGAACGTCGTGGTATAACTGGACAGGATAAAGATGGAATTTATACTTTAATATTATTCTCCTAATAGAGGTTCTACGTACATCAAAATCCCTCTCAAGTTGCAGGGTACTCACATGGAGATTTTCTATTAAGGCAGCGAGAATACTGAATTCGTTATCTTCGGTAACTGATTTTGTCTTTTCTTGATTTTTAGTAGAATGCACTACCTGTAGCACCAAATCTTTCCAAAATATTTTTAAAAAACTTTTTCCTAAGATTACTCTCGCGATCAGGATAGCTTGATTACTTTTTTTTTTTGGGCAATAACACCACAATCGAAATAAAACGACGTATTTTGAAGGAAAACCAATCGTTTCAAAGTGTCAAAGTGAAATTAAAGTGGCAGAACTTTACTGTTTATTTTTCATCGTCCAATTTACTTCTAAGTGTAGGTAGAAACTCCATAGTGTGGAATTGAGGTTTAAAAAAATTAGCAGTATATACAGGGTGAGTTTTTTTGACGGTCAGTCTGGAGACCTCGGAAACTAGCGGAGATAGAGCTATGGATAAATTGGGAAAGATTTGTAGTTTTACTGGCCCAATTTAATGACACTTTCGTATTTTTGTAAAAAGTCATGGCTTACTAGATATTTTGAAAAAACGAAATTCTGTCGATTTAGTCATATCCCTCTAGCTCCTTTGTTTTTGATTTTATAAAAAAAGTGTATATATCAAAATTGAAGAGAATTGTATCCCGAATATGATTGTCGTGTCCTCGTTTGCGTGACAGCTCTCGTTTTCGAGATATGACACAATTTTATCTTTTTCTAAATGGAAACCATAGTTGGCTATGACCTCAATAAATTGGACATTTTTAGAGCTTTTTAACGATATAATCCTCGATATAGTTATTCATGAAAATAACCGAGTTATGGATGCTTTTCTCTCTTATTTTCAGTTTTAACGTAGGTAGCCATGAAAAAGATTTTTTTGACTTTGACGTTTCCTCATTTGAGACTAATTCCATTAGTAGTGCTGAACTGACAGTTGGATATTGACAAGTTTTCGTGATAAAATGGAATATTCTAACGAAGAAAAACTGAATGTGGTGGAATGTTATATCATGTTCCATAAAAATTCAACCTGCTCTATGTACATTTAATAGGCTTTACGCTAGTTTACGCAAATATGGATCTTTTACTAAACCACCAAAGGAACGTAATCAAATTATCGAAGCAGCACAAATAAATGTTTTGGCAATGGTAAATCAAAATCTATCTACATCAACTCGTCAGATTGCGGCAGAAGCTGGCACATCTCAACGAACTGTAGTTAAGGTGCCACGCCACACGTTGGTGCTAAAATGCCACACCAAAATGTTACGTGACACCAAATCTCTACTCTACCTAGTTATGCTAAGGGCAGAACAAGGTATGTCTGGTAGTCTCAGTGAAGACGGGGGGATCGTTTTATTTGAACGTATATGCCAGATTTTACTTGGCGCCAGGTAGATTCCCCTATACCTTCTAAATACACACAATCAGGACACCTACCCGTCCTAAAATATCTGCTGTAGTAATTTTTGCTAATTTGGGGGCGCTAGATTTCTAAATATAAATAATGAAATGTTGTAATCAAAAGGAATAATAAGCATACAACAGATTCAAAATATAAGTTTAATTTGCGCGAACAGACTAGTACAAGGCGCTAAAAATATGCCATAGGGCACTCCTATTAATGCAAACAGTCTTAGAATGTTAAAGTTAAATATAAAAAAAAATGAAATGAAACAAATATACACTTAAGGACAGAGATTCAAACTGTACATATAAACATGTGAGATCCTGAATAATCTGGATACAAATATTTAAATATTCCTCTAATACAATAATTCTAATCATTAGAATATTTAACTAAATCGTCAATATCAAACACTACATTAATGGGAACCGATCATACTTACCTGATGTTTATCATTCAATAAAATTCAGAATTTCGACGTTGGTGTCTCATCTATACTACACTCGAGCTCGAGGGTTAATGCAATTGATCAAAATAATAATAGTAAACCAGATAGTAAGTTAATAGTCTTTACTTTCGGTTAACAAATTCTATTTTATTAATTTCAAATCAAATACTAAAGTTTATCTTATTATTGTATAAATAACTGATAATGAAACAGTAACCAGATACACAAATTGTCACTTATCTGAAACCACAGCTGAAGCTGAAGTTAGAGTCCCTGGCGCTCACTCCACCACTGGAACTCTGATGATAGAAATACCAGAAATACAGTGTTTATGTATGCACCATCAATGAGTTCATCTACATGCTAAGTCCATGATCGGCATGATACCATAATGCCAAACCAGGTCTGTGTTCTAGTGTCGTAATAGAACAACAAATATAACCCCAATCTCACTGGATGGACAACAAAAACAGGAACGCAGCACGTAGAAACAAAACAAATGGAAGAAAGAACGAAAGAACAGGAAGGTAGAAAAAAGAAGAAGGAAGACAAGAAGAAGAACCCTAAAAAAGAAGAAAATATCTATCAATAGTCTGACAATACGAGAAATCGGCTAGTGAACAAACAAAAATCACTTACCCTATTAACCAAAGGGGTTCTTATACCAAAGGTTCCATTGTGAGGGTGGCCCCAAATACCATGACCACTCTGAAGAATTACGCAACAACAGAAGTTTTCAAATCCTCAATGAGAGAAGTATCCCAGCAACTAATCAACAGTACTGCAATATGCTGGAACACAATATAGGGATTTCCATATAACTCCCAAACTCGGATGGCTTAACAAAAGCCAGTATACTAGTGGAAAATCCCTTAAAAACAACTACACGACATCTCCAGTTAACCTCACACAATCTTCTCCACACGCACAGCCTTCCCGCCTTGTCGACGACAATGACAACTGTCAAGAAACACACAATGCCAACCACAAAAATAGTCGATAAATCAATTCGCCTCAACAGGTCAAATTCAAACATCCTTCAAAAATAAATCAGGTTATCGATCGCTAACGGGACGAACGAATAAAAGCAATATTTGACCGGTCTTAAACGCCTTCAATTATACTGAGTAGCTAAGGCAAAAATATAACGTAACAAAGGTACTGAAAGCGCACAAGTTCCACCCGTACAAACTTTCAGTTTCTCAAACTTTACATGCTGGTGACGAACATTGACGGAGATTATTTTGTACATGGTTTAGAGACATGTGCCTTGACAATCCACAGTTTCCCTTAAAGGTGTTATGGTCAGATGAAACTAGATTTACTAACTGCGGTATGTTCAATAGACACAATGAGCATATCTGGGCTAAAGAAAAAACCCTTTTAATGTAGAGCAAAGAAAACCCCAGATAAAATTTGGTTTTAACGTTTGGTGTGGTATCATAGGGTCTACTATTCTGGGGCCTTTTATCTATGACGAATCACTTACTGAGGATCGTTACTTGCATTTCTTGCAATACACTTTTCAAAACATGTTGCATAATTTGAATTTGAGAACTCGTTTAGAAATTGAGTGGTTCCAACATGATGGGAGCACCTGCTCATAACTCGTTATTAGTAAGACAACACTTAGATAATATTGTTACGAAATTTACCCAAAGCCGACCCTGTTTCATTTCAGTACGACAACAGCAGTACTCAGTGAAGTACAAGATAAAGTGGAAACAGCAATTAAAAAAATGCAGAAAATTTTCAGAGAGGGAAATACCAGCACACCGTTAGCAAACCACCCACATTTGAAGGCAGTTCACCTTGGCCCATGTATAAACGACAATTTGAGGCCGTGGCTACAGCTAATGGATGGGATAATCAAGAAAAATCTACCTCTCTGGTAATTTCGTTAAGAGGTCCGGCCCTAGAACTCCTCCAAAGCATTCCAGTCGATAAACAAGGCAATTTCGACCATCATCGCCATTCTGGACAAGAGATACGACAATCAATCCTTGAGCCAGGTATACCAAGTCCAACTCAGTGGGAAAATGCAAAAATCCGGTGAAAGCCTTTAAGAATTCGAAGCAGAGATTGAAAGGTTAGTTCACTTGTCCTACCCAGACCTGCCAGAGGAAACCAAAGACCAGTTGGCCACACAGAGTTTCATAAACGGCATCAGAGATGTGGAGGTACAACGAAATCTAAGACTAAGTAGCGTTAAGAAAAGTAATGAAGCTCTACTTCGGGTTTTGGAAGTAGAGGCCGTCATGAACATGTCCAAGCCGAGGGTCCGAGCAGTTTCCTTCAACCAGGAAGAGTCAGAGTCACCATTTGAAGCGCTGCTGGCTGGTCTGAACAAAATATTAGAACGGTCACAAAGAACTGGCACCAGAGGGGCATATTACCGCTGCGGACGGACAGGACACTTCCAACGTGATTGTCGAGTGAGGCCACCTGAACGATCACCGACCAGGGGTAACCAACAGAACAGCCACATGTCCAGGGACCGTCAGCCAGTCAGCATAAGGGGTTGAATGCTGACTGACCCTCCACCAGCCCCAAAACGTTATCCATCCAGGGATTTTACCGAGATAGCGACAGCCTAGTCATCAGAGGCACCATCAATGGGTGAGCAGTTACCATCACCATCGATACCGGCACCGCTGTGTCCATTGCCAAGTCCAGGGTTTTGAGAGCATCAGAAATTCGGCCAGTTACCAATAACATCCAGCTCAGAACAGTCACCGGCGAGTCCATGTCAATACAGGGTGAGGCAGATGTCGTGCTATAGATAGGGGACAACATGATCCGGCATAAGGTCCTGGTAACGAATATTGAGGAGGATTTTATACTGGGAATGGACCTAATTAGCCAGCATGGATTTATGTTCGACCCGAGATATGATGATCTTCCGTTCCTAAATGAGGAATTTGTATTGACACGGCCCGTCAACACGTCAGTCACCCCCATAAAAATTGTGGCAAAGTCTTCAGCTAGAATTCCCGGTCGAACGGAACAGATTATTCATGGGCAGCAATACAGCAATCCTGGGAGCTGAGTTGGAATGGTGGAGCCCGTACACTCAGCTCATGACTACTTAGTTGGACGGGCTATAGTTAAAACCAGACGAGATATACCTATCAGAGTCCTGAATTTATCCAACAACGACATCAGAATTGCCAATGGTCAGGAGATAGCTTGTTTCGAGCCAGTAGAGACTATCATCAATTGCGAAGAGGTGTACCAGACGCCGGTGAAGGCGACAGGGCCCAGTAAAGAGTTCCCACAACAGTTTGCTGACCATTTGACACACCTGACACCAGGGAACCAGAAGAAAGCCAAGCAATTTATCACAAAGCACCAACGAAGACAAGATAGAAGCCATCCGTGATTGGCCAGTTCCAAGAGACAAACATGAACTCCGAAGCTTCTTGGGCCTTTGTTCATACTACCGGCGTTTTTTTGAGGGATTTGCCACCATCGCCGCCACTCTACATTGGCAGACCACTGAGAAGGAGACCTTCCATTGGAATCAGTGTTGCAAAACATCATTCAGGCGACTGAAGGCAGCACTATGTGCAGCCCAATCCTAGCCTTTCCTACACTGTCCGGCAAGTTCATCTTAGACACCGACGCCAGCAACACAGGTTTGGGGGCCGTCCTATCTCAGGTGCAAGATGGTGAAACCGGAAAGAAATTATTGCGTCACCAGAAAAGAACTTCTTGCAATAATAAGAGCTGTAGACCATTTCCACAAATACCTCTATGGTCGTCATTTCTTAATTCGAACAGATCATGCCGCACTCAAATGGGTGCTGGACATGAAGACACCGGAAGGACAGCTGGCCAGATGGATGGAAAAATTACAGCAATACGACTTTAAGGTGGAACACCTGCCGGCCGTTTGCACAATAACGTGGATGCCCTATCCAGAAGACCCTGTAGAGCGGAATGCGGACATTGTCTGAAGACGGAACAGCGAGAGGGTATCTCCATCAGGCAGTGCAGGCCAATGAAAACTGGAACAGTGCATCCAGGACCAAATGGCTGATCCAGACATCGAACCAATCCTGTCACTCAAAACAAGAGGGGCACCTAGGCCACGATAGGACGAGGTAGCTAGATACTCCGGCGTGCTGAAAAAATGTCGCAGGTCCGTTTCCCGAGTCTGAGAGGAGGAACAAATACATTCTGGTTGCAATGGATTACTTCAGCAAATGTCCTGAGGCATATGCGATACCCAACCAAGAGACAACCACGGTACCGACGGTGCTTGTAGAACAACTATTTAGCAGGTTTGGCGTCCCGATGGAACTACATTCAGACCAGGGGCGTAACTTCGAATCAAATGTATTCCAGAAGGTTTGCACGATGTTAGGAATCAGGAAAACGAGAACAACACCATTGCACCCACAGTCAGACGGAATGGTGGAAAGGTTTAACAGGACCTTGGACAACACTTATCCAAGATCGTCAGCAATAACCAGCGTGATTGGGATGAACATATTCCTCTATTCCTGTTGGCATATCGCTCTGCCGTACATAATAGTACAGGCTTGACCCCAGCCAGGGTCCTATTCGGAAAGGAGCTGCGATTACCCTGCGATTTGGCATTTGGCTCCCCAGAAGAACCTTCCCAAGACATCGAGGATTATGCCGACCAGCTCCGATATAACATGCTAGCAATACACGAATTAGCCCGAACGCAGATGTTGGCCACCAGTGACCGGATGAAGACGCGATACGACTTCGAGGCCAATTCAGTCGGGTTTCAGGAGATAGACAAAGTCTGGCTTTACAACCCCCAACGGAGCAAGGGTAAATCCCCAAAGCTTACACCCGCCTGGGATGGACTGTACGAGGTGGTCAAGAGGCTTAATGACGTGGTCTACCGGATCCGTCGAAACCCCAAGGCTAAGTTGAACGTGGTCCATTTAGATCGACTTGCTTCCTACTATGGAGGGTATGTTTCTGATCGGGACGATCAGAATTAAAGGAGGGGGCAGTATACGAAACTTACCCAAAGTCGACCCTGTTTCATTTCAGTACGACAAAAAACGCTTTGAGATAAAATAATGGTTCTCGAAAAGACTCGGCACCTGTAGGAGTGATGATGATTTTTACGAGAATTTTCTATGCTGGTTTTATAAAAAAAGGAGGCCACGACCGCGAATTAGTTGATGGAGCGAAGAGCTTATATATAACATTGTTATTGTGATATTTGAATTAGCTGTTGTACATTCGATGTAAATAAAAGTTTCTAGAAAAGTGAAAGTGAATATTAGTTTTATAATTTTAAATTGAACCCACGGACTTTACAACAATATTTATCCAAACTCTTGGATAGGAAGAATTGGCCGCGCGAATGGCCACCCCGGTCTCCCGATTTTGCTGTTATAGACTTCTATTTATGGGGTGCGCTGAAAAGCAAAGTATACAAAAGAAAGTATGAGACAGTTGGTGACCTAAGGGAGGCGGTATTACAAGCAATTGAAGAAATTGATAGGGGCCTGTGAGGAAAGCGGTAATGTCAATCTTAAAAGATACAATTTTTGTCTAAACAACAATGGTGGACTTTTTTAACATAAATTGTAACCATTATTATGTACTTTAATTTCTTAAGTTTATAGTAAGTACCCATTTATTTAGTTTTTTCGTTATTTCTGATATACCTAATAAAAAAATCTTTCAATGTTTTTAGGAATAGTTATTAATAAATCAATCTATTTCATGGCTAACTACGATAAAAGTGAAAATAGGAGAGAAAAGCATCCATAACTCCGTAATTTTTATGAGTAAGTATATCGAGTATTATCGTTGAAAAGCTCTAAAAATGTCCGAATTTTTGAGTTCATAGCCAACTATTGTTCCATTCAAAAAAAGAAAATTTTGTGTCATATCTCGAAAACGAGAGCTGTCACGCAAACAATTACATGACATTACATGACAATCATATTCGGGATACAATTCTCTTCAATTTTGATTTTCACACTTTTTTTATAAAATCAAAAACAAAGGAGCTAGAGGGATTTGACTTAATCGACAGAATTTCGTTTTTTCAAAATATCTAGTAAGCCATGACTTTTTACAAAAATCCGAAAATGTCATTAAATTGGGCCAGTAAAATTGCAAATCTTACCCAATTTAACTGATCATCAAAAAAACTCAACCCTGTATAGATAATCTAATATAGCGCTGGAAATGTAATGCAATTTCCTATTAGATGGCATTAAAATTAAACTTCGCAGCCCTCGAAGACCAAAAATATTTTATGAATAATAAGAAGTAACATAAAAAATCGAATTATCACTTCGATTTCTTGGTTTCTAAAGACACTGAGAAACAGATAGACATAACCTTAAAACGGACGAAAGTAAATTAAATAAGTTATCAGTAAACGTGAAAAGAATTGGGGATTCCATTAAAAAAAACACTGGACAGTGGTTAATAGTTTCCCCCAATTATGGAACCAGAGAGCTTTAATATTCACTTATTTCTAGATATCAACATTTTGACAAAATATCGAATAACCCCCAAACGGTGCATTTTAGGTAACACGTATAATGAATAAAGTCTTAGTAAAATCACAATATAAGAATTCAAATATGTAATAATATACAGGGTTTTCCTTTAAAAAAAATATAACTTCAATAAGTATGTCTGGCCATTTCAATGAAATTATTTTTAGTTTCTATCTCTCACTGCCCCTCACCCTGCCCCAGCGGCAAGTTTTTAAATATGTATCAGTTTAGGCACAATCTTCCTCCCACGCACTATATATATATATATATATATATATATATATATATATATATATATATACATATATATCCCTGTATTTTGTTTATTACAGTTTCATGGAATTAATGAAAGTAGGTACCAACTTGATAGTTTTCATAACGTATTTCAATACTTCTTCTGAATTAGCTGCTTACCTTCTGCAGGCTCTCTCGGTGAGTATTAAATGATCTATGTATAATATCACGTTAACATAACATAAAAGCCAAACTAGTTCTTTGGTCCAGTAACAACTTGTACAAAACTCAAAAAGGCATATTATAGTTATAAATGAATCAAATAATATTTTCATTATTGCGTTTGGGAGCAAGCTCTCATTGAAAAATTGGAATTATTCGTAAATATTTAATACATAATAGTAATATCATCAATGTTTAGTCAACCAGAGAAAAACCTACAACGGAATCTGGCTTCAAATTTAAGTTTAAGTAATGTTTGGCCACAATCTTGATGCATTAAGGTATATTTTTGACGAAAGTAGGCCTTAATACAGAAATCAGTATTTCTATTCACACCCTTTGCCAGTGAAAAATTCTCCCATTTTTAAATAATACCCTATATCTTACTCGTTTTTTTCTGTTCCTACCTTCTTCGAACATTAAATTCATTTCAATTTTCTGCCTATCGCTCCTGGATCTCATTAAGGCTTGTCCCAACGCCTCATTCGCACGAGAGTTTGAAAAACTTCGCGTTAAACCTCGACGCTATTTTACCGTTCGCAATATGTCTGTTCATACGACGGCTTAAAAATCTATATGAATAGTACTCGCTGCAATGTGGACGTATAGTAAATTATGAATTCAAATCCAAAATTATGGCCATTAGTGTTACCAGAAGCCGGAAAAGGAAAATAAAAGGATATTTGGTGCATCCTCTTAATAACCAAAGGATAGGTAAAATGACAGTTTTTTAAACTATTTTCGATGAATTTCATCTCCGACAGGAACTTATTAAACATGCCTTCCTTGGTAGTTGTGCATTCTTGGTCGCGTTTCTCAAGAGAGACTTCTCTTACTTTTGGGTTTGACATATTCATAACTGCTTCAGTTTCCAAGCACGCAGTAGAGCTTCATTGCTCTTTTTGATCACACTTAGTCGCAGGCTTTTCTGGGTTTCAACATCCCTAATCGCTTCTATAAAGTATTGAGTTGCAAATTGTTCTCTAAACTCTTCAGGTGCCTCTGTATATGCTAGGTTCACCAACCGTTTAATGTCTGCTTCAAGCTCTTGTAAGTTTTATTCAATATGTCTTCGCCTTGCTTCTCCATTTTTTCTTGGGATCTTGTATTTACCATTAACAGTTTATTATTCCTTTTCTCACACCAATTGCTGCGGATCCCGTAGGTTCAATTGGACACCTATTGTACAATTAATACTTCATTATCAACGATGAAAACAAAACCTTAACCTTCAATAAAAATCCTTGAAACCATACAACATAAATCACCATTTACATTGACGTTTACTCAGAGCATATTCTTTACTACTTATAATACTCACTGAACTTATGACAAGACGAAACTAACGCTCACCAAACACCTATTTATTTACAATTTTTACATTCGAGAGTCCTCGATGTTACTATGTGGCGCTAATGTCGAATTATATAGATCTTTGCCGAACTGACAGTTACACATGGTAGGTCTATACAAGGTCCTCACTCGGCGGAGATTATAACTTTCCACAACAATATGATCAGTTGTGTACAAATATGTGTATCTCATATTGTGGGAAGCTGCTCAATGCGTTTTTAGCCCACTACCGGAAGATATTGTTATCTTACCGCTATGAGGTCTGCAGGAATTAAAAACTGTGCTGTAGGTAAAATGTTGAGAATCTCCAGTATTGCCTGGCTTTGCCTAGGTCGTCGTGCATCACCACGATAAAGTGTACCCACCCCCACGATAAAGTATTAATGATTAATAATTCATTTTTTTAACAGTTTTTTCCATGGTAAGAGTCGAAGTTAAGTTACACTTGCTATGTATAGCGGTGCAGGAGTATGATTTCCATTTTTAGTCCTCTCGTCATTCAGAACAGTTAACGGAAAACGAAAACTTCTTTACATTCTGATTTTAAATAAAATGTATAGTTTCTGAAAAGACTTCAGATTTGTGTTAGCAATTCATTATTGTGTTGTTGATGTAAGTGACCCAGAAATGGATTAGATTAAGTACCTACTAGTTTAGTATATATTTCTACGAACCATTACATAGTAGATATTGGCGTTGGTGGTCGTCGCTAGTGTACCTAAAACTACTTCTACCAACTTGTCCATAATTATGTTAACTGGGAGTACATCCCTGTTCCTAAAAGTATCACATTCAATAGGTTTTGTCGAGCAATTTGTTCCCATGTAGGTAAATTAAGTAAGAATATTACTAGGAAGTATCATGGTTCTGGCTCCAAGGTTTTAATAGGATAAAGTAAAATGCTACAGTCCAAAACTATACTTAATATTTGCAATATAAACTTAAGAGATAGAGCGAGAGAGATAAAGAGAGAGAGGGAAAGAGAGAGAGAGAGAGAAAGAAAGAAAGAGAGCAAGAGTATGTGAGAGAGAGAGAGAAAGAGAGAAAGAGAGAGAGTCTATTTACGCAACAGAATCTTTGAAGCCTTAAACACCTTCCAGCTATAATAAGGAAAATTCTTAGAAGGACGGCAATTAAGGTACCTCACTTAAACGTACAGTGGTTCCACAAAATTATATTTGTAGCATATCTTGTGAATCTAGAAATATTTATGTAGACGAGTATAAGGCCAAGATAACTCGCAAAGAGACACCATTGAGTAATCAAATATTGTCAATTGTTTAACTAAAAAAACCTGGAGAACAGAAAAGAAAATCCAACAACTTTTAGCAGAATATCTATGTATAGGCAAATATTTCTTTGCAAGTCTTATCTATAACGAAATATTTTAGAACTTTTAGTATTGAAATCTTTTTAGCAGTTGTTTCCTTTGGTATTTAATTTTGATATTTAAGAACAACAAGATAAAAACACAAATTTTGGGGTTTTAAAATTAGTTTACTACTAGGTTTCCATTGCTTTGGAGTGCTTTTAATTTGCTTCAAATTTGCCATTTAAAAGACTTCAAAAACGGGAGGTATGAGCATTAATAAGCCAGTTTTGAGTTACGGGAAATTTGAAAAAGATTTGATGTCAATCTATAAATGATATTAAGAGTATGCAGAAGTTTGATGAAGTCATAAGCGTCTTACAACGTCTAAACTTCTAAGAATATTACACGTTAGCGATTTGTACCTGAAAAGGCTTGCACTCAGGAATAGACAGAATGGTATACGCCAAATAATACATAATATAGTTGCAGCTCTAGGATCTATATTCTCTAGGTTAACAGTTGGAAAATTGATGATTGTTTCGGTCATTCCTTGGTGAAAATTCATATTGTAATTGTATTAAAACAATAACCACTGTGGTAATTTTCACAAATTTATTATTTTCTTGACACTTGTTTCGCTCTGACGAAGCTTGTAATCAGAGCGAAACAATTGTCAAGAAAATAATAAATTTGTGAAAATTACCACAGTGGTTAGTGTTTTAATATAATTAAAAGTTGGAAAATTGCTTGCAGTGGGGATGAGTATTATTCCGACGACTTCCGATTCAATCTTTGATAGCACAACATAATACAGGCCACTTAGAATGCTGGAGAACTCGACCAAATTTGAATAAGTAAGGGAATGTCCTATGTTTCGTTGAGAAATTTAGATTTTGTTGGTGTTAATAGTGAGCAAATGGTATTGAGATTTTAAAATGATAAAATACTGATTTAGCGTTGAGCATTAGACAGCACAATGGCTGTATCATACTAGCGCCTCATGTATGCAACGGCAATGTGATGGCTCAGTATTATAATAATGAAATACTGCAAGAAGTGTTACCTCGCTATGTGCAAACCATATCAAATTTTCATATAAAAATCTGGCATAGAGACAGAAATAGCCAACAAGATCAGCTGATTTGTCTCCCATAGAATATGTATGAGATACAGTAAGTAGGTCGTCAATCTATTACGACGTCGCTCACTAAATTTGGATATCTTCTGGCATACCATAAAGTGGATTTGAATAAGTATTCCTCATTATAAGTTCATTAAATCCATGACTCAGAGAATGAAGCATTTAGGAGCTAGTCATTATTAATTAACATCAATATGGAAACTTGTTCAAAAAGTACTATAATTATATATATTTATGTAATAATATAAATTTTAAAAATATTGCCTCCAGTGGCGTTGGGTTTTGTTTCTTGATTTCTAAGTCTTCTGATTTTCTGTCATGTATTATATGTATATATTACTTTCACAGAGCCCATCTGTTTGGAAAGTACTGGCGGTTTTTGTTATGCTGATCATTGAGGTTTTTATTTTCTTCTGGTTTGCGAATGAAGTCAGAGTTGAGGTAAGTATATATTTTCTCTACAAATTAATAAGCCACAATTCACACGCATTTTTTTGCGCCCTGCAAAGGTATTATATAAACTTTACATCTACAATCAATCATCAGGGATATTTCGCGTTTCAAAGATGGCGGAAAAATATCTATTTAAAATGAACGAAAGGGTTTGAAATAGACCGCCTCTAATATTCTTGTCAACTAATTTTTTTCTAGGGATCGAGGCGGCCAAAGATAAGGCCCAGCTGTTCCTATCTAGGGGGTTTCATGGGTAAGATTTAGATACCCATGCACATTTAACCTGAGTTGGAGCGCCATCATGAAAATGTTACAGTAGAGAAGGCCATTCTTCTGGTAAAAATGAAACTGTGACCTTAGAGGAATCAATTGTGTTCCAATTAAATGTTTATCAACAATTCCTATCCAAACCCTAAAGAAAAATTCATTGATTGTTTTAATTTGAAATCGATACGTTTTAAGAACAATCACAAAAAATTGAATTGAATAGTGGAAAAGCTCCTATACATTTTCATTATTCTACCGCTTTTCATTTTTAAGATAAAAAATTAATTACATATTTTTGATTCACGATATCTCACTAATGATTGGCTTTTAATCTAACCTTCACACCACAAACTAAGACTTGTTTCTAACAAGGAGTTGCCCATTAAAACTTCGCTTTTGTTTTTAAACACCCTGTGTATAAGGTCTTTGTTTTAACGTTTGGCCAGTCTCAAGTTACAAAGATAAATGGGATGAAAGGCAACTCACAGTACTTCTGGGAAATTCCCATTCTTTATTATTTCAAATCATCACAACGGAGCATAAAACCAAAACATATTCCATGATGTCATACACTGACTAATCTCTAAGGAAATAATATAATCCCATTATTTAACAACTCTAGTCTTAGTTGCTTAATCTGTTCCCCTGTGCACTAAAAATGTATATACCACACCTCTGACTTCCTAGATGAACATATTCTAAGCATTTTCTGAGTGTGCCATATTACAAAAAGCGTCTTTCAACAGGGTAACTTGCACAAGCGCGAGGCGTAGCTAAATTAAAATTTAGCACTTAATCTAAGCACTTTCTCTAAGACTTCTTCACATTTACTCCTAAATTTCTTAAATATGTGAACTATCTAAGCGTGTGGCCGGACCGTCATCTTGAAACGAAGTCATTGAGTCATGTTTAGTTGTGAACCTTATGCAATTCTTTGACAACATGAATGAAACTAATTCATTTCCTTAAATGTTTAATTATTTTTGAAAGCGCTTAAGATACATTTTTCTAAATGTAAATTGAAAGCTTATAATAAACACAAAAGAATTGCAATGTTTTTATTCTTCAATAATGTGATAAAATTATTGTTCAATAGCAACAAAATATCCGAAAGCCTGTAATCTGCAAAACAGGTTTTTCAGATGATATTAAATATATATTAATTTGAACATAATAAAGAATCTTTTATCAGTTTATTTTTTGTGGCCATTACTTTAAACGTACCAATTAATGCCAACGATTATACGTCTGAATATGTCCTTGTTGAATGTTTAAAGTTATTATCATGTGTCCTATTACTAATATGTTTATATAATAATTTATTTAAACATATATATTCAAAGTAGGGATGTTATGGATATGTAATTTCGGATCTGGATACGGATATAAGAATAATATTATATCGGTTTCAGTTACGGTTACGGATATGAAATTATTTCGGATTATCCGATAGTTTCGGATAGTTTCAGTTACCGATATTGTTTTATTTTGAATTGAGAAAGGAAAATACAAATAAAAACAAGGCGAGGATTTTACTTTATTTCTTGATTATTTGGTGCTACAATCAGATAACAAAAAATCAGTCTTCAAATTATAATAAACAAAATAAAGATATTAGTTCCTACCATGAAATAAAAATCTCAACTAATTCTGGGTTTATAAGAAGACAAAAATAGTTGATATAATGAAAGTCAACATTAACAAAGCATCCATTAATCTGATTTGTAAGAGCGTTACTCTGTATTAAATAGTAGATACAAAAAGTAAATTACATTGGAATTGGTCCATACTATCCATCTTTGAAATAAGCCATATTTTTTTTGATAATTAGTGATTGTTAGAAAAGAAACGGTTCTATAATATTTACGAGGTCCAGTTTTGTAATTTTTTTAAATTTAAGATAGTCAAAACTGAGCAACGGTAAATTATACTTAACAAAAAGCAAATTTGCAGCTTTATCACCGGAAAGTCGATTTCTCAAGGAATTAGAATATCAGAAGAACGGACCACTCACTAATATGGATTACGGATGCAATAGAAATATTAAAACTTCCAACCATGCAAGGGACGCAACTACTGTACCTGCTCGGCCGGACCAAAACCAGGCATAAATAAGGTTTGTTCCAACGCCATAAATAACTGATGAACAACCGGACACAACCCGTTATTGTAAACGGTAATTCGTCAGCGCTCACTTCTAGAACGGTTTGGCAATCGTTTGTCGGGTTCGAATTTCGAACAGTCTTGTAAAGTGTCTCATTTCGATAAAAATCTGACTTTATCCGAAATTATTCGAAACTTTTATATCAGATTCGGTTACAGTTTCGGATAGATTTTTATTTCGGATATCCGATAGTTTCGGTTACGGTTACGGAGCTCCATAACATCCCTAATTCAAAGCTATTAGAGACAGGAATGGGATACCCTTGTAGAGTCTGATTACTCTGAATGTACTACAACATAAAGTACTTTTCGAATCACTCTATGTCGTTAAAGGTACTCTAAAATTATGAGAACCTATACTCTCTATGAGTATAAGAAAATTCCGTACAAATATAATAAATTTCGCTTATGACTCCCACATAGATTGATCCTGTTTATACAAAATTTACAAATCTGCATATATGTTATGGTGGAGGTGCCGGTTAACAAGAAAATATAAATTACCTTTTTAATTCCTATCCTTAGAATATTTTCCTAATTTTTTCTTGTATGTTAAAAACATTAGGGTTGTTTGCCATTTAGTTGCTTATTTTCCAAATTTTTGTCAGCTAATCATTGCGTAATTTTTAGAAATTAAAACGATTGCTTTTAACCTGCCTGGAGGTCAATTGTGCCATGTTCTAGTTTATTTTTATGTTTATAGGTAAAATAACACAATCCTGGATGAAGAAAAACTATATATTTATGGTTAAAATTCCAAATATTCCAAAGTCTGAATCTTACTTCGTTGTTAATAGAATTATGGTTTGCATTATAATAAAACATAAATTTGAAACGCCGCATTATAAACCAGTAGCAACAGAAAAAGTGTAATTTAGTTGCCTTCATCAAAATTTTGGCAAGAAACGATTTATGTAAAAATGTAAATCCATGACGAGACATCGCAAGTATTGGTATTGTTCTTGATTGCGTTCTCAGTATTGCCCTCTAAGTCTCAGTCTTTCATCAAGAATCCGCAAGTCTTTTAATTACCTATTAGCCTATTGCTCTTTATTAAACACATTAGTTTAGACCTTAGAAAAATGTACCAGATTATGTACATATTGAGCTTAAATTAACATTGATATTGTAAAGACCAACCGAAATAATACAATTAACTTCACAAAATTATAAAGATATTATTAGTCAAGATAACAAGTGATAGGCCCGCATCTTATATGGCATGGAATGGAAGAGTTGCAGAACAAGAACAATCGATGCTATTAACCATCTATTTAAATAAACAATATATCACAAATTAAATTACAGTAGCTTTTGCTACTACAAAACATTTAGTGAATTATTTTATAATAAAACAGTAGTTAAACGAATTTGCCATTAAGCAACAATATTTTCTTTTAATATAACTTTTTTATTACAGAGCATTAACATAAGCCATATCATTTTTCAAGAGACCGATTGGCATGAGTATAACAGCATTACCCAAAGAAACTTACTATTAATTAGTGTAAGGGCGCAAAGGCCACTGTCATTTGAAACATTTTTTGTTGGACAGGTTTCTATTGAGACTTTCACAAAGGTAAATATATTTTATTGTAGAGCCAAAAACAGTTGAAACTTCATTAACCGACCTTTTTCAGCTAATGAAGTTGTGCTACTCAGTTGTTGCTTTCTTCAAGCAATGAGGAAACATCCCGTTACGATAATTGTTTGAAGTCGCATACGGAAAAGATTGGCATTGAATATATTTAGATATTTTCTCAGCTATATTAAGAGACATTAATTAGATATATATTCATATTAGTAAATATAAAATCATATTCACCTTACTGAACCATTACTAATCGTCTCTAACCTACGATAGCCGTGCCTCGTCCAGATATTTCTACATTAACCTCACTGTTTTTTTTTCAATAATATTTTTTATATTTAATATTGTATGACAAAAATTATACTTTCTGCATTTACTTAAACACTCTTCTTGAAATCTAAACTCATATGTATACCCAAATAATCTTATATTTACTTACTTAACTTTAATTTACTATTCTGGATACTTTTGGTTGTGATGGCAGTATCACCTAAAATGAGCAGTAAGATTTTTTTTGGCTACCATTAAAATATATGCCTATTTAAAGGAGAAACAGCATTTCTACTGCTCTTGTACTCAGTTCTTAACTATAAATGAGTAATATATTATAATCTTTGTTTGCAATTACCTGAAAACTTTCAGAAGCACATAATTGCAAACATATTAATAAATGAAACACTGATGGAATTGATAATCCTCGGTTATTCATATTAGCCCAATTCTGTTGTGTTAATGGTAATATTCCAAATTTAACACTGCCCTTGTTAAATCTGTATCGTTTTTTGAATTATATCTATCATCGTCGTCGAAATCAAAATCTATATAGTTATTATTGACAATGACAATATCATATAACCCCGAAAAAAAAAACATTATTTTTACTACTTTTTGTACTACCGATAAATTTAAGACTGTATGAAGTCAACTCAAATGTTGGTTATCTTATTTGATTATGATTTTATAAGTTATTTTTACATGATGCATATCTTAAGCGAAGTTTGTGAATATATATATATATATATATATATATATATATATATATATATATATATATCTCAATAGACGTCTTAGCAAAGTTGGAGTTTTCAAGTTTCTTCTGTGAATGTAAACGCTGGCTTAAGCTCATGCTTAAGCCGAACTTTCTCGTAAGATTGGACTATGAATTCGCGCTTTAATGTCAAGTACAATTTAAGAGTATGTCATAAAAGTCGTAAAACTATGGAAACAATTATTCAATGAAACAAATGGAAGGCAAACTTCAACGGAAAATGTACAGGCGGTGGCGAACTGAATCATGGTTCGGCTACATACAATCTTATAATCTATTTACTTGTTTATCCTATAATATTTTTACCCGACGTCAAAAAAGGAGGAGAATCTCAATTCGTTTTTTTAGGCTTTGTTACCTCCATACTCCGGCAACTATTAACCTTTTTCGTTAACTGTTTCTTCATTTGATAGAATATACTTCCAGATTGGTCCCATATTTTATTTCAAAGACATGGAGTGTTCCAGTTTACATATAATCTTTTAACCGAGTTTTAATGTATCATAATATAAGGTGAATGCGCTAGTATTAAAACATTTTAGTTATTCTTATTCGAAATCTAAACTGACATTAATAGAAAATAGATTGGAATTTCATCAAAATATTTCCAGATGAATGTTTTTAATGTGTCTGCATATATATAGGGTGCACTTAAGTTAGAATAGCACTGAATATTTTCTTAATAACAATATATATTATAGTTAGAAAATAATAAGTTAGTCTCCATAAAAAAATTGCATAGTGTTGAAACCTAAAACACAATCACCACTTGTTACTTGTATCCATAACAGTATACGCCGTATACGATGCGTTTTCATTAATTCTTTTGGTAACATCGAAACTGGGTATGAATTAACGTTAGTTAACGTTTTCGAAGAAGTAAAGTTGCCGATTTTAAGATGAAGATTATGCAAATGTCTTGTTTTCATTATACAAGATTGTTAAAAAACAGTTATATGTAACCAATAAACAGTTTTATATGCTTATATAAATTAGTTGAAATTTGTATTTATTTATGGATGGTTAAAATACGTTAGAAACTAAATGTTTAATGGTATAAGTAGTTGCATATACAGAGGATATACATATATAGAGTGGACTGGAGAGAAATAAGTTATATCGTGATATCCACAAGCAGGTAATTACATGTGATAGTTGAAAGTTAGGGTGCCGTAGGACATATGTTATACAAGTTGTTTTAAAAAATGGTAAAAAATGTCATACCTGTAGGGTAGCCCCTTAGCAGTTACAAATAAAGAATCGTTGGAGTATAGAGTAGAGTGGAATTATAGTTTAACAGGGTGGCTCAAAAAATGTTAAATTGGGTGGCTATTGGCAGATGCATACACAGGTTGGTGATGTATATGCCAGAGTATCATTATAATCATGCAGCTTGTTTTAAAAAATGTTGGAACAAAAGTGCTATATTTGTAGTCCATAGGCAGTTGTATATATAGGGTGGATGCAATTTAGGCTGGAGAAGAATTGTAGTTTTACAGGGTGATTTAAAAAAAATTCGAAATAGAAATGTTTTATTGGGTACCCTACAAGATGTTGTAGGTGTACGTTGGGTTGAAATATAAGGCGAAGTAGAAATAAAGTTTATAACTTTATTTCTAGTAGCTGGTTAAACAAATTTCAACCAAAAAGTGTTTATCGTGTAGTCGAGCGGCAGTTGGAAGATAAAATGTTATTCTTTAACAGGATGGTTGGAATATAAAGTGTTATAGTTATATAGGGTGTTTCACTACATTCAGTCCATAAGCATATAGAGGCAGATCAAAATATATTATTAAATGGAATTATTATAAAGAGTGTTTCAATAAATGTTAGAGAATTGAAATTAAACTGATTTATTTACTCTCAGGATAAATTTATGTACATGGCATATTTACATATACGTATACACATTTTTTTTTCGAAACCTTGAAATTGCGAGTGAAGTTCTGATACCTAATTATTAACATATTAATATTTAGAAATATATTCTACCAGTTTTCATAGAATGATGTGCCTGATCCGGAACCCACAATAAAATCGTTACATTCCAGTTCGTTCCGTATTATACAAGATTAAAAAAAATTTGTCTAATAATAATGTACTCCTGTTTTGTCTATAAAATATTGTTATAAAACAAAGTTAGTAACAACTGAAATGTGCATCCAGTTACGCCATTATATTACTAAAAAGCGCGAAATAAATAGCTTTAAAAAATAACCGACTTCAATGCATAGTAACAATAATGACACTAAAATTCAATTGGATATTTAAAACGAAAGATATTATAATTTCAATAGGAGTGCGTTTGAAGTTGGTGCCAAGCCTGACAAATATGTGTGTAACATGGTCCATAAGTAGCTTTGTAAATTTAAGATTAATTTATAAAGCTGTGTATATTCCTATATAAAATATGTTCATTTCTTAGGCTGGCATCAACTTCAAACGCAGTCCTATAGAACAGATTAATATCTTTGGTTTTAAATACCCAATTGTTTCATTATTGTTACTATGCATTGAAGTCGATGATTTATTTTAAAAGGTATTTATTACTTATTTAATTACATCGATTCAATTCGTTTGTATGTTTTGAACTTTGTGACCTTAGTAACCGTTAACTGTGAACTGATTTTGAGAGTTATTTATTTGAATGGCATAGAATGGTCCGTTTTTGCCGAAAACGCGAAAATATGCTTAATTTATTGCGAATGCGACGGAGTTAAAATATGAAGTGAAGTAGAGTGGTAAGAAAATATAGTTTTAACAGGGTGGTTGAAAACAGCTAGAATAAATAATTATATTGTCTAGGCTACAATCAGTTGAATATATACGATATGAAATAATATGGTAATTCTGGCGGAGTTGGACGATTGTTATAAAGGGTATTTAAACAAAATGTTAGAAGAAACCTGTGGGGTAGCCGTTAGCAGGTTAGCTTAAATAGAGTGGTTTTAATATAGGGCGAAGATGATTTGTAGTTAGAGTAGATTTACTGAAGGAGGACAAAAAACAAAAAGGTTGTTCACGGGATGGCCCATAGAGAGTCGCATATACAAAATAGTTGGAGTGCAGAGTGTGGTTGAAATATAATTTCACAGGGTGGTTCAAAATGTTAGAAAATGTTACAAAGGATGTTCTATAAGAATATGCCTTTATATGGTTGATATATATTGTAAAATGAAATTTTTATAAAGACTGTTTCAATAAATGTTAGAGAATTAAAATTAACCTGATTCATTTCATCTTAAGAAAAATAGCTTACCTCAAAATGCAAATATCCAATTATTTGTATATACGAGTATGTTCCAAATTTTATATAAACCCTTGAGTTTACTAAAGAAGTTTTTTAACCAATTCATTAATATATCAATATTTAAACGATCTGCGTGGTGAGAGTCCCATTTCCCATTGTGTTTGAGGTTCGTCCAAATATATAAATGTTTTCCAAGAGTTGTACCTTTATATTGACAATATCGAAAATCGTTATGAAACAAACAATTGTCAAATGACTCCTGCTATGCCATTTTATCAACGAAAATTAAAAATAGATTAAAACAAGAACAAAAACCAACTTCTTTAAAATACATACGTATAACGAAAATGCAAGAAATAAATAGATTTAAAAAAATAACCTACTGCAAGGCATAATAACTATAATGACACTAACAAGTAAAAAATAATTCAATTGTATATACAAAATATAAAATATTCTATAAATCTGTTTGAAGTTGGTGTCAACCCTGAAAAATACATGTTTAGCCTGCCATAAAAATAGCTTTAGTAATTAATTACAAACATTTTGCATCTCTTAGGCCAACTTCAAAAAACAATTTTATAGAGTAATTAATATTCTTGGTTTGAAATATACAATAGAATTATTGTTTACTTTTTAGTGTCATTATTTTTTCTTTACCTAGACGTTGGTTAACTTGTAAAAAACATTTATATCAGTGTAGTATTGCCATATACACAAACATTATGTGTATACATTTGCTGTAACAGGCTGACAACATAAGGCGAAATCAGAAAATTAAAATGAACACACATTGCTTTCGAATAATCACAAAGCCGTGTAGAGAAAGCACACGAACAAATCTCCCCAGAAATGGCAAAGTGTAACAAACAATGTTTCTGCCCTTTGTACAAAACACTATAAGAAATGAAAAGTATGTCAGTGTTTCTCAAAGTTCAAGAGTTAGGAATGGTGTTTTATATAATTGAGAACATTGCGTTGTATATCACTTACTGTGAAGTTGATTATTAATATTTCATTAAATGAGTTTAGAATTTATTTTTATCAAAACAATAATATTATTATTAATTTGGTGTAACTAATCAGTATTACTAAAAATATCTTATATGATTTATATCAAAAGGAAAAACAAGTGTTAAAGGTTGTCAACCGAAGTAAGTACTTACGTGGGTATTTATTTGCAAAATAGCAAGACATTTATCAACTGAACAGAATAATAAAAAGATCCATTGCCATTTATTAAAATTTGGATAATTAAGGCGAAATTTACATTCACTTTCATCCAGCAAACATAGATCTTTATAAAGTAATTATTGCGGATGGTTTTGGTTCCGTATTACTCTCAGTTAATGTCATATTTGCTTGTATCCAATTGAATATTTTGACGTCGTTAGCTTAGACAGTTAGTTATATTTCAATATTAAATAGAGCAACTTTCTGTGGATGGTTTTCATTTGCGAAGTTTCATTTCTGTTCACGGTAAGGAAATACGATTGTGGATATGTTGTACATGAGATAAATAACAAGTGAATTATATCTTGGTGAACTTTTTATGACATTACAAATTCATGTTACTAGTAAAATTTCCCTATTCTATCTTGGTAGTGTCGGGTATGGTACATTTTAGGTACCAACACTTTTATTATTTTTCTTTGTAAATTTCAATGTAGATAAATATGTTATTATTCCTAAATGCTTACGTAGGCGAGAAGAAGTTAAAAAACAGCTGAATGCATTTTTTAACTATTAAAATTCTGTTGAAAAGTAGCAAGTAGCATAGTAGATCATGTCGTAATTGAATAGAATCGGTACAAAAACTACATACTTCCTGAACCCATCCTTAACCAGGTTTTAGTGTACCCTTCCCGTACCTTATCACGGTTTTTGGTTAATACTTACCAGTACTCTCTCCTACCAAAATATATGCACTTGATTATATTATACCATGTATATATTAAATTTGTATTCTAAAACCAATATTAGCTTTGGTTTTCATATAATCTTTTGAAATTGGTGACTAACTAGTTCCGGAGATAAGTCTGGGATGAGTCGATTTTCTTATAATCTCCATAATATTCTTCACATATTTTCTTATTTTAAATATATAGCAATAATATCAATATCTTTCATCCGACATTCTACATGATGCCCTTGACAATTTCAATTTTTTATATTGACCTAATTTTCTCATTCGCTCACAAGATATAACATTATTTTTTGTGCTGATGCTATATAATTTCTTCCAAAATTTAGTGCTCAGTGAATTACTTATATTCTATAATTGCATTTCTGTTAAGGAGGACTTTCACTAGATAGGTCAAAAGATGCGAGTGAAATTATTATGTATTTAATTTCATTTTATTGTTTAATACGATCCCTCATATTGCCCTTATGAGTTTTGCTTAGTTTTTCGTATAAGCTTTAACAATGAGGCTCTGATTATCTGTTTGTGTTAAAATTCTACTTTCAGTAATTTTCGAGATAAAAGGGTGGAAAATGTATCAATTTATTAATATTTTCTTAGCTAGCCTCATTAAAAACCATTTATTTTTTATAGATTAAAATATTCGTCGACTTTGTCGAAAGGGAAATGTTCAATGACCTTTTTATTATAGTATGGCATTGATTAAATATATTTTTTGCAATAATAAGCACAAAAAGAGAATTTAGCCAGTCCTGAGACATCGTATTTCTAAGAAACGTTTTAATCCGTCACTCCAGTTTCAGACCAAATTGGACATTTTAATAACAAAAACACAATCTTCATTTGAAACAGAAGTTTACAGAAAACCAACACACACTAACAGATATCTCAATTTTAACTCGAACCATCCAAATACGGTAAAAAGAGGTGTTATTAAATCTTTATATGACAGAGCAAAGACTAACTGCTCAGATACTACTAAATTCAACAAAGAAAAATCATTTATACAAAATGTTCTAACTGCAAACAATTACCCTCAAAAATTTATTAACAAAGAGTTAAATAAAATTGAGCACAAAACAACTGACAACCAACACCAGACTTCACCTAATAATACTGACAACCAGGAAAACCACATTATAACAACAACAATACCATATATACAGGGCCTGTCAGAGAGATTGAGAAGAGTAGGCAACAAATTTAACATCAAAACTACATTTAAAACAACAAATACGCTTAAATCTATTATAACAAAAACAAAACCAAAAAACGCTACGCAAAACTCAAAAAATTGCATTTATAAGATTCCTTGTGAATGTAATAAGTTTTATATTGGAGAAACCTCTAGACCTCTTAATGTTCGAATAAATGAACATCAAAATTACATAAAGAAACGTCAGTTCGAAAAATCAAAAATTTGTGAACATGCTTGGGACCAAGGCCATAAAATACAATTTCAAAACACAACAATATTACACAAAGAAGAACACTGCACAAAACGAAAATTAAAAGAATCTGCCTTAATTCTGTTAAATGAAAACGACTGCATCGCTTCTACTTCCGTAGATTTCAGTCATGTCTGGTTGCCGATAATTAAAGATGAAATTAACAATGGGCATATCCTTTTGAACAACCCTATATCGGGATAGTTCATGAGGTTTTTTCCTAGGTTTTCCCTTATGACTTTAATGGGATCACTGAATTATCAGAATTCTTTGATCGCATTTTTTGGCAAATGCACTATCTTAAAAAGAAAGTCGTCCCTAGGAACGCCACAAATAAATTCTGAAGACAATTTTTCAAGTTCTTCCAACTTGAAAATTTTTTTTGATTTTAATGATCTTTGGAATTTCTTGTGCACCCTGTATATTTAAAAGCAAAGAAATTCCATAGTAACGTAAACATATTTGTCAAAATAATTGTCATATATTTCAATTTTACTTTATAAATTTATATCCATTGAAAACGAAATCCGACAGGATATTGAAACGTTTGGTTTTAAAATATACACAAGTTTGAACTCTGATGTGGTATTATTCCCAAGAAAATCTAAAATAAACTAGAAGATGCCACAAATAACATTCAGAAAACAATCCAAATTGATTCCCCGCCATAAATAATGCAAGGAAAACAAAATAATGTATTGATGTGATCACATCCACACAACCATTTCTTTTTATTATAAATTTTAATTTTAAAACTTCGTATAAATACTTTAGTTTTCATTTTGCACTCTTGTTTTCAATTAAGATATGGCTTAGTGTACCAGCCAATTTTTTATCTAATTTATTTTGAGAAGATTTATTATTGTTTATAATATAGTCAATGTTAAAAATGATCATCATTTTCACAGTAATGTAAATACAGACACACTCTGTATGTTAAATATTATTTCATTGACTACGGGGATAATAACAAATCTACCTCTAATTAAATCACGTAAACAAAAATTTGAATCATTGAAACGTTGGGATATGTCCGGTCAGTATCAGCACAGCTCGGTGTCTCCGTGCGGCCTACGAGCTCATTAATCCATATAGTTTGCATTAACTATCTTCTATCTCACACGCTAAGCGTTTTATATCATATCTCATAGAAGCTATATAAGTTTCACCGTGCGCTAGCCGAAATGCAGGGTGAAATATTCTTTCAAACGAATATAAGTCTTAATACAAGTGTGGATTAGAGCTTAAATTGTTTTTTGATAAATTCGTTGTTATTGAAATGAAATTTATTAAACATTTTTTGTTTTTTAAACATTATTAAAAGCTTGTTAAATTTGATGGTTCAGCCGCCTTAAGGGACAGCCGCCCCTGCTTGTATCCCAAAATTAACATCAGGATTTTTTGAAGACGAGAGATGTAAGACCGACAGGTGAAGTAACCTGTAAATTTTATCGTGACATTCTGTCCTAGGAGTTAAAGGAGAACAGCAATTACACGGAACGGTTCCAGATTCGGAACTTCTGTGTGCTAATTCTCTCGAAAATCCTAGATGTGGGTCTTACAACTCGCGTCTTCAAATTTAACGAAATGTATCAAATACATAAAGAAGTTATAGTGGGGAATGCTCGAAGTTTTAATATTAATAATATCCCTCAAAATCAACATTTTTTATCCACTCGATTCAAATTAGAGAGGCTATTCCAGACTGGCGCACATTCTATAAATGTTTCCGTTCATCGGATGTACGGCACCCTAACGCCACTGTATATATACTCACTGACAGAAAAATCCCAACACCCAAGAGGAGATATTTAAATTTAATATTGTTTTGGTAAAACATAGACATTATTATTAAGTTTGTCAATAATGTTTTTGTCCACCGCCGTTATCTATACACTCCTCAACACGTGTTGGCATTGATTTGATAAGGTTGTCTATTTCTACTTGAGGAATACTATCTCAAGCTACTTGTATTTCATTTCTTAGAACCTCCAAACCCCGTGGCGTCTGGGGTAAATTTCTGAGCCTTGTACCGATCATATCAAAAAAAAATCAACTATCTGGAACCGTATGAGGCCGAGCAATATCTTGTTGAATTATGAGATCCATGAGCCGATTAAAGTAAGAGGCTAAAGGTGACATACTTCAAATATGTAGTAGCACCCCATGTCATAACGCCTACTACTCGGTGTACATGTACTCAAATTGAGGTTGACGTCTTTCTCCTCGACGTCCTCTAACCCCTCTTCGGCCATCATGTCCAACCAAACTGAATCGAGATTCATTAGAGAAGACAACCTGATGCCATTCTATATGTATTCCAATGCTGTCGTTCTCTGCACCACTTTAGTCGTTGCCGTTGATGCTCAGCGGTCAGAGATGGTAAAAGATGGAGTCAATAATGCTGGAGTCCAAAAGTCCTTACACGGCGGTTAATACATACAAACCTAACCACTCTACAACCAACTTTCGAGTTGTCGAAAATCGGTCTCTGAAGAGCATAAGTCTTAGAAGTCGATACTGAACTTCATTTGTTCCCCTTCGCCGTCCGGTGCCAAGTTTTCTCCGATTTTTGGTTTTTATCATATCATGCTTGATACCAAGACATAATAGTATTGGATTTTTTGCGGATAGCGATTTCTCGAAATGAAAAACTCGCCTCCCGTAAACCAATATTTCGACCTCTTTTAAATTCGCTTGGCTGGCTATTCGACAGACACGTACTCTAGGTATTTTAATATTTAACGACTAAAATATTAGTAGCTGAAAAAAGATTTACCAAACTTTAACCAAATTTTACTTTAATTTACTAAACCATCTATATTTTTCCAAAACAATATATTAAATTTAAACATCTACTTCTGAATGTTGCGATTTCTTTGTCAGTGAGTATATATACAAAATAGTTTTTTGTTGGGAGTTAATGCCTTTTATTCTTCAGTCTGAATTTACATACTTCCCTTTATTGTGAGATGTTAGAATTTATGGTTTAGAAGTAGAATTATGTTTGTATACACAAAAACAATTACAGGGTTATTCACTACCGCTTAAGATCAGCATCCCAAAGTCATCTTCCTCTTCAAAATTATCGTATTCGTCTTGGTTTTAGCATTGTTTCATGATCTAGGTACCCTTAGATATTTGTTTTTCATCACTTCCCATTTAGTAATCTTGATAGCCTATTGGAACTACCTTAAGTCTACAGTATGCCTGATACCGTCTTCCAAACTTTAATTAGGTAACATTGTTTGATTTTGTTATCCAACTATTGTCCTGTCGTCTTCCCAACTGTTACGCATATTGCCATTTCAGGGGTTAAAACTGTGGTTAAAACTTAATACATGGTCCAAATTCCTACCCACTTTATTATTTTCCACACACTCATTGACACTCCGAATACCTTTATGAGTGAAGCAATATAAAGAGAGCAATTCACAGCGGAAACCGCATTAGAACAATTGAAATTAAGGCGTCAAAACAATTATAGAGTAAACAACGATAAAGTACAGTGAAGTAGAAGACACTCACTAGGAGTATCGCAATAAATAATACTATTCTGGCAATTGCACAAGAATATGTACATTTTCGATGATAAAAGCATTCACCAGTTGATAAGCATGGTAAGTAAATTTGAGAAGACGATATCAGTATTAGATGAGACATTACAATGTCATATAATGCCAATTTAGCCAGAGAAAATAATATTAGTTCAATATGTTTTATACCAATAGTCATCGAATTAGGAAAACCGGACTAAAGAGTAAAATCACAGAAATGGCAATGGAGTGAACAACTGACAAGAAGACAGAACGTAGGTGGAAAACAAAAATACTTCAGTGTTACTACAGGATGATGAAAAGACCAACGCTCTATTTGGGTTTGGCGGATATTGCTACATGAGACAACAAGAAGAACTATATTTTTTATTTAAATACATACAACTTTCTATGAGGACCAATGGATATATAAATAAGTAGCTGTTTCATTATATTAATATTCGTGGAAGTATTTCAGGCCATTCCAAACTGCTATAACTGATTAATTCTTTGCAATTACGAAATTATAAACGAACATGTAAGGTGGTATACACCATTTAATAATGTTTGAATATTCCTTATGGTATATGTATAATGATAATATGATATACACCCACATCCTTGATTTGCTACTCAAATTGCAATTGAATGATTAAGTCACTATATTATCTAACTCCACATTTTTTTTGAAATTCTTTCTACTATTATCATGCCATTTTAGCTTAGAACATGAACATGTCCAAATCGATGGTGCAAGCAGTTTAATTCAGCCAGGAAGAACCAAAACAATCCCTCCAGGCAGTGTTGTCCGGAATCCATAAACTGCTAGAACGACCACAAAGCACTGACCACAGAGGGGCATGTTACAGGTGTGGACGGACAGAATACTTTTAACGAGACTGCAGAGGCTATCTGAACAGTCATCGACCAACAAAACAACCAGTGACCTTCAGCCAGTCAGCATAACGGGGCGAATGCTGTCTGACCCTATACCAGCCTATCCGTTTCTCGAGTCTGACAGGGGGAACAAATACATTCTGGTCGCAGTGGATTTTTTCAGCAAAATGGCTTGAGGGATATGCGATACCCAATCAAGAGGCAACGGGGCTGCTAGTAGAACAGCTATTTAACAGGTTTGGCGTCCCGTTAGAACTACTTCAGACCAAGGGCGTAACTTCGAATATAATGTACTCTAGAAGATCTGTACGATGTTGGGTATCAAAAAAACGAGAACAACACTATTGCACCCACATTAAGGCTAATTCAGTCGGGTTCCAAGAGATTGACAAAGTCTGGCTGTACAACACCCAATGGAGCAAGGGTAAATCTCCAAAGCTTACTCCTGTCTGGGATGGTAAATATGATGTGGTCAAGAGGACTAATGACGTCGTCTGCTGCATCCGTCGAAACCCCAGAGCTAAGTTGAAGGTGGTCCATTTAGATTGGCTCATTCCCTACCATGGAGAGGATGTTTCTGATCAGGACGATCGGAATTAAAGGGAGTGTAGTGTTGTAAAATTTATAAACACTGTCCATGGCGAAAGTAACGTAAAACAGTATACACATCAGTTTCTAGAGTTTTCAAAATGAGCAAGAACTATCAATCTGGACACTGTGCGAACAAAGATAGAACGACCAGAAAATTCGGCGAACGCTATAAAAGGCGGTATTAATTTCAGTAGTTAGTGAGTAGAGCGTACGTATTGTTATGATTTCGATGTTATTGTATTAGAATCAGCTGTTGAGAATTTTTGATGCTTACGTGTAAATAAAAGTTCTCGAAAGTGAAGTGAATATTAGTTTTTTTTTAATTTTTTGAAATATATATATATATATATATATATATATATATATATATATATATATATATATATATATATATATATATATATATATATTGTTAGGTACCTAGGTACACAAATAAGTGCTTATTCGATGCAAATTAATTACCCGTTTATGAAAAATATTTCCGAAGTCATTGTACACGAATCGGTCACCCTGGTCTCGGCGGAGATGAATATCACTTCTAGAAGTTTAAATACAAAATGCTATCATGGGATACCTCTTTTTAAATGGTCCTTTTTCTCCAATCATTTGACACCTATTTCTTTTAAATCAGTTATTTGTTACAGAGTAATACCATTGTAAACTTTCAAATTAAAATAATTGTATTGAAAAATTCTATCAGCTTTAGGACCGTTTGCTAAACTATAAGCTAAGAGCATGTGAAGAGAAATATGCTATAGTAATTATAGTTTAACTGAAATATTTATTTTAACTCCAAAATTATTGTTATATACATGCGATAATATCAAATTTATGTATTTGTCAAAAGATATGAAGATGCCAGTCATTAATTTATGCAAAAAGCTACTTAGTTCATTCAAAAACAATACAAACGTGCACAAATATGTCATTGTCAATTTTCATGTTTGGAAAATTTTATTAATTTATACATATTTAACGTTATGTCGTAGTTTTTGAAGCCGAACATTGATGTTATTATAATTTAGACATTTAAAAGATATTTGGACTGACCTGAAAATATTTTAAATCGTTTCTTGATACAAAAATTTAACACTGTTCTCACGAATATTTACCCAGACAACTTTTGTAGCATATATACCTGCCTTCTCCATTATGGACACACATATAATAAGTTTTCAAATATTCGATTTAAGTCAAGAATCTCAACGAAAATGTTGACTCTAACAAACGCTGTCTATCATCTAACACTTTTAAAAGGGATTTATTGGAACTCTAAAGCTAGCAGAGGAATCTTGTAATCTCGATTTCTTTAGAAATGTTCTGTCTGGCATATTGAAACTTCTTTCAGAAATGTGATTATGTAAAATGTAAAGTGCAAATAATAGAAAAAAAATTCATTGGACGACAATAAAAGATACAAGGTCGATATACTTGTGAAATATGTCAACTAATAGCATATCTAGATGTTATGTTTAATTTTCCTTCAACTCCGATATAAAAATAAATTAAAAACTGTGAATAATTTATTTATTATATGTCTATTACAACTTTGAGATTTATAATTAATAATATAAAAAGTGTGTTAGATTGAACACCAAACAATTTTTAAGCTATAATCTGTAAATGTAATACGTGAATACGTAATAGTAAAAAATGTTGTTACATATCTACTGAAATTTCGGTATTCAACTCCCTTTATTCTCATATTATAAAGATTTTCCTCCCATTCTTAGCTGAAATATATGTAGAGCATTTTCTGTAGTGAAAACTATTATGAATTTTATCAAAGTAACTACGCTTGAAAAACATCCCAACTTTGACACAATTACTGTATAAAATAAATCACGAATAGTCACTTCTTTATAATTGTATGTACAGGGTGAGTTTGTCTTGATGATCAGTATAGAGATCTCGGAAACTAGCGAACATAGAGCAATGGTTAAACTGGGAAAGATTTGCAGTTTTACTGGCCCAATTTAATGACACCTTCAGATTTTTGTAAAAAGTCATAGCTTACTAGATATTTTGAAAAAACGAAATGCTGTCGATTTAGTCAAATCCCTCTAGCTCCTTTGTTTTTGATTTTATAAAAAAAGTGTAAATTACAAAATTGAAGGGAATTGTATCCCGAATGTGATTGTCATATCCTCGTTTGCGTGACAGCTCTCGTTTTCTAGATATGACACAAATTTATCTTTTTTTGAATGGAAACCATAGTTGGCTATGACCTCAAAAAATCGGACATTCTTTTGAACGATATAATACTCGATATAGTTATTCATAAAAATAACGGAGTTATGGATGCTTTTCTTTCTTATTTTCACTTTTACCATAGTTAGCCATGATTGATTTATTAATAACTATTCCAAAAAACATTGAACGATTTTTTTATTAGGCATATCAGATATAACGAAAAAACTAAATAAGTAGGTACTTACTAAAAACTTAAGAAATTAAATACATAATAATGGTTACAATTTATGTTCGAAAAGTCCACCATTGTCATTTAGACAAAAATTGCTTCTGTTTAAGTTTGACATTACCGCTTTCCTCACAGACCACCTATCAATTTCTTCAATTGCTTGTAATATCGCCTGCCATAGGTCACCAACTGTCTCATACTTTCTTTTGTATACTTTGTTTTTTAGCGCACTCCATAAATAGAAGTCTATAACTGCCAAATCGGGAGACAGGGATGGCTATCTGCATGGGCCATTTCTTCCTATCCAAGAGTTTGGATAGATATTATCTAATACCGAGTTATGAGCAGGTGCTCCATCATGTTGGAACCACTCAATTTCTAAACGAGTTCTCAAATTCAAATTATGTTACATGTCTTGAAAAGTTTATTGCAAGAAATGCAATTAGCGCTCCCCAGTTAGTAATTCGTCACGTCGATGTTCGTCACCAGCATGCAAAGTTTGTACGTGTGGAACTTGTGCGCTTTCAGTACCTTAGCTACAGTTCGTTGAGATGAGCCAGCTTCTGCCGCAATCTCACGAGTTGAGGTAGATGGATTTTGATTTACCATTGCCAAAACATTTATTTGTGCTGCTTCGGTAATTTGATTACGTTACTTTGGTGGTTTAGTCACAGATCCATATCTGCGTAAACTATCGTAAAGCCTCTTAAATGTACATAGAGCAGGTTGACGACGATTAAAATATCGATGAAAGTATTCCAAAGCTGCACGAACTGAATTTTTATGGCATATGATATAACATTCCACCATATTCAGTTTTTCTTCGTTAGAATATTCCATTTTATCACGAAAACTTGTCAATATCGACTGTCAGTTCAGCACTACTAATGGAATTACTCTCAAATGAGGAAACGTCAAAGTGATAACAATCTTTTTCATGACTACCTACTTTAAAAGTAAAAATAAGAGAGAAAAGCATCCATAACTCCGTTATGTTTATGAATAACTATATCGAGTATTATATCGTTGAAAAGCTCTAAAAATATCCGATTTTTTGAGGTCATAGCCAACTATGGTTTCCAGTCAAAAAAGATGAGTTTGTGTCTAATTTCGAAAACGAGAGCTGTCACACAAACGAGGAGATGACAGTTATATTCGGGATACAATTCCCTTCAATTTTGATTTTTACACTTTTTTATAAAATCAAAAACAAACGAGCTAGAAGGATTTGACTAAATCGACAGAATTTCGTTTTTTGAAAATATCTAGTAAGCCATTACTGTTTACAAAAATCCGAAAGTTTTAAATTGGGCCAGTAAAACTGCAAATATTTCCCAATTTAACCATTACTCTATCTCCGCTAGTTTCCGAGATCCCCATACTGATCATCAAAAAAAAAATCATCCTGTATATGCGGTGTATATGAAAATGAACCTTGCTATTACTTAGTTCAGATATAGTGCATGTTCAATTCTATAACAAAGATATACATATATAGGGTGTAAACGGTTTGAGTGCAAATATTTTGGGAAATGACAATTTTGGTAAAAACAATTTTTACAAAAAAAGTTTTCTCAAGAAAAATGGAAAAGTCACAAATTTTGACCCTATTTTTACAGTCACCTGTACATAATTTTGCTTGCAAAATGCTTGTAAAGCTCGAAATTTAAATTCTAAACAGTTTCTATGCGCTCACTAATCTCAATTTCATTAAGAAACCATTTTTTCAGTTTTCAAATTAAATAAATCTACCTAGCAAATATGGTTTATAAAGTTTAGCCGTAGTTTTTTTTTTAATTTTCAACGTCGTGTTTGTTTCCTAATATGTTATTTAGAAAAACTGGCTAAAGAAGCGTAGTTTATGTGTTTGAATATCTGTTGTGATAATTTTGGAATTTATTTATTCTGTAAATAAATAATAATATGATTAATTAATTAGTTTGGCAATATCCAATTTAAAATAGGTACTCCAGAAATCTGTTGAAGTAGTTTGTGAAAGTTATTTCTAAATCATAAGTAAAACGCTTTTTGTTTTCGTGTTCTTCAATTTTATGCATAAAAGAATTACGCAAATTTTAAAGGATACCTCCAAACATTTTTTTAAAAACGACAACGTTTGGAAAACGTTTATTTCTTAAATGATTCATTTACCCAACTCAAGCAAATCGTCGACAAAATATACTTATTCAACACAAAACTCTGCAGTGCAATTTGCGTGGTCAAGGTCATTTTTTTACTAGTAAGAGAAAAGGGCAAAATTGAGTGTATCGTCCGATAAGCGATGTTGTCGCATTGACAATAATTTACTTAACATATATGTTGTTGATTGTTAAAGCCCGTAGACCATTGATTTATCACATTTTTCGGTTAGGCTTAATGTATTTCCATATAAAATATATGCACTTAACTGTTTGCATGTTGTATATATATATACAGTAGGCCTTAATAACCAAGAAAATCTCTAAAACATATTAAGTAAATTATTGTCAATCCGGCAACGTCGCTCGCGTTCGAAGCAGATTCACTTTTAGCGCGAATTATAAAGGAATGCCGACAAAAAAATAAACACCTGTGTTTTTGTATTGACTGATGATATTGACCTTAGAATTAAATAAAAATGTATGAAATATTTTGTTGAAAATATTTACGTTTTTAATACAAGGTATTGCAATTAGAATTTGTATTTGGCGGTTTCTTTTATGCAATTATAAAAAGTTGGGTAAATATAATATTCAACTCAAGAGATCTGTATATGTAGTTTTTTACCAGTTAAATTATTCGAAGAGTCATTATTACTGATTTAATTAATATTATTTATATTAGACAAGTAAATATGTAATCCTACTTACCAAATTTATTATAATGATAGAACTGAGTTGAAACAACGGATTATTCACAGCAAATGTTCAAAATGCCCACCATTACTATTGACACAAGCACGACACCGTTTAATCCAATTTGCACGTATGCGAGAAAAAATTCCTGGAATATGTCGGATTTCGTCAGCAGCGTCAAAAATGCGTTGTCTAAGGTCATTCTCGTCAATAATTGGAGTCGTGTAAACCTTACTTTTCATGTGTCCCCATAAGTAGAAATCTAAAGGATTGAGATCAGGAGATCTTGCTGGCCAACGTATATGTCCGTTTCGACCAATCCAACGACGGGGAAATGTTCTATTTAAGAAGTCGACAACTAGATGACTTGCGTGGGCAGGTGCTCCGTCATGTAAGTACCACATATTGTAACGTGTTTGTAGGTTCACTTCATCTAACAAATCTGGTAGCGTGTTGTTCAAAAAATAAAGGTAATTCTCACCTGTCATACGTGCAGGCAGTATAAATGGCCCAACCAAGTATTCACTAACTATTCCAGCCCACACGTTAACTGAGAATTAGTGTTGAAATACTGACTGGCGTATTTCGTGCGGATTTACCTCAGACCACGAATGCGTATTATGAAAATTTATTATACCATTCCTATTAAAATTTGCTTCATCTGTTGTTAAAATATTGTTCACAAAATTAGGATATTGTCGATGTTTTCTGAGGAACCAACGACAGAGTCTTGGTTGAAAATCATCAATTGAAAGCCCTTGAACCCGCTGCCTGTGATATGGATAGCAGCTCACTTCCAATACTCCGTGTGCTACGATATGGGTTGATATCGATAAGGTCTAGTATTTGATCCTCAGCAGCTAAGATACGATTATGTCGCTGTGGTCTGCAATTGTTTATTTTTGGTATTACACTACCTGTTTCCAGAAGCCTCGGCGAAACAGCTACGAATGCCCTAGCATTGGGCAGGCGTCTGTTTGGAAACCTTTCCCTGTATAACATTCTTGCTATTCTGCCATTACGTCTGCTTTCCCAATAAATTAAGAGAATGTCATGTCTTTCTCTAATTGTATAATCGGCCATTATTTATCACAAATAAATACTGTCGCACTATTCTTAATTTTCGAACTTACACACAAATCACAACCGATTTTATTTATTTAAAAAATATATTAAATGGAAAGCAAACCACGAAGTCTACATCAAATAGATATCATTCAAATCACTTTACCGTTTATCTATTCTTATCTACAAGAATCGAAATCGCAAAAAGCAATCGTAACTCTCAGTCGTCGTTAAAGTAAAAAATGTAGTAAATAAGTTGGTCTGTATGCCACGTTGCCATATCTATTCGGAGAAACTTACACTAAATTATAAAAGCATATTTCGAGTTTAATTAATCAATTTTCATTTTTAATGTGGCTATTAAAGATGTACAAGCTATTGAGTATTTACATATTTAGATTTACCGACATTTTGAAATCGAAATTATTGTATGATTCACTGTAGCAAGGGCTACATAAAATCTAACTTTATGTGTTCTTTTTGGCAAAACTATAGTTTCTTTTAGAAAATGTTATAAAGCTCTTTCATTTGTTTTTGCCTGAAGTATTGTTCTTCAAAATCTTTGCACTCAAACCGTTTACACCCTGTATATATATATATATATATATATATATATATATATATATATATATATATGTCTAGTCGTAGGTTTTCACGGATGGAACAATGTGAAGAAATATTTATTCGGGAATACATCCGTTCGTTATATTTATTCATCTTTGAATCCTGCAGACGTTTCGCCAAGGTCTCACTTGCCATTCTCAATGTGTTGTTACGGTGTTACTCAGTTCAACGTAACAACGCAACTGATATCAGTATTCGAGTAACTAGAAGCGAAAGCAGAAGGCTACGAGAATTATGCGAACCGACCTGAAGAGGGCAGATGTGACTCTGCCGAAACGTCGTCATTTTACCATCGATCCCGGCAGGGATTAGTTATCAACTACGCGGATGAATTCCCGGAAACCACCTAAAACATATATATATATATATATATATATATATATATATATATTATCGTTATATTTTTCCAGATATATTTTCAGTAAATTGTATTTATTTATTTTTGAAATCATTGTATAACAACGAGGTTCATTTTCTAATTCAGCGTTGCTATTTTTCAAGGGAATATATCAATTTCTGCAAGTCACTGAGTAATCACCTGACGATAAAAAAATGGAGGTTTTCATAACTTAGCTTCGAAAATCTTTTCGACATTAGGGCTTCGGCAAAAACCTTGTAATAATATGATTGAATAAAATATTTACTTAGTTTAATTCACTTTTTATTTTTCACTTCTCGTTACAATTTTCAGCAAACACTATGCCATTCTAGTATCAAATATAGCTAATATGTCATCCACGCATCCATACCCTTAGAAAATACTGGAATTCATTCTTTGCATCAACTTTAAAACTGTCCATAAACAAATTGGCAAGGTTCGGCAACAAGGGGTTTCCCCTTCCTTTTCCCCATAAAATTAGTCCCCAAAAATTAAAAAAATTTTGACTCGGACACAATTTTATAAGGAAAAGTAACTCATCAATCTCTGCCTTAGAAAATTGTTTTTAACCACTTCGGTAATTGAGCACAGAAGGCAGTGCAAACTGTTTAGTGTTCACTTCCATGTCGTAGGCTAATGGTACTTGACTTGTCATTTTTTTATTGTTTATTACAGTTCTCAAAAATATATACAATGCACAATACTTCAAATGGTCTCCTGAAAAATTGAAAAATAGAGTGATATCTTTTTCGTAATTTAACTATCGCAGTTCTTTATTAAGAAACTGCTTTAATAATATCTGCTTCTTGCTTGCTAGCTGCAGGTAAAATAACAAATTTCACGAGAATCATTTTTGCTTCGGTATTGATATAAATTATACAGAATCAGATCCTGGGCATAAATTTGAACTGTTTTTCCTTTGGAGCTGAACGAACTTACGAGATTATTTGCGATTAAGTCAACAGCGATATATGAGTTTCATTTAATCTGGTATTTAAAATTCTCTCATCTTATAATTTTTATTGATTATATTCATAAGTCTTCGTTTTGTACATGTTTTTATTGCATATTTATTTCTTAGCTAGTTGGTAAATAAATTTAAATAAATCCTCTGGGCAATAATCGGTGATTTGCTGTTCTCTTTGGTCGCTAGCCATTGAGGAGCATGGAGATCTTTCCTATGTGATTTGTGCTAGCTATTAAATGTTGATCTAACGATTTTTAATTACCGGATCTTTTATTTATTAAATACCGCATTATTTATCTATTAAATAATATCGTCCAATCCGTCGAAATTTGATGAAACTGGGTTAGTATTATTTATATCATTTTGTGTTTTATAGTTAAGTACAATTTGATCGATCGTCTATATATTCAATATATTCAGGTTTTCACGGGTACTAAATATATCAAGCGGTTTCCGGGAATTCATCCGCGTAGTTGATAACAAATCCCTTTCGGGATCGATGGTAAAATGACGACGTTTCGGCAGAGTCACATTTGCCCTCTTCAGGTCGCTTCTCATACTTCTCGTATCCTTGCTAAGTATTTCAACAACACAACAGCTAAACAAATACCTATACCAACAACTCCAACCGTTTGCAGAAGGGGCAGACACATAAATGAAAAATTCGGCTCATGTCTGACATAATTAGGAAAACGGTCTTACAAACAACCAAATTGTAAGCTTTGAGGTAGTGTCCCCTTTTCACCACCTTTCCTATCGACAAAGCCTTGGATATTATAGTAGGAAAATACAAATCACCTCAATACTTTGTAGACGTAACAACGAACCGTTGAAGAACATTTATTTTGTTTACGAGAAGCAACGATACAAACAAGTGTAAGGAGATCTAATGGTATATCCACTTTCGCCAGTAAAATTAAACCTCTTTATGAAGAACCTGGAGGAGTTGACACTAAGATCAGCCACTCTTAAATCCAGTTTATGGTTACGGTATGTGGATGATACCTTTGAGATTTGACCTCATGGCAGTGCATAGCTCCACACGTTTTTAGATCAATTTAACAGCATTCTATGCAATATAAAATTTACCATGCAGGTCGAAGACAATACAATATCAAACAGGAAAAGGGCAATTTAAAAACAGTTCTGAGATAAAACGGATTTACAGACCGAAATATATCAAAAGCCCTAAATTCAAAAATGAGATAAACAGACAAGGTGCATGAGACACAAATATATAAGGCTTATTTACAGTACGTCAAGTGAGAATTCTACTGAGACACAATATCGATTCTATTTTCAATACCGACAGGAAAATCAGCACCGTGTTGAGGAATCAAAGACGAGGATTGCCTTAGATCAACAGGGAGTGCACAAGATTCCGTCTGCAGACTGTCACAACACTTATGTGGGGCAAACTAACAGAAGAATTCAAGACAGATTTGATAAACAACAACGCCATAAGAAAGCAAGAAATAACATCTATTGCGGAACACGCCAACACGACGTCACACCGAATAGACTTTGATAGTACTATCAAATAGGGATCATCTGAAATCAAGACTCGTAAAAGAGGCAATTGAAATCGCGAAGAAGCCTCACAGTCTAAACGCATACAATGAAATCCAGAACTTCTGGAATTTTTGGAAAATTCTATTAAACACCGTACCGGTCCGGCACGCCCTGTAACAACTCAACCAGAAATAACCAATCAGCAAGCGGGAGGCGTGGCTCCTTAGCGCCAAAGGCCAATCGCACGCATCCATTCACGGCACCAACCGATCAGCGCCGAACCGCGACTATATAACAGCACGGGCTACTGAACATTCGAGTAACTAGAAGCAATCGTAAGCCGAACGATACTAGGATTATGCGAACCAACCTGAAGAGGTCAGATGTTAATCTCCCGAAAAGTCGTCAATTTACCACCAATCCTGGCAGGTATCAGTTATTAACTGCGTTGAATTCCCGGAGACCACCTAATACATATACGTATATAACAGAACTTTCATTTAAAAATTAACTTTTACAATATCTTTATAAAGAAAAGACAAAAAAACATGTTAATTTGTAGTTACTGAGGGACACATTTTAGACGTATCGGTCACCCTGCAGTTTCAACCCCTAAGTGGGGTGAATATCACTTCTACTTATTTAAATAAAAAGGAGTATCATGTGATACCTCTTTTAAAATACCCCTTTTTGCCAATTTTTTGACACATCATTTTTTAAAATCAGATTATATTTTATAGAATAATGACCTAGAAACATTAAAAAATACAAATTTTGAATTGTAGTTGAAAAAACATGAGTATAAATACCGAGATAAACGAGTGAGAAAAAATCTTTAAATGTTTTTGCGAAAGATATTTGTGACTGTAAATGTAAACATTTTATTAGTAGTTATTTCGATGTATACTGACCATCAAATTTCAATAATGGTTTATTCTTCACAAGAAAGAATTGAGATAATATTAAGTTATGGGGATGAATAACGCTGTGCACGCAGAACTGCTCAAGTTCTTCATCAAGTTAAAAACATTGGGCATCAGTATGTGTTTGATTTGTTTCACACATTTCAAGAAACTTGAAGTGTGTGCAATAAAATTGTCATGAATCGTAGAGTTTCAACTGAAGCTGCACAGGTTGAGATTTTAGGTCATTTTGCCACGGATCCTCAACTATCAATGCCAAAAGTCTCCGGCTTAACAAATATTTCCGTCGCCTCTGAGTATCTAACATTATGCCCAAATAAATTCTTTCCTTATAAATAAACGGTTTACAACAGCTTGCTGAGGATTGTTATCACAGAAGGTTAGAATTCTGCGAATTAATTTCGCAAAGGGCAAATACAGACCCTAATTCTATTAAAAATATTTGTTTTTCTGACCAAACAGGTCCTTTTTCAATGGATTCGTGAATAAACATAAGTCTAGATACTTGGAAAAAAACAATTCATAAGTCTTTCGGGAAGAGTGCAACCAAGATCTTCAGAAAATCAACGAATGGGCTGGAATTTTCGGAAATAAAATTATTGGCCCTTTATTCGGGAAAATTTTACAGGGGAATTGTTTTTAGACTTATTAGAAAATATGATAAATCCCCTTATAACCGAATCTTTAGAAAACCAAATAGATCAAGAAAGAACTTTGTTGCTAGACGAACAAAAATTATTTTGTCAAGAGGACGGAGTACCTCCACATTATGCCTTTGCTTAATATACATTTCCAAATAAATGTATTGGAACAAGGGCTCTATAGAATGGCCAGCAAGACAACCCGACCTAACGCCCCTTGACTTTTTTTATGGGGACATCTAAAAGGAGGAGTGTGCGCGGATTACACAAGAGACGCTTCAAGAAGTGCGAGAGGAATTCCAGCTACGACTTTACGATTGTCTTACCAACAATGGCGGACATATTGAACATCTAATTTAAGTTCAAGGTTATTCTGTCGCTAATACAATATTAATAATGTAAATACAATGTAAAAAATAATCATTTTAATTTGAAAATTTACAATGGCATCACTGTGTAAACAAAATAATCTGATATAAAAAAAATCATTCGCAAAAAGGAGAATTTAAAAAAGTGGTATCACATGAAACCCCGTTGTATTTAAACTCATAGAACTGATATTCACTCCCGATTAGGGGTTGCAACTGCAGGATAACCGATATGTGTCAAATGTGTCCCAACGTAATTATAAATAAACGTGTTTTTTAGTCTTTTTCTTTTAAAGATATATATATATTTTAATTTATTTGGAGTGACTAGTTTTTAAATGAAAAGCTTTCATATATATATATATATATATATATATATATATATATATATATATATATATATATGATTTATTTTTTGTATTTATCGGAATATTTAAATTTATTTTTTTGGTAATCCAACATTTTCATTAAGCACGCAAACTTATTCTAATTCACTCTTGGCATTCCTGATAAAATTTACAAATAATTCAGCTAGAATTTTCGTTCCCTATAGTTTTTTGTATCTTTAAATTGCATTGGTGAATCAATTTAATTTCGTGACTTTAATAACGGTTAATTAAAACCACAGTTGCAATTGTATCTATACCAAACATATCTCGTTATTAATTTAATTAATCAACTTAATTTAATTTATACTCATGTAAATATATTTTTTTGTTTATATTAAGGAAAGTTAAATTGTGAAATATCTTACTTTTGAAAGAATTTTGTCCCTATATCTGTAGTATTCTAAAACTTTACAAAACTTTCCTTCGCGGTAGAGTTTTACTTCAACGATCTTTTAAAAATTATAGTGAGCTGAGAGATTTATTGGCTAGGAGAGTCTCGGCAAATTAATTAATTCAGATCATAATACTAAATACTTCATTTATTTATTTCACATACGTCTGTTGAATGGGGCTCTGTGTATCACCGAATGCGAACAGCGGCTACTAATAGACGTCGAGCGGGCTACAGATAAAATCATGTATAATGATATTCGAATATCTGCATAAGTTCTAATAATGTTCCCGTATAATAAGCACCTAGTGTGCCAACCTGCTCTGGGAGACTAATTTGGTAGCAGCCTTTCAAAATCGATAATTTTGGGAAGAAATTTTAAAATTTACGATTTGTTGCTGGGAAACGTGTAAATGGTCGGCAGACAATTTGATGGAAGTAAAATGGTTGGCAGAGGGTAAAAAAGTGGCTTTTTTGTTTAAAAAAAGTTAAAGCTCATGAAAAAATTATGGCAAATAAATAATATGCAAAAAGGCAGATAAAAAAGAAAGATAACATCGAGGCAGAAAACGATGAACAGTGCGGTCTAAAGCACACTCCACGATCCGACACCGCTCTTCGAGGGTTCATAAGTGATTCTATTTTTAAGAACTAAAATTCAGAGGCGAATAGTTTTTTTTAAGCTAAAAACATACTCTATCTAATAATATAAAATAACTCATTTAAAAAATTAATAACTGTGAACAAACCGAGTACAAAATAGAAAAAAAGCTCAAATGCTAATTAGAATATTTCTTTATATTAACATAAATTATGTCTAAAAAATATTGACCTAATTTGTTTCGCTATTGTCTGATTTATCGTATTCCACATGATTTTCACTTTCGCATTCAATATCACTTTCTGATTCCAGGTCGGGTGATTCTGAAAAAATAAATGTAAATGACACATGTTGCAAAAACTAGAGAATTAAAAGCACTAGTAAATATTCGTACCTTCTGTCGGCTGTTGGTCGATAATAACATTTTTCACACTGGGTAGTAATCCAATCCATTGGTGTCCATTGAACCATTGAAATTCATACTTCTCATCAGTTTTTAACTATCCCATGTATTCAGGTAGCATGAAAGTTGGACTTATTCTGTGAGCATGGCTCCATAATTTGGCAATATACCGAGAGAGTAAAAATTGCGATATTAATTCAGCTCTAGAAGAAGGTATTGACGAGGCTTCAAAATTTAGTAATCTTTTTTAAAATGGTTCATTCTACCTTATAGTTTTTTTAAAAATAGTTTGAATCGAACATTATTAACTGAAATGAGTGATTTCATTACATACACTGAACTTAAAATTTTTTAAATAACTGGAAATATATTATTTCGGTTACAATCTTGACTGCCTAGTCCAGCAAATGGGTTTTGGTAAAGATTTACAAAACAGTTCTCTATATTTTTAGTACAAAGATGACACATTAATTATTGGCTTTCTATTCAAAATAGCTGTTTGAATCCAAACTTCACAATTTGTTTTTAATTTGCACATCTTAGAGAAGTATATTTATATCAGTACATTTTATTACGATGTGTGACTCTTTCGTAATATTACATGCATAAACTATTTTTGTGTCAGTTTCGTCAAAATCTACAAACGTATAAATATCATTTATTGAAAATAAAACATTCTCGTTATAAACTTTATATTTAGTAAATCTGTTTCATTTTCTAAGAAATTTTTCAGTACTCTGCCAATGTGAAATTAAGAAAAGGACAAGAGCTTCCTTGAAATTAATTAAAAATCTGCAGCTCTTACTTGATCAGTTCCATAAATCATATTCGTATGCTCATCAAAAGTATTGCTTCGGAGCTATCTTTCATAATCTTTAATCGAGGAACTCAAATAATAATCAAAAATTAAGTGGATCTCACGAGCTCTGCTTGTGCTTATTATCATCTGCAGCATTTTCAATTGCAATAAAATTTGCAAAATTCAAGATTTTAATTTGTTTGATAGTTTCCTCAAACCTAGTCGATGATTCTGCGTAGTGAGAAATAAATTTTTCTCATAATGAATTACCTTCTTTTTTTGCATTTAATAAGATGTTACAGACGTGTTGGGAAGCTGCATTTGTTGCTTTTCAAAATCTCGGTTGTTCATAGTTATAATTTTTTTTAAATGTCTTATTTTATACTATTAGAAAGGGTAAGTTTTTATCTTGAAACCTATTCCTCTCTGAATTTTATTTCTTAAAAATTTGATTACTTATGAAGCCTCAAAGAGCGGTGTCGGAGTGTGGAGCGCGCTCGAGACCGGGCTATTCAGTGTCGTCTGCCTCGATGTTATCATTCCTTTTTTTTTGTCTGCCTTTTTACATTTGCATTTAACGTTCAATACTTATTTTTACTCATGAACTTTATCATTTTTTTACAAAAATAAACGCTACTTTGTTGCCGTCTGCCGACTATTTCGATTCCATGAAATTGTTTGCCAATAATGTACACGTTTCCTAGCAACAAATCGTAAATGTTACATTAGTCTTCCTTAGCGCGTAGGCAGACTTTGTGCTTACGGTTCGAGAACATTAACAGAAGTTATCAAGCTGTTCAAATAACATGTACCTTATACATAATTTTTTATGTAGCCGCTCTTAGACTATAAGGAAAGTTGTCTCGCCTTAAACTCACCTCTGAGTTACACGGTCACTACAACAGTTCGTCATCGACTACCTAGACCACTCCAAGCAAGAAAAATATGCCTGAAACACAATCAGTTTCTATCAAGCCCTACAGACTCTTGGAAGACCCTATACAGTGCCTAGAGACAGTCACTTTTTCCATGCTAGATGCATTTGAATAACTGTCTACAGTTAAGTCTTCATTCATGTTTAAAATAAGTACATTGAATTTGTTAATTCTTTGTATAATAATTTCTTTCACCTTGCAATTTAAAATAAAATTGTTATTCATAATTCTGGTGCTTCTTATTTTGTTGCTTCATCCACTGCTTGTCGCTCTTTTTTGTTAAGTGCACAAGTCAAACGTTAAATAAACGTGAACTCACCCCTTCCCGAGTCTGATCTGATGAATAAAAGAGAACTTTTAACTTTAGAAGGAATAGAAGAAAGTTCTGTATTTGATGCAATTAGTACATATATGCATAATATTTAAAAACATGCCCGTTTATAACGAATGCTGTGGAATAAACTCAGACTTAAAGTGACACAATTTCCCAATATTTTTGAAGCAAAAACTTCTTAAAGGAGTCCTACACTTTCACACAAGGAAAGAGATGAGTATGGTATTGTAATGTAATAATTTATATTTAATAAAGAACCGAATTCATCTGACTTAAAATAAAAACCGTTTATTTTACTATTTTCAGACATTCTTATTTTTTATCTGATTTATGGAAATATTCTGTTGAATATTTTAGGGCATTTTTATATATCTTTCTCTTTCTCCGTCTCTAATTTGTATTCTTTTTCTATATTTTTCAAATATTTTTTTAACTTTTATTATTTGGACCACTTTCTATAAATGAATGTATTTGTCTATTATTTTCTGAACCACCCTGTACTTCAATAACTTAACTCCACACAATATTGCACAGTCCTAATATCATTAAAACCACCCTGTATAAGTACAAATCCTCTCATACTATTGCCTCTTTCTGTTTCTCTATTGTTTAAATTATTCTTGTATACCATTGATTTTACCTCGTCCCATATGTGTAGTATTCCATTTATACAACTGCTCATGGTCTACCCTATATAACAAAATTCACCTTTTTGAACAACATTTTATGACTATAATTTTTACTCTACCATTTATTTCAACCACTCGGTATATGCAACTGCTTCGAAATTTTTTTGAACCCATGTCTATTATAATTATATTATGCCCCGTCCTATAATTCATATATCCTAACTGCTTATGCTTATATAACAAATTTTTGATACACCCTGAATACCAATAATTTTACTCCACCCTTACTACTTTGTATAAGTAACTTATATAACTGTAGTTCTACTCCACCTTATATTTCAATCATCCTGTATACTAAACTGCTTCTAACATTTATTAAGCTCTCTGTATAAATGTAATTATAACGCAAATATCCACTCTGTATACCTATTGGTTTGCTCCACTCTTATTTCAACCATCTTGTATACGCAACTAATTATGTGCGACCCATTACAATATTTTTTGAACTAACCACCCTGTATAACTAATTTAATTCCAACTTATATTTCAACCATCCTTCTATACAACTCCTTATGTGCCACCTAATATCAAATGCACGCCGTATACCATACAGAAGAGATAGCCGACATAACAATTTTTTGCTGTTTCACGCAAACAAACACCCTATGCGATATATTTGCATGGCAAACCTGGACATTTAAACTAGATATTTATGATGAAAACATTTACCATGATGTTTAGTTTTTTTGCATATATTTTTCCGATTTTCAGAAAAATGGTATGTTTTACTTTATAGAAAAATATACGGAATCAAGCTGGAAACTTGGTAGAATACAATTTATAATATTCCAATTGCTTGAGTAGTTTTAGAGAAAACAGTGAAGATTCAATGAAATTCACTGAAATGTAGTCCCTTAATTACTGTCTTTTTCTGATTTTCTGGAAAACCGTAAATCTCACTTTATAGAAAATTATATGGTACCTTACTGTAATATTTCTTAATACAATGCCGCTTAAATCATCAAATTTGCCAAAGCCGTTTTTGAATAATCACTGAGCATACATAAAAAAAAACGTGAGTACAAATGGAAGTCGGTTAAAAATCGAACTTGTACGTCATTTCCACGGTAACCACACTTGCTTCATTTGGATATACTCTTACAATTTTATTCTATGTGTAAGAAACAGAGACTAGTTTATTTATTTATTTATTTCTCTACGGTTAAAATATTACAACAAAACACGCTAGCACACTAAATTAAATTACAATCCGAGCATCACAATTATCTTCTCAAAGCTAAAACAGCTTTTTAATAGCACATTTAAATTTCTGAAAAGAGATTCCAAAAATACCAATACGGTCCTGAAGTTAAAAGTTCGTGTGATTCCAGTTAGTGACTCGTTTGACCGATAGTTAGTCATATGAAATGGCACTTTAAACAGGTCAGTATGTTTATATATTAAGAGTTCATTTGTTTATAGAAAACCAATAAATTATAGTAAATAAAGTATAACATCTAATTAACATGCAATACCACCATAAAATTTGCTTTTTTTTCTATAAACATTCGAAAAACTAAATAAAAAAGCTCTACGTTAGTTTGTAGATGCTAGAGACAAGGATTACATACTTATTTATGCAATTAACTGAAAAGTAGCCAGCTGAAACCATTATAGAACAAGTTCAGCCAGTAACCAGAATGGAAAGAAAGAGGGTATGGTGTGAACTGCTAAATATAAAATAATATTAATATTTAACCAGCGGTTTTGTTTTTATTTCATCCAAGGTATGTAACATATATTTTTTTTCATAACTCTCTATAAGATTTTATATCGCGTGCTGTTCAAAATCCAACCACTTGCTACATCAGTACAACCCGAATTTAATGCATCCTGACGAACACATTTTTTAATATGTAGTAAAGTAAACTATATTACAACAGTTATATTAAAGAATAATTTAATTTGTTATACTTAACCTGACCTCGTTTTATATTGCTAGAATATTAAATACGGTGAAGTATATTTGAGATGTTAAAATAAGTTTATATTTTAATAAAAAAACAACTTCATTTCGTATGTTCCTTTGCAGTTATATTTAAAATAATTGTTAAATGATTAATACCGGAGTAGTAATAAATAACTGACAATAATTTCAATTTTCCTAAATTTTATAGCCATTATTGATCATGACACAAAGAAAGAAGAATATTTCGTAAGAAACTTTTGCTTCCATCGTTCATTCTCAGATTACTGCCGGTCTTTTTTTACATATTATCCTTCATACCTCACTTACTTTTTTTCCTAATGTGTTTTTTATCCATTGCTTAAAGCCTACTTAGGAAAAGATTTCTGATAAAACTGAATACCAAAGTTTAAAAGAAGCAAATTAAACAAATTTATAAACAAAATTTTCGCATCATATTTCCCACTTGACATCTATTACAAATTTTTGGCAAGGGTTTTATGAATGTTACCAAATATTAATCAATATTAATTGACCTGCATATTTCTGAAATTAGGTTTTTTTCTACTAGCTTCAGACTAAATTTTTTTAAATGTATTTAGTAAACTGAGGACTGTAAACACCAATGAAGTATCAGAATAATAAGGACTTGTGAAAACTAAACTCATAAAGTTTTGTTATTACTAAGAGTAACTTTTAACTAAAAATGCAAATGAAATAATCTAACAAACTCACCAACAGAAATCAATTATTCACACACTGTTTAACATTTATGCAATTTTAATAATTCGGGCAGGCAGAAACTGCTATTAAATAGCAAACTAAGAGAAAATAATAGGTAGCGGTATGGCAAAAACTGCCTAACATTATGCCGTAATTTGATTAGGTCCAATAAAATTTACATTCACAAAAGCATATTGTGTATTTAGTATTTTATTATGAGTGCGATGAAAATATTTTGATAACAGTTAGTACAAGGGTTGTTGGACTTTTGTGTAGCAGACATTTGAAATCCCCCGAGAGCATGAGAATGCATTAATGTTCCGTAAACAGATTATAGATCGTTTGCATTTAGAAAATCGATTTTTCCAGTCGTAAATTATAATAAAACGACATCGTACTCCCATTTGTATGGGTAATTTATGATTTGGGTAGCAGATTGTTCAATATTTATACAAGTTTGATTTGTTAGTTCACGTAGAAATTTGGAGTAGAGCGATTTTGAAGGAATTAGAGTCACAATGGAAAATTTGATGATAGGTATTTGCATATCAAAAAATTAACTACTTCTGAGTGATGAAGATTTATTATAAACTAAATAAACTGTAGTATCCGTTACTACGGTACTTCGGGACTTTCAATATATTTAGACATATAAGTCGATAGTCAATACGTACTATTGACTTTAGTTTATAATTCTCACTCTTTAAAAATGAAAGTACCATTATGTTTAATCTCATTTAATATTAAATATATCTAAAATATTGTGGAAAAAACTTGTATACTCAAAAATCCAAACGTTTTCAAGTCTTATTCTGACTTCTTTGTCATTGGCATTAAAATCTGAATGAAATACCAATTTGAAATTCTTAGTTGTCGCTTTTATAATTTAAAATGGTACAGCTAAGCGAATTTGTATGTTTAGATATACAGGGTAGCACAAAAAACTTAAAAGATCATAAATTATTGTTAACTTGTTCTCAAGTTGTAAGAATTTGAACCTTCAGAATGTACATGTGGCGCTTCTAGGGGAGACTTTGTGTAAGGTGGTGCAATCGCCAAAGAATCAATGAAGAATTATGAAGATCCAGTGATCCCACTAACGTCATAAGAGAAAACTGTATATGGTTGTTCGAACGAAGAAGAAACTTATTAAATTCCTCCTTAATTATCGGCAATGATTTAATTCTATAGAATAAAAGGGATGCAATTTTTCTCATTCAGGAGATTCTTTTAGTTTTCCTTTTGTGTTGTGTTCTAAAATATTAGACATCTTAATATTTCGTTTGCTTTATAACTTTTGTGTTCATTCATTCGTATACTTAGAGGTCTAGAAGTTTTGCAAATGTAAAATTGACGACATTCCCAAGGAAAGTCAAGAAAATTATTTTACAAAATTCTCGCGCATTTAACAAATTTTACTTTGGAGAAAGTTTTGACTTCTAAATACACAAATAAATTACATAAATAGACGAAAATTTGAAAAGTCTGATATTTGCGAACATGCTTGAGACCTAGGCCATAACATTAAAATTGACAATTCCACAATACTTCACAAAGAAAAATACAAACACAAAACAAAAATTAAAAGTTTAATTATGTTAAATGATAAATTCATCGTTTTTATTTCCATAGAATTCAGTTGTACTTGACTGCCAATAATTAATGAGGTAATTAATAAAGGACTTCCATTTTTGAACAACCGTTTACCCGGATAGTTAATAAGGTTTTCCCTTCGTATTTGGTTATGAAGTTAAGGGATGCCTGAATAATTTCAAATTATTATTTTACTCAGATTTTAATGCCATTGTCAACGAATTCAGAATATGACTTTAAAATGTTTAGATTTTTCAACATATATATTTTTTCCTCAATGTAATGCTATTTTCCAAGAAATCAATTAGGTATAAAACAGATTTTGACTGTATAATAAATACATAATAGAAGGCAAACTAATCTCGAAATAAAAATAATGTTAATTTGCGAAAACAGCTCTAAATACCTTATGAATGAGTAAAAAACTGATGTTACTTGCAATTTTTGAAGCGGTGGATATCTGCTTGTAAAAAAAAACTTTTTGGATAATGCAAAGTAGGAATTTTAGACCCAAAACTATTACCTGATCATCGATACCGGCACATGTTGTAAAATCTTTGGTTTCTAAAGTAGTTACACAAATAATATATGAAGACAACTTTCCAAATTTAGATAAGTGGTAAATGTTTTTAGAGATACTCCAAGGGTTTCTATGAACTGTTGGTCAGGTTACTTTAGTTTGTTTCTAGAGCCTCTCCACATTGCTCACTACCTTAGCTATTTTCGAGAATTTTCAGAACTGTCTGTTTAGATGTTTCAATATGATTATTCGACAATCTATAACTAATATGTTCTTACTTGTAAAATGTTGTCTGATTTGTTATATAGTATTAAGTTATGAGCGCTGATTGTTAGATTCTAGTACTGTTAGCAATTGCCGTTGAGACAATTGTGCATAGCTGTGAATTACTGGTTTGGTGGCGTTATGTTGATGACATATTCGTTATTTGGGAAAATAATCTTGACAACAAACAACACAGAACAAACTATTCAGTTTCCACTAGAGCTTGAACAGAATAACAAATTACCATTCTTAGACATTTTAATAACCAAAACACAATCGACATTTGAAACAGAAGTTTACAGAAAACCGACTCATACTAACAGGTATCTCAACTTTAACTCTAATCATCCAAATTCAGTAAAAAAGGTTTTATCAAATCTCTATATGACAGAGCAAAAACCAGCTGCTCTGACATCAATAAATTCAATGAAGAAAAAACGATTATAAAAAAGGTACTTTCTGCTAATCATTACCCAAATAAATTTATTAATAACGAGTTAAACAAAATCGAATACCAAACAATCCCTAACAACCAACATCAAACTTCACCAAGCAATACTTACTCCCAAGATAATCACATTAATACAATAACTATACCATATATACAGGGTCTATCAGAAAGACTAAAAAGAGTGGGAAACATATATGATAAAACATCATTTAAAACAAGAAATACACTAAAATCAACTATATCAAAAACTAAACAAAATAACAAAACTCGAAATACAAAAAATTGCATTTATAAAATCCCTTGTGAATGTAATAAATTCTATATTGGGGAAACCTCTAGACCTCTAAATGTTCGAATAAACGAACACAAAAATTACATAAAAAACGACAATTTGAAAAATCCAAAATTTGTAAGCATGCTTGGGACCTTGGTCATAAAATATAGTTTCAAAGTAGAGTTATATTACACAAAGAAGAACACAACACCAAAAGAAAACTAAAAGAGTATGCTTTAATTTTGTTAAATGAAAACGATCGTATCGCTACCACCTTCGTAGAATTCATTCGTTCCTGGTTGCCGATGATTCCAATTTGAAAGGAACTTTATGATTATATCATCTTTGGAAGTTTCTGTGCTACCCTGTATATTACAAATAAAATTCTCTTAGTTACGTCAGAAATCAAATAGTAGATATTGTCAAATATTTTATTTTACATATTAGAATTGTGCCTTTTTTATCCATAGTTTCTTAACCATTGACAACGGGGTATGACCTAGACCCCCGTTTGGAATATTCAGCAATTTTCTTAACTGTGGTGTTATTTCCTAAGAAGTACTTAGACAGTGTTTAAGGTTTAGGTAACATTAGTCGATTTATATAACTGCATAATGGATGTGTAATTGGTGAAATTATGTCAGTTTGAAGTTAAGTCGTCTTTAGAATCTGTCAATCAATTTGCACTTAATTTTGGGATGTTGCTAGTGGATTTGATAATGAGTTTTTACACGAGACAAATCATAGAGAACTTTTTAAACCCACTAATGTTTCTTGTTTTTGTTAACAGATAAATGGTGGTTTCATAGCCTGTGAAGATTTAGGTAAAACATTTTTTTTTCTTAAATCACCTATATTTTTCCATTTGCAAATAACTAGGCAATTATATTATTCAAATCTATTCCTTTGTTTGTGTTTCAGTTAAATGACCCGTTGAAATGACGGCGATAGACATTTTTTATATTCAAACACTTGTATTATGATGATTCTATGGAGTTATTTTTAATTAATTTCTAAGTATATATTTAATGATTCAATTTGTTTACATTTTATCATGTTGACCGGATTGTTTTCAGTTTGATTGATACATCTTTCTTGGGTTTATTTATCGGAATAATTAATAGGATAGATACGATTAAATAGATAAAATTGGTATTTAAACGGGCTGATTTGGGAAAAAAGAAACAATATTATACTAAAGTTTAAGAATACCCTAAAACCAATGATCCTCGGATTATATTGTCTTACCTTGTATATGTCTGGATGGGTACTCGCCAGGAATCTCATTTTGGTAGCTGGAAATAACCGTTTCATTTCACTTCGAAAATTATGTATTAGTTAGAATACTATTATGAAATTTATCAGCTCCGTCCCTGGCGAAAGCAACGTACAACTATATTCATTCCAAAGTACATAAAAACCTAAATTTCTAGAGTCTTCAAAATGAGCAAGAACAATGAATCTGCTGGGCAACAAAATCTAGAACGAGCAGGAAACTCAAAGTATGCTATATAAGCCGATTTATATTTGAGTATTTTTAGTCAGTTAGTGTAGTTAGTAGAGCTTACCTATTGTTATGATTTCGATGTTATTGTATTAGAATCAGCTGTTGAGAATATTTAATGTTTACGTGTGAATAAAAGTTCTGAAAATTGAAGTGAATATCAGTTTTTTAAAATTAGTTGATCTTGAACCCACGGAGTTTATTACAATACGGATTTCCAAATTACAATCAGAGCAATACTAGGCTCCATAAAGGTATTTCAAAGTTAGATAGTTGTCATATAGGTGAAGATATGTTATAAATATTATTGCGTAACAGACGCTATAACCAATTGGAAAATATTTGTAGTCATAACTTACTCAGTACTATAAATAATTTCTTTAGGTAGTAAATGATTTTACTTGTTTGATGGGAATTTGTTCTACAAATCAGACTTAAAACACTAATTAACCCGTGCACTCTTCTTTGCTATTTAATATGCCTCGCGGATGTTTTGTGGATTAATGAAGCATAAAATTAGTGAACTTTCAACTCTGAAAGCTGCACCTCGCTAGGTTGATATTGAAGCTATTCGAATACTTACATTTGGATATGGTGTCACGTAAAGCTCAGTATATACGATTTATACAAAAAGAAGAGCGCCCCTAAAGTTTTAGTTGTATTTGATATTGAGACCTATTTGCGAGATTTAGTTAACGTAAAATTCTAGCTTTAGTTTATAAGAAGTAGATTTCTGGGTATAAGTTGCATTTTAGATTTACTAGTACATTTCGTAGAAATTAAGAGTTTTTTAAATTTTTCATGAATAATTATAGTTTCAGAAATAAAGAGGGGGGATGCGTAATTTTGTTTATATTTTTGTTAACATGTTTTGAATAATTTATTTTTAAAATTATGAAAATAATACCTTTCTATTCGAGCCCTTTAATTTGATAAATTATATGATACGCACAATAAGTCCTTTTTAACCGACTTCAAAAAGAAGGAGGTTCTCAATTCGTCTGTATCTATGTTGTTTTTTTTATGTTTGTTCACCGATTACTAGGAAACGGCTTGAGGGATTTCAACCATTTTACTGGATCCTGTTTGGCGGGATAGCAAAGTGGTCCCATATTTTTTTCATTAAAATAGCTTTTACCGTTTCTTAGAAAATGGGGAAAAACTATTTTTACCTATTCTCATATACTCTATGCCATGGTGGAGGAGCCGGTATTATTATATAAAATTTGAAAAATGTTATTCGGAACATGGGGCAAATTGAAAATGGATTAGATTAGTTCCGTGATATCTCAAAGTGGTCAGAACTTTTTTCAAATAACATAGCTTCATCGTTTCTTATAGAATGGGGAAAAACTTTTTACCTATTTTCTTATATTCTATGTCTTGGTGGAGTCGCGGGATTATAAGAATAGATGGAGTTACTGGTATTAACTATTCGGAACTTGGGATAAATTGTAAATAAGATGAATTAATCAAAATCAAAATAAGTGTCAGTTAATATGAATATACAGTGTGTATTCATTAATTAAACGATTTCTTTTTATTCATAATTTCTTATTATTCTTCACAAACAGATTTTTTACATGGTCTAAAACATAAACAGTAATCATTCCATGTCAATTTTTATTAACTGTGGACAAAGTTTGCCTTCAAAGAGGGCTTTCTATTACAAATTAAAGTATCTTCATTTCTGTTAAGATATAAAATTGTTATCAAATAGAAATAATCTAATACTATATAACGAACAAGGTTTGTTTATATATATATATATATATATATATATATATATATATATATATATATATATATATGTATATATATATATATATATAATTTAGTTGTGGAGAAAAGCTCTAACGATTTCGAATTGTTTTCCAGAGAAATTAAATAATTAAAAAAGTTATTGTCAGTTTGCGACATTCAAGATAGCTGATTTTTAATTTAAAGATGCTCAATACAGGGTGATTTAGTAACCTACGTAAGAGTGAGATTCGTCTTGTAAAAATTCTTTCAATACAGGATGATTTGAGATTGAAACTGCTCTTGTAATCATTTTTCAAATACAAAATGTATGCGTATGTTCCGAAGAAATAACTATTTAATGCCTACCTCATATTTTCCTAGCATTATATTTTTACACCTGGAGAGTTCAACTTTTCAAAGTGATAAAATTGCCGAGGCGGGCGATTTTTGGATGAGTAAAATCTTATGAATTTGCATATTAATTTCATGCATATAAATATACATATGTGGTGTAAAAATAAAATTATATAGGGTAGTTGTTAAAATGTTGGTGATCCATAAGATTTCCTATGCAAGATGGTTAAAATATAACGTCGAATGTAATTATATCATACAGGATGTTTAGTAAAAAGCAAGAAAACATAATTATATAAGGTAGCAGTTGGAAATTTATGATAGCTGACATACAGGGCGGAGTACAAATATTGTTATGAAGGATGGTTTAAAAAATGTTAATCGAATGTTACAGCTGTAGGATAAATCATTAACAATTACAGACATTGCATCACTGAAAATTGTAAAATAAATACATTTTTAAAAAAACAAAAACCGACTTCAAAAGAAAATTAACTAAATAGGATGAAATAATATTTTGCTACAATTAAATACTTTTTATGAAGTCGGTGCCAATTTGAACAGCGAAGTTGCGAAGTATAACTCATCAATGTACCTCACAAAATAGTTTCACTTTCGCTTGGCACCGACTTCATAAAAAGTATTTAATTGTAGCAAAATATTATTTCATGCTTTTTAGTTAATTTTCTTTTGAAGTCGGTTTTTGTTTTTTTAAAAATGTATTTATATTTGATATATTACATGATGCGTTAATAACAACTTTAATTTTTTTATGTTTCATTTAATTCTATAATTTGCCCTCAAAAATTAATACTAGGGTTTACTACTTATTTTTTTTATAGTTTAGTTAATATCTTTTAATTAATCAATTTAGTTTTAAAATACTATCAATATATAAATATTTGAATTTGTCATGATGAGCCCCTTGATTTGATATGTTAAATGATGCCTTAGACACAAATTTAATATCTTATTTTCCATTTGACCAGAATAATAATTATTAATTTTTAATTACAGAGTATACATATCTTATTTTATACATACACAGTAATTCCTACAAAGATAATCAAGTTATCTGCATGAATTCATTAATTTGCCCCCAAAAATTATTTTGGGGTTTTGCCTTATTTCTCCTATAAAAGGAGGAGATGAGACTCTAAACCCTTAACTTTTTCAACATTTTAGATCTTAATACTTTCAGTGATTAGAGGGGTAAGTAAATTTTTGTATATTTTTGATAATATCTTTTAAAGCTATTATTGTTAAAATGCGAAAAATTACATTTGATGTTTACATTATGTATTCTTTGAGAAATTTTTAATTTTCAGTTTTTCATAAAATCTATAATTTGCCCCCCCCCCCTCCAAATTAAAACTAAGAGTTTCTCGGTTATTGTTACTTTAAACTTTGGGCAATACTCTATGTTATTGCAAAATTTAAGGTCCAGATTTCTTCATTTACGATAGGTACTCCTGATCGGGTAACCCGACTATACACAGATACGAAATTTGAACACTTTCCGTTCAGTTGTTTCGGAGAAAATTGCTGTGATGTGGAAGACGCAGAAATCAGGAGTGATATTATAAGCGTATAGGGCTAATGTATATACGGAACCCTAAAAAAGAAATCCAGCAGAATCACAAAACAGATAAAATTATGACAGGTGTCTAAAAATAAAACTAAATCTGGATGATATATATTTAAAACATACGACATTAAAAGCCTAGTTGATAACTGATCCCTGCCGGGATCGATGGTAAAATGACGACGTTTCGGCAGAGTCACATCTGCCCTCTTCAGGTCGGTTCGCATAATTCTCGTAGCCTTCTGCTTTCGCTTCTAGGTACTCGAGTTCTTCTTCGGCCTCTGCCGCTACGCGTCACCGGCAACCAACTGTCAGGTACAACGACGCTGATTGGACCGGATAAGACCAAATAACCATGACCGTCGGCGCATGAGCGGTTAAGCGTATAATATAAATACAACGGATAATCTGAATATCAACCACTTCAAGACGATGGAAGTCCAAGGAAACTTCGAGGAACGAGTTACATTGTCTACCAACTTCAGACTAAAAAATTTACATGTTTGCAGCCGATTGATATTATCTGAAGCAACTTAATCGAGTATACTTGTTATGCTATCTATGGTTTATAAAATGAGTTAGAAATTAGGTCTTCGAATAATACCTTGTATCTGAATTGGCAAAGTATACAATTTCAACCCTTTGATATCAAGCAGAAGATAATTCATACTAATAGTTTCATGCAGCAATATAGCAAACATTCTTGGAATGCAATGACCCTATATTGAAGTAATAAGAATTTTAAATGTCAAGATATTTCATAGAAGATTTCTAATAAAAGTCATTAAAAAACTTTTGTTATGCCCAAAAACAATCAAAGTAAACATTTTGTAGTGGAAATCTTGAGAGAGTCATAATTACGACCGCAGCGGGGGTCTGTTTCCCAAGGATTCTTCGTGCCGCAAGCGACTCGGCAGCAAAAAAGGGTTAGTATTTTGGTCGGACACCTCAAACGACGGCCTCTGTCTTGATACACCGCTCTTTTGGAGCGATCTAGCCTTTGTGTTTGGTCTCAGGTCTCGATATACGCACCACGGAGTTCCTCCGTTACAGCTTTTAATCCCACACCCGCAGATTACAGGCGCCCGGTATAGTGCATATCTGGACATGAGATCCGAGTCAACTCAAATCTATGACCCTTATGTATGGACGATGTTACCGGTCCATGAGCGGACCCAGAGCACCTTACTGCGGTCGGGGCTGTAACTCTAGGTGTACAGGCGCGGATGGGAATAGGATTTGCCTCGGATACTAGACGGGTACACTTCCTTTCCAGGAGCCCCTCTTCCGACACCTCAAACGGCTGTCGTCAATCCCCCGATGTCAAGGGCATGCACATGAATGAGACTCGGAGTTCACACGGGTCCTATCTATTGCAACCTTTGCTCCTACGAGGCCACAACTAGACAGAGAGGCACCGCTAGAACAACACGATGGGCTTTCTCTCCCCCGCAGTACCCATTTGGTTCTTACGGACATTGCAGAATTTAAAGACTGGAGTGACGATCCCTCCGATCGGACTTCTCCTGACCGCGTCCATTAAGATTTTCCTAGCGTAGATGGGTTGCCGCCCGAGAAGGCTATACCTTCTCTCGCATGCTAGCTTTAATATAGTAGTGTTTCCACTAAGTGGATCACAGAGCTAGTTGTATGAGTAACAGGTGCATGGTGAGCAAGACGAACTCGTCTCCAATAGTAGGTCGCACCCCATACAGGGCGATGACCGGTCATTTCAAACGACGGTGCAAGCTGTTACCTCTAGCCTTCAGGTTAGCAGTTCACCGTGCATGAGATTACTTCTAGACGGTGACCAGTACCCAGGAGGGACCACGTGGAGGTTGTGATAGGCACATGTACGTTTCTCTTAACTTGGTACTAGCGAGAACGTGAACTTTCTTTCCTGTGTTTAAGGAAAAAAATGTATTGATATTAATATGAGAAAAAAATGGCAAGATTCTTGCAGATTTCATTTTTTGTCGTTACATAGCTTAACTTTTGCCAAGTGATCCCATTAATACAATGATAGTTCAGTCAGTAGTTCACAATAATGAGAATTTGAATCTATAATAAATTTCCTGAAAGTATCACATAAGTAGAGAGTTACAACGATTTCAGAAAATGCTTAAAGATGCATGATTTGTTTTATGGCATCACTGATATTCTCAAATAAGTGATTTCTGGAAAACCAATTTCTTTAAAAAAATATATGTTTATATTAGCTTTTGTACCTAATTTGTATTATTGTACTTATTTTCTAGTTTGTATATTTGAGACTTATTTACACACTGTGTTTATAAAACTAATACGTGATAATGACCATGATAAATTGCGTAATACTTATATGTTGCGGAAATAAACTAAAGGGCGAAAACAGTCATAATAAAAATGTTTATTTTATCATTAGCCATATTCATTGTTGAGTTTGTAAATTAAACACATTCAATATCTCCACAATGAATGTTTTGCATTTCAGCTATTAAAATTGATAACTGCCGTATATATCTTTGTCCCACACTAAAGTTTTTAATATCTTCTTTCTGTTTCTTTGAAAGATCAATCAGCCATATCATTTACAAAGCTCTTACATATTAAGTACATTTCTTGTTGATATGTACTGTATATTTCTATTTTAAACTGATATGTGTTGACAAAACTGTGCGTTGAATTATAAATTTAGCTTTCACTAAAAAAGTAAGTTATCATACAATATTTATTTAAGTTTTGTTACAACCTCGATGTATATGATATAACAATTTACTATTTACTTTCAAGATTCCCAGACCTCATTATTTATCCTGGTTTCCCCAGTTTTAAATTAAATTTCAAGATCTTAAGATTTGTGCACATAAATTGAGGATTTTTATATTATTAGATAGAGCTGGTAAAATACAAGAAATTCAAATTAGTAGAAAATTTTTAAATTTAATAAAATTATATCTGTTCTGATTTTAATTGACTAGATATGGTTGCATCGCAATGAATGTTGCAACCTTGCCTAATAAATAGCAATTATTACCTATTATAATTTTTTTGTGAGTTCAACCTCAACAACATGACGCTGTAGAACAATCATTTAGAAGAAGGGTCATTTTTTAATTCTTCGTTTAGTTTACTTGGTCTTCCGCATACTCTCTAAGCAATTTGGCATCACTGTCTACGATTTTGTATTTAAATTGGTGGTATGATCAAAATCAATGATCTATTTATTCTATTTTATTTTAGTAATTAACCCGTATTATAAATAACTTGTAACTTTCTGCTGTCCTCTTCTACATAAACTTTTATTATGCCAAGTTTCACGTTTTTGCGTTTATCGAAAATGTGCTGTTACAGTCAAATATATATTATTTGATCAAATGAACTAGGCAGTAAAAAACTTGTACAGTAATAAAACTTGTGTTGGTAAAATAAAAACCTAAATCTACCCAAAATAACTAAATTTAGTCTAGATCTAAACGTTACTTGATTGTTTTGCAGTGAGGAGTAAATAAGTTTAATGCTGATTTGAGAGAACTGAAGGCACTAAACCTGCTGCATATACAGCGATGCAAAAGGTTTCGTAATTTTGGTATGAAATGAATTTAATTGTCTTTTTTTTTGAAAAATATAGTTTAAAATAGAATATTGTCTCTCTTAGAGCTCTGTTGCTCTTTTAAGTGGGCGTTTCATGATTCTGATCTATAATGCTCCACATGTGCATGTAATACGATGTACCTACACCTGCTCAAGAACACAAGTCTCTTCTGTTTTTGGTAGATCTTAGTCTCAGTTATGTCGTTCTCGTTGGGTTGAAAATAGTCGTAAACTGTTTTTTCCCAGACATTTGCCGTCCGTTATAGTTCTTGAAAATGGTAGTGAGGCAATTCCTTTTAGCGGTTCTGTTGTTTCTTCATTTCAGTCTCTTTCTTTGAATTAGCTAACCTGACGTCGATTCTATCTTGAATTGTAGTAAAACAATTTATTTAGGTATGAATAAGTTGGTGCAGGTTTTCCATATACATGAACAGGAAGCAATTCTAACTTACCATGGACAACAAGCCCGTAATAACTGTTTGTTGTGATGTTCGGAATGACTACGTAAGAAGAAAGCCCACTTAGTTTATTCTCTAAATGTTCATTACTAGCCGATCAAATAGAATATACATGGAAATGGAACTCGGATTTTACGGGAAACATCAAACCGAAGAGACCTGGCCTAGATCAGTAAAAAACTGTTGACTGCCCATCTAAGAATTAAAAGAATGACAACTATGAGAGGGGAAACAGAAAAAATCGCAGTGGCACGTGATGTCCTTAAAGGGAATCTCAATATTCTTTTTGAGGGTATGAAAATTCTCGACACAACATCGGCAATTGGAATACGGGAACACCACAAGAAACTTAACAGAACAAATGAAATATTAATTCTTAATAAAACGTAGAACCCAGAATCTAGAACTGAGAAACGTTAACACCTTCGAATGAAGGATGTTCCTTGGCCACAAGGTCCCGAAGCACTCCGAATAAATATTCAGACACTGCAAGCGCTGTGTCAATCATTGACAAGGCACATCACATTTGAAATGGTCTGCGGTAGAAGGAGATCAAATGTGAGGTAGAAATTTTAACAGACCTACTATTTTGCGAATATAACACTGGTCGTAAAAACCTGCATTGTTTAAATTATTAAATATTTTCCAAAATCGTTGTTATGAATCACAAAACTTGTGAAAGTGCATTTATTTCTCATAAATTTATAGGTTTAGTCAGCAAGTTTTTCTAAGTTTTTGAAAGTTTCATCTGTTTTGCCTTTCTATAAAAAGGTGATCTTTCTAACATACAAAATTATAGACCTATTACTATTATAAGTAGAATATCTAAAATTTTTGAACGAATAAATTTCAACTGTACGATTCGATTCCTAAGTATAAACAACACCATAACTGGTGCTCAGCATGGTTTCCTTACACTAAATCCACTGAAATTCCCACTTGTGATTTCTTCAGTTATGTGTACAGAAGCTTGGACAAGGGTGAACACGTTGCAGGTCTATTCTTCGATCTGTCTCGTGCTTTTGACTATTTAAATTTTAAGTTTCATGAGCATAAGCTGCATAGATTAGGTTTTAGAGGTGATTTTTTGTTATATATTATGCCGTCCTTAAAAAAAGAGAAATTTGTGTCAAAATACATGATACAACTTCAGAAATGCATGAGGTAAATATGGGTGTTCCACAGGGGTCTGTGTTGGGTCCACTCTTATTTTTATTATACATAAATGATGTGCATCTCAATATGAACTTAAATGACGTAAAAATTGTGCTTTTTGCTGGCGATACTTCTATAGCGGTCTCAGCAAAGAACTCTGAGCAATTACAATTAAAAACGTGTCACACTGTCCAAGTTTTTAGAAACTGTGGCAAAAACAACCTTGTTTTGAATATTGACAAGACTGTTGGCTTAAAATTTTATAATAGGATATATACCCCATCATCTGTACCCAATATAGATAATATCCAAATAGAAAAAAAGTTAAAAACAAAATTTTTGGTTGTCTATGTAAACGACAACCTAAGATGAATCTCTTATATAAATCACGTTTGCAAACAACTAAGCAAGGCATAGTTTGCTATAATTAATCTAAGATATATGTTACCAACAAACTATCTAATAAACGTTTATTATAGCCTGGCTTATTGCCATCTTTCACATAATATCATGCCTTGGGGTTTTTCTCCTTAGGCAATCCGTATATTTCTAGTACAAAAAAGACTAATACGCCTAATATTTAACTCAAATTGCACTGACTCATTTAGGCCTACATTTATAAAACACTCTATTTTGTCAGTACCATGTATATTATTTGTTAAAAGCATTAGTAACAACATTGTTAAATACTAGGTTTAATGATGAAAACAGAGAAGAAAAACATAACACCACACTGTATGAGAATTCACCCTACTTTTTTGCCACAAAATTATTCATTTACCTAATAAATTGAAAATAATCACTGGCAGGATATTTAAAACTTAAAAAAATGTTGTTAGAAAAATGTTACTATAGTGTTGCTGAGTATTTAGAAGACTCTACTATGTTTTAAATTTGTTTGTATTGTTTGTTTTTAAATATTTATGTGAAATGCTTGTTGGTATATATATATATATATATATATATATATATATATATGCATTTTAACTGTAATTAACTTTCATTTTAACCGACTTCCAAAAAGGAGGGAGTTATCTATTCGACGCATATTTTTTTTTGTATGTATGTTACCTGATTCTTCTCCTGCGGTGAACCGTTTTGGATGAGTATGGTCTTGTTTAATATAGTATATATATATATATATATATATATATATATATATATATATCCGTATTGGTGAAACTTCAAATCTTGGAAAAGAATTCTATTTTTAAAGCCATCCAATTTGTGAATGAACACAATGCGTGCATGGAAATCGACCAATATCCCTAATATATTGGTCAATTTTTCGAAAACTCCTTATGGATGTGTATAGTTTTTTAACGTGTAATCTATTAATGTTCTACGACGTGCAACTTGCAGTTTTGCAGAAAATCGCCGAAAGTTCCAAAATTCTTATCAAAAATTTCATCGAAATGACATAAGGGACATTTCCTCATAAATATTTTAATTCCAACGTAATAGTGCGGGAATTTTAGGAAGTGGAAGTTTTAATTGCGAATTTGAAAATTTTCTTTATCCATCTCAAGCATATAGGTAGTAAAGCATAGTATTTTCGGTTCCTTAAATCAATGAGTTACAAACTTGATTTGTTTGTATACCAGGCAAATACCTATTTAAATACAAATTTTTCCATTTTGCGAAGACGGTGCTTTTGGTTGTTACATTCTCCCGGCCTAATAGAAAATTCATTGGCAACACATGTCAAACTCTAACATACTAATTGGTGCGTTTATACACAGGGTGTTTAGTTATAGCAAACAAAATCACAAAGTAAAGTGATACAAGGAGTTGCATTTATATGATGACTGAAATATAGGATGGAGAATGGTTTGATGAAGTGGTAGATAGGTACGCAATGAAGGATTTTAGATTTGCTTGGCACCGACTTATTTGCTAGAGTTGTATTTTGTTATAATTATTTTTAGCTTTGTAGTTATAGGTGGAAGTCAGTTATATTTTTTTAAAAAAATTTTTAGTTATGACATGTATATCCATTTGTAATGGCTGAAGTACAAAATAAATAAATAAATAAACTCAATTATAGCAAACTTCTGCAGATCATTTGTGAATAATGAATCCTTAAAGAAATCTAATAATCCAGTGAATGAGGTTAAGTCTGTTAGTGTCATAAAAGAATTATGGTCTTCATAACAGGGTATTTTTCAACCGCATTATTTCTCCAATTATCTAATAACAATAGAACAAGTAAATACTCATATGTCTGGAACACATCATACAACTAAACGGGTTAGATTAAGGTATACAAGAGAATGATTTAAGACTTCAGAAATTCTATGCATTCTCCTTGAGATATGAGTACTATTGAAAATATGATTTATGTGCAGCACGTAATTCGATTAAGATTTCCAGTTGAAATAATTTAATGTAAGGATTTGAATTCCATTTTGGAATGAAGCTTTATGACGTTTGAGTTGGGGCTGAAATACAAATCAGTTTTTTAAACCATTGAAATGTGTGACTTAAATCACATTAAATCGTTTTTTGTTATATGAGTGTTTAGATTGAAGGCTTAAAAATACTTAAAATTTAGTTTATTAAAATCCGTTACGTGCTAAATAATAATTATATGTGTAGATTTTCTCCTAAATGAAAATATAACATGTCAATATGTAAATCTTACTTTAGAAATACAACGATTACTAAAATTACTGTTTGAGACTGTTCCTCCGTCGTTTGTACCAATGTTATTTATCCAAAAATGCAATTAATTTTTATGTGCCTAAAATTGGTAATAATGAGAAAATATCAAATATCTTTAAACGCCATGACACACCATAATCTGCTCACACTTGCAAAAGCCAGCTCTTTGTCGGGAACATTTCTTGGAAAGTAAGGAAAGTAATTACAGAAAAGTACACGTATTTAAGGGGGCCAAACAGTTTAATTTTGAAGTTATACAAATCCGACATAAGACAACTTCTTGAGCTGTCTGTGTTAGCTATATCTAGAACAGTATGCTCTTTAATATAAACATATTTGCAGCAATATACGGTGTTTCGCAATGGCGCTTCTTTATGCACAGATCTCGGCTCCTATTATACTACAGTAAGGGTCAAATGGGGAAAGCTTTAGATTAAACTTAGTGCATTCGATAAATGGCTTCACACAATGGCGGCTTTCGTTTTTCGCCAGTAAATCCGAAAAGGTTAAGTTAGTAGCCGTCAAGATGTGGCATTATTCTGACCCTTTTTTAAGACGATTAAGTGAATAAGACAATCGTCATTTCTTATCTCGCAAACCGCTTAAACTTACATTTTTCTTATTGCCGCCATATTGGATTTTTAATTTATTGAAAAAGTGCAAAATTGCCAGGCTGACGACTGCACAAAAAATTGGAGTTTCAATAATTCATAAAGTTAGGCCTTAATTTGTCTAAGGAGGTCGCAAAATAACATTAATAAATTGTATTTGAAGACGCGAGATGTAAGACCGGAATCTAGGATTTTCAAGAGAAACATAAAGAAGTGTTCAAGAGGACATTCAATTGTGGGAAGCGTAACTGATGAAGGTTACCTAACCAGAAACAATACTTATTATTTATATATATATTGTCTTGCGTACAAAGGAATGACACCTCGAAGAGAGTATTAATGAGTTGTACTTAGTCAAACAGAAATGATCCAATAAGTCGAGTTCCTGAAAAAATTATAATTTTATAATTGATATTCAATTAAAAATATATGTTAGATTAAATTACCAATGACCCCACACCAAACGTTACTTCCAATTCTGGTCTGTAAACGTCTGTCTGCCACATCCTGCTTAACAGCCCAATGATGAGTATTGTGCTTATTAAAACTCTATAATTCGTAAACCTCTTCTCATTGTAGTACAAGATATAATTTACAAGATCTTCTGAATTTTCATTACACTTCCCAGTAAACAACTCACAGATGCGTATTCGTCTTGAAAAAATAGTTTCTTTAACTTCTAACTATTATGGATTTATATGGATGATATATATTCTGTCTTAACACTATATGTATCGTTCATTTTGAAACACGAAATTTCAATTCAACAGTTCTTACCGATGCACTAGGGTTTTCGTTGACAGCTTGTAAAATATTTCTGACTGCATTTTCATTTTCAATATTTTATCGGCTTGTATAACATATTTTTTCATCTAAAGTGGGTCTGACTGACGTTAAAAAAATCCAAAGTGTCAATGGTGTTTTTTAGTAAGTAGTACATTTTCTCTGATTAGAATCAAATTATCGACACTGGTTAAAAATGGTCGGTAGTCCCTTATTCACATAGAGAAAATTCGACATATTAGCGCTGAACTTACAATCTCACAGACTCTACACGACGATAGCCTCACAAAGCCCAATTCAGAAAAGTCGTAGTTAAATTAATTAACCATGGAGATTTCGAACATCCTACAAGCCGAATATTGAAAATGAAAACCCAAACAAACATTTTCCAAGCTGTCAACGAAAACCCTAAATGCCTCGTTATAAACTGTTGAACTGTAATATGATGTGCCAAAATCAACGGTAAATAGAGTTATATAAGAATATGTACCACCTGTACAAACTGATAATAGTTCAAAGATTAAAGGAAACTAATTCCAAGACCAGTGCGCTTTTGTGAGTGCCATACTAGGAAGTGTATGAATATATATTTTTTGTAAATCATATCTTGTGGTACAATGAGAGTCCGTTTACGAATATTGTTGTTTGTAATAAGTCCAACGCTCATCATTACATCATGGAAGTAACGTTTGGTATGGGTTTATTGGTAAGTTTTCTAACTTATCTGAGGCATAGAATTTTGGATACATTGAAAAATAGTATTAAGCAGGTAATCACTTAGTAAGGTTTTACATTAGGACAAGGAATTATTAATTATTTAAGTTAAAAACTTGCTGAGAAGTTATTATGCAGGCTCATATTCTATTGAAAATAATAAATCATAGCCTCCTGATTTAAGTTCATGATCTATTGAAAATTCAATGCTTTAAACTATTACTTGTTTATTAATGTTATTTACCGACAAATAAATCATGATCTACTTAGAAAAAATAAAGCTTTACGAAGTGTATTATTTCGAAAATACTAAAATCTTTATGCAGTTATGAGAAATCATTTGACAGGAAATTTTACGCTAGTTCCAAAAATTTAAAAATCCAGTATGGCGACCGTAAGAAAAATGTACGTTGAGGCCGTTTGCGGGATAACAAAAGTCGATTAAGACATACCATACATGCGATTATTCGTCTTAACAAAGTGTCACATCTTGAGAGCTATCAAATTAACAGTTTCGGATTTACCGGCGAAAAACGAAATCTGCCATTTTCGGTTTTGCCGATTATTTCAAAACCGCATTCAACGATATCAAATGCACCAAGATTTCTGTAAAATTTTACGGTTTTGACTTTTGCTGTAGGTATATTAGGAGCGGAGATCCCTGTATAGAGGAGCGAATTTGGGACACACTGTCTATTTTTATTAACTCTTTATAGTTTCTGTATCTTTATCAATCACTTGGGTAGAAGAGTAACATCACATGAGAACAGATGAAAAAGATCTTTTCCGTGGTGACTCGCCAACGCAGATATATATTATGTTCCAGACCAGGATTGAAATTTTCTGCACCTTTTATCCTGACTCGTGCGTTGTAAGAATTGACTTCTTGTTACTCAGGTTTGTTTTTTCGCAGAGTTATTGGAGATGAATAATTTCTAGTAAGGTTCGTATTTTGTGAGGGAAAAAAATATACACAATAAAACGAATAACAAAAATATAAAATATCTTTATTGTAAAGAGTTTTAAAAAAATAAACTCTCATTATGATATAACAGCACTTTGGTATCATGTAAAGTTTCAAATGTTGCTGTCAAGATGTCTAGTTTGCATAAGAGGATTCCTCCCTCATGCGCAGTTATTATAACTTTCCGTGACAATATATTAATAATAATTATTTCAATGAAATTTACTAAATGCCTTTGGTAAATTTAGTGCTATTTGTCGACAAATTCAGCCTACCTTATACAATTAGGGTTCCTAATTCACACAAAGCTATTTAAATCATACATGTTATTTTATAATTTATTTGCATATCACATCTCCTGAGTGTGTTAGTACCTTTTGAATATGGATGCATATGCAAATTATTAGATTTGTGAGACATTCATGACTGAAAGAATGTATATACTTAACTCTTGAGGTTCGGAAACCAAATGTATCAATTAACTTTAGAATCTCTAAATTGTGTACTTAACATAAATCTTTTGACCTAGATTTTTCTATAAATGGGCAAACTTCGTATAACCACATTCGATTTGGTTACTTCAGTAATTGTTGTTGTCATCGTTATTGTAAAAAATTAACGTCATAAATAAATAGTATAAGTAAAAGTCGTTTATTTTAGTATTTTTTTAATTTTTTTAATTACAATTTATTACAGACCTTAAATCAGTTACAAAGAAACTGGCACCAAGTCCTTCATTTTTATAATTATTACAACAGAATTGCTTAATTACTTTAACATCAGAAGCTTAACATAAAATACAATAAAACATTAGTCTGTGTTTTTTAAAAATGTTTTGAGATTACGTAGTATAATCTTCTCATTTCCTTGAAATATATTGATGTCGATTTTATTGTATACATCTATACTTTTGTAAATGGGAGAATTCTGGGACTTACTTGTTCGGTAATAGTTGTTTCTTATCTGCTCTCTTGTTCTTAAATTGTAATAATGTTCAACTTTATTTAACTGTAATTTCTCTTTAATTTTGATTACTTTATTCTGCATCTTATATATCAGCTTTACTTGTTCAAATTTTTTTAATTGTTTTATTCTTAAGAAAGGATAGTCTCTGTACAATATTTCACTAGCAATTTTATAATCAATTGAAAATATAGTTTTTATACTCTTATTCTTGGAGTCTTTGTAATTTATTTAATAAGTCTTGACTAGTATTGCTATAGCATGGTAATAAATATCTCAGATGAGTTTCTACAAAACTATTATATAATAAGTATTTAGTATTTTTATTTAGCATATGTCTACATCTTCTTATTGCTCCGAGTATTGGAGCTACTTTATCCACTATATTATCTATATGTACATTCCAATTTAGTTTATCTGTAATTATTTAGCCTATATATTTATATTGTTGTACCTTTTTGAGAGTGTTGTCATTTAGTTTATTTACTGGATGATTTTTTTTCCAATCTGATTAATAACCATATACACAGTTTTTTCTACATTATTGGTCAATTTGTTGCAGCATATCCAACCAAAATATTTTTTAAGATCATTATTTATTGTTATTTGTAGGCTTTCCACATTTGTTCCAGAATATATTAGTACAGTATCATCACAAAACTTTTAATATTTTACCTGTATTCTAGCATATTTCAGACTATGTACATACAGTAGGTATTGTAGTGGTCCTAATACTAATCCCTGTGCTACTCCAACATTAATTTTAGAAATTTTACTAATTTGTCCATTTACTTCTGTGCATTGTTTTCTTCCTGTTGAATATGTTCTTAAGAGTTCATAACGTGTTCCACGAAAACCCACCTTTTTCAGCTTTTCCAGTAATAAGTTAATATCAACTGTGTCGAACGCCTTTTGAAAGTCTATAAACACTGCAATAACATATTTATTTTTATCTGTTTCTTTATATATGTATTCTAATAGATCAACAGTTGCTCCTAAAGTACTACTTTTTTTCTGAAATCCATATTGGTGTCCATCAAACTTGAAGTATTTTTCTATAAAATTTACCATTCTTCTTTTGAGAACATTTTCTAAAATTTTGTTAAATGTACTTAGTAAGGAGACAGGTCTGTAATTGTTAACATTGTCATGTGAGCCTTTTTTGTATACTGGTGTTATTTTTGCTATTTTTAGTTCTTCTGGGTAAAGATCGTTATTCATTATATTGTTGATAATTTCAACTATTTTAGATCCAATGCTTTCAAATATTGTTATTGTCTTTTTTTTGTTATTTTGTCAATTCCTGGCGCACAGACATTTTTCAGTTCATCTATAATTTCTCTTACTTCCGTTATGTTTGTTTCATTTAGCCTTATCGTTTCTACATTTTCCTCTTCTTTAAATGTTAGACCAGTTCTTGGTGGAATATTTATCGCTAATTTTTCTTCTATATTTGAAAAATGTTTGTTTATTTCGTCAGCAATATCTAAATCATTACTGTATGTATTTCCATCATCATCTGTCAGTTTGATAATATTTGGGTTTTTAATTTTGTTTCGACTACTTATATTTTTCAGTATTCTCCATGTTTTTCGTCCATCTCCTTGAACTTCTTGAAATTTTGTCTCTGCGTATTTATTTTTTTAGTCTATTCCTAAGTTTGTTAACTTCAATTTTGACTTTTTTGAATTCACTTTCAGTATGTTCATTGCAAATTCTTTTCCAGCTCACATATAATTTATCTCGTTCTTTTAACTTCATTATATATTCATTTGTTATCCAAATATTGTCATTTTTTATTTTATTATTGTATATTTACAGTAATTTATAATGTTACTTAGTTCTTGAAATGTTTTACATTCATTTTCACTCACTTTTATATTTATTTCAGTTTTCCATTTGTTAAGATCAAAATAATTTCTTTGTATTTTCTGTTTAATGTTTGTAGTAAAAATTTTCTTAAATTCTATGTACATGATTCTATGGTCAGAAATTACATTATCTTCCAACCCCATATTGCTTTGTAAATTTTTACTTATGACATGATCTAATATTGTTGTAGTGTTTTTTGTAGTCCTGGTTGAATTTTGTCTATTTAATAAATCTTGAAATTGAAAACCATTTATTTCAATAGTGTTTTTGTATGTATTTATAGTCTGTGAAGTTTTTAATAAGTCTAAATTAAAGTCTCCTATAATTATGCAATTGTTTTTCTGACTTTCTAGCAGTTTGTCTATTTCCGATAAGAACAATTTACAATTATTTCTAGGTGGTTTATATATAGCAAATATACGTGTGCGTTGTTGAGTTAAGTATACTGATATTATGTTGGAGTCTCCTTTTGATATATTGTATTTGATATTTAGCACAAACTTATTCCATCTTTTACAAAAATACATGTACCGCCTCCCTTCGTTTTTCGACAATCATGAACAGATGTATAACCAGGAATTTTAAAATAGTTTGTTTCATTAGAAGAGATCCATGTTTCTGTTAATATTATTATGTGTATTGATTTTTGACTTATTAGTATTATATCATTAAGGTCATTTATTTTATTCCGTAAGCTTCTTATGTTAATATATAAAATATATAATTTTTCATTAGTCGCCATTGTTATTATCTAATATTTGGTTTAATATTGTAGTATTACTATTTCTAAACTTTGCAACTACTAAAACCAAACTCACTTTTTATTCTAATTAGTCTATCGTTCTCATTCTTCTTTAAGTAAACATTTCCAAATGATACATATGCCGCCTTGTAGTACTTTTCCTTCCTAATTTCTCTGACTCTCTTAAACAACAGTTGGTTTTGCTTGGTAGGGTCTTCATTAAAGTATGTATTTAAATTTCCACCTTTCAGTCCACATTCATTTAGCTTTATCCCTTTTAATAGTTTATTTTGCTATAGTTTAGCTTTTATTTCAGTATTCTTGAGTTTAAGTAGGGTTGGTGCATTTTCTTAGTATTCATTCTATATATTTCTTCCACCTCTTCTTTTTTTATTCAAATTTTCATGGTTTTAAAGACTTTTTTCATACTTCCTCTGACTTCTTCATTTTGTGTAGGTATACCAACAACAACTAGGTTTCTTTCTTTCTCTTTCGGTTCAATTCTGCTCTTTTTGTCTTCAAGAGTAATAAGTCTTTTCTTTAGAGTATCATTTTCTTCTTTGAGTTGTTTAATTTCTTGAAGCATATCCTCAAACTTGGTTTTTTGATCATCGAGGCTATCAGACATAGATTGTACAGATTTTTTGAGTTCTGCAATATTTTTCTCTATCCTATTCTGAAATGGGTTAAGATGTTGCCCAAACATTTTCTCAAGTAGTCCTTTTATTTTTTTCTCATTCATTTCTTCTTAACAACACTTTTATTATACGTTTTGCAACAAGAGATGTATTATCACAATTCACCACTCCGACTTGTAACCCACAACGGAGATGAAAACTGATTTTACAGTTTTTACAAACTAGTGCATAAACAACATTTTTCTATAAAATCTATAAGATTTTTATACCGCGCTACGATTGTCCAGAAATGGTTTTTTACTGTTGACTGCTGTCAAATTAACCTTAGATTTAGCTACTTGTTCATAGTAGGCGCCACTCACTTGAATTTTATTAATTATTTATCTCTAAATTACTTATTTTAAAAGATATAAATAAAGATTCTTTATATATTCTGCACTGAAGGTCATCAACAGCTACTAAACAAATCAAAAATAAAAAAAATCGGTTGACAAATAGAGGAGAAAATGGTTCCTAACCGTTTTGTCTTTGCCTTTTTATATATAGATGTAGGGTGGCTAAAAAAAGTTATATAGGATAGCCCCTATGTTTCTTAAGCTATTTCTTTTTGCAAAGCATTATACAATCCATACTCAACTGAAACTGCTGATAACGGCTAGTAATATATAATTTAACAGAATCAAAGTATAAAAGATGAAGGACATCATAATTAACAATTCAGGTTTAATGATGGGGTTGAAAATGAAATATGCAAGGAAGCAGTATGAAATGGCTTGGATGAAACTGATTAAGTCGACATGACGAATGTGTTTGAGGTTACAAAAAACATGAGAGCATCCCATTTAGATAGCACAAACACAATACGAAAACCTAATATCACATCTACGACTACAGAGACTAAACTGAGGCCAAAGTTACTTCAGATTTCAAAAAAGAAAACAAAAATGTATGTGGTCCCTACAGAGGAGTAAGTTTGTTCTCAGTTATAGATTGGACACCGTAAAAATAAATACCAATCTGGATTTAGCAGAGAGAGATCAACAATTGACTGACTATTTACTAAACAAGAAATAATTAAAAAAGAGAGCTATTAACAAAGAAATCCATTCAGCACTCATGAATTTTGAAAAAGTATGTGACTTCCTAAGCAGAAATGTGTTTTAATAATTAATGACCAAAAAGGGCAATCAGAAATATTAATATTTACTAAGGCTAGAAATTTAATAAAGACCAATAGTGTAACTCCACTGGACTCCACCGCTGCAAACAGACTTTGTGTTTTGGATCTTGCATGGCATGTCCTTACGCGACTGGGCAACTACATGCCAATAGTGGACGTTGTTTTTGGGTTATTCGGTAAGTTAGATTTAGGATGTTGGAACTCATCCAATATACAACTCGGAAATATGGTTCTAATTTGTGTTTTGTGAATTGACAGTGCTTGTGGCTGTTTGCGTTAATTAATATCAAGATAGCCATTGTTAAGGCAGGAACCATCATCTTGCTGCTATGGATTTTAAAGTTCCCGGAGTTATGAGTGGCTGCTTATCAGGTTATTCTTAGTTGATAACCCGATTTTCAAATAGAAACTCACTTTATCTGTAAGCTTAATTAATTTCTTTTTATCGGATGTAAAGTAAGGGCTACAGTTTCTTAAGAAAATATCATTATTTACGCTCTTTGTGTACTTTTTTCATAAAATATTTGGGATCACAGAGGACGGTGGAGTTTCGAATGCTATCTGATGTGAAATTTCATTACCCTTCCAATAGTATAAGATTATCTGTGCTTGTCTCTAATACTTTCCTATTAATTCTCAATTTCTTACTACTATGGTTTATTTTCTAAATATCAGAACTACAGTTCGCCATGAAAAATAAACAATAATTTAACCCTGACAATAATATTATTTATTCTCTAGGATAGTTTTGATTGTCATTGTTATTGTTATATTACTGAAAATGGCAAACTTTACCAAAATTAAATGAGCGATATGGTTGAAAAGGCACAATTAATGATAACAAAAGAAAATAAATTCAGTATTCTTGCTGCTTTGTAGATTAGTCCCCATATGATTACCCGACAGCTTGAGTGAGATTTTGACGTAAGCATACTATTCATCACTACGGATTCATCAATAAATTTCATTTTCACTATTACTTGGAACAAAATCCACAGCTTTTCAAGGTAAATACTTAATACAGATGGACATTTAATTTGTGGCCGAACTCTTCGACAACTGTGTTGGTGGTCCATATTTTACGATGTTTTGGATTTCAACATTTACGTAAATTTCTATTTAGTTGGACTCTTATAAAGTGTCTAGATTACCCAATTAAGACGTGTGTACTTTCAACAAGTGTTGCACCTCCACACGGTGCTATGAAAAAGATGTAACCCACTATACTAGGTATTGTTTGTTGATACAGATCGGAATAACTATATGTGCAACAGAGAAGACAAATACAAACAAATATTTTGAATTATAAGTCTAACCTTGACTGAATTCTAAGTTAAATTATTCGTTCAACCTATTTGAGCACAGATGCACCACGTAAATATTTTCCTGAAAATTATATGCAATTTTCGCCGAGAATGTTATCAAGTCAAATTATTAAATATCTGGACGCGCGTCAGTTATTTGGAGATGGCATTAATTTACTAAACAATTCAAAGTGAAGTAACAATATTTTTGGAATTAAGTTCGGTCTACTTTAACAATTAAGTTTTATTATATAACTAGCCTTCTTCCAACATCTAAGTTCAATATCCTGACATATGGAACTTTTCTTAAACGTTTATAAATATCTTAGCGGAGACAGTTTCAGATTCATTTCAAAACAAACAATAATACATTCCCCAGGTAAGCAACGTATTTGGCTTCTCATAATTTGTTACCCGAGTACATACACCATAATTCGTAAATTTTAGATAGAAATATATTCCATATAGAAATACTATTGTAAATATGTTGTTTAACAGACAGGCCGTTTTGATTTATGCGACAATACATAAAATATTTTATTAGCAATTTCATGCCCATTTATTTGGAAATATGCTTCATGAATTTTAAATGATATTATTTATAGTACATAATAAATAAAATTTGGCTTTACATCTGTAATACACTCATATATTATGTTACATTCAAAGATTAGATACACAATAATTTCAGACAAGTAAAATCTTAGTTAACAACAGGTTTTATAATCAAACAGTTAAAAAAAAAATGAATGCTAAGTTTGTCATTGCGAACTTTTTAATTCCCAATTTCTCTATTCAGTTGTGTTAATTTTTTATCGCCACTGTAAACGAGGTCGGATTTAGTAAACCACCCACATTCGACGGCAGTACAGCTAATGGATGAGATAACTAAGATAAATCTACGTCTATTGTAATTTCATTAAGAGGCCCGGCCTTAGAACTACTCCAAAGCATTCCAGTCGATCAACAAGGCAATTTTGACAAGATCATCGCCAACCTGGCCAAAAGATACGACAATTAATCTCTGAGCCAAGTATACAAGGTGCAACTAAGCGGAAAAATGCAAAAATCCGGTGAAATCCTCCAAGAATTCGAAACGGTTTGTATACTTGTCCTACTCAGACCTGCCACGTTATCCATCCGGGGATTTTGCCGAGTTGGCAGCAGCCTAGTCATCAGGGGGACCATCAATGGCCGAGCAATTACCATCACCATCGACACCGACGCCGCTGTGTCCATTACCAAGTCCAGGGTCTTGAGCGCGTCAGAAATCCGGCCGGCTAACAACAACATCCAGCTCAGAACAGTCACCGGCAAGTCCATGTCAATATGGGGTGAGGCAGATGTCATGATACAGATAGGGGACAACATGATCAAGCGTAGGGTCCTGGAAGCGAATATTGAGGATGATTTCATACTGGGTATGGACCTAATCAGTCAACATGGATTTATGTTCGACCACAGATATACTGTTCTTCGGTTCCTAAATGAGGAATTTGTATTGACACGGCCCGTCAACAGTTCAGCCACCTCCATAAAAATTGTGGCAAAACCCTCAGCCAGAATTCCCGGTCGAAGGGAACATATTATTCATGGGCAGCTAGACAGCAATCCTGGGAGCTCCGTTGGAATGGTGGAGCCCCTAAAGTCAGCTCATGACTACTTAGTTGGAAGGGCTATAATTAAAACCGGATGGGATATACCAATTAGAGTCCTGAATTTGTCCAACAACGATATCAGAATTGTCAATGGTCAAGGGATAGCTTGTTTTGAGCCAGTAGAGAGCATCATCACTTGCAAAGAAGGGTACCAGACATCAGTAAAGGAGACAGGGCCCAGTAAAGAGTTGCTACAACAGTTTGCCGACCATTTGAAACACCTTACACCAGAGAAACAGAAGAAGGCAAGCAATTTATTGCAAATTGCTAGCGGATTTTTAACAGCCAAGATGGAACCACCGGTCGCACCAACATTTCCGACACCGAATTGATACTGGAAAGGCTCAACATGTCATAATACCACCTAGGCGACTACCCTTGGGGCAACAACAGGCAGTCGAGGAAAACATCTATGTTGCAAAGTGGAGTTATTGAGTCATTTATCAGCCCATGGTCCACTCCCGTCGTGCTAGTTAAAAAAAGGATGGTACCACCCGACTTTGCGTGGATTACAGAAGGCTTAATGATGTCACGAAAAAAGACAGCTATCCAATGCCCCGAATTGATGACACTCTGACGACACTAGCAGGCTCCCGTTGGTTCTCCACACTAGACCTAAGGAGTGGATATTGGCAGGTTGGTCTACACGAAAACGACAGAGAGAAGACAGCGGTCTCCACCAGTAAAGGGCTCTTTCAGTTCAAGGTCATGGCCTTTGGGTTATGTAATGCTCCCGCTACATTTGAGAGGCTAGTATAGCTTAGTATAGCTCGCGACATTCTTGTCATGGGTCAGACATTCGACATTAGAGCGAGTATAGACCATCATCAATTGCGAGGAAGTGTACCAGACATCAGTGAAGGAGGCAGGGCCCAGTAAAGAATTCCTACAATAGTTTGCTGACCACTTGACACGTCTGACACCAGACGAACAGAAGAAAGCCAAGCAGTATACCACGAAGCACTGGCAAATTTTTAAGTCAAGATGGAACCACCGGTCCTACATCATTCAGCACCGAATAGATCCCGGTAAGGCTCAGCCCATCAGAATATCACTTAGGCGACTACCATTGGGGCAACAGACAGTCGAGGAAAACATCGAGTCCATGTGACAAAATGGAGTTATTGAGCCATCCGTCAGCCCATGGTCCGCTTCCGTTGTGTTACCTAAAAAGAAGGATGGAACCGCCCGATATTGCGTGAATTACAGAAAGCTGAATGACGTCACGAAGAAAGACAGCTATCCACTACCCCGAATTGATGTCACTCTGACCACACTAGGCAGGCTCCCATTGGTTCTCTACACTTGACCTAAAGAGTTGATAATGGCAAGTTTGTCTACACGAAAACGACAGACAGAAGACAGCGTTCTCCACCAGTAAAAGGCTGTGTCAATTCACGGTCATTCCCTTTGGGTTATGTAATGCTCCGCTACTTTTGCGAGGCTAATGGAGTGTGTATTGAACGGGTGCTTAGTTTACCTCGACGACATTCTAGTCATGAGTCATACATTCTACGGCCACCTGAAAAACAAAGTATTTATCAGAATTGAGAACGCCAATCAGAAACTCAACCCGAAGAAATTTTTGGGCCACATCGTTTACGCTGTAACGAAGACAAAATAGCAGCCATCCGTGATTGGCCGGTCCCGAGAGACAGAGCATGAACTAAGAAGTTCTTTGGGGCTCTGTTCCTACAACAGACGATTCGTTGAGGGATTTGCCACTATTACCGCCCCTCTACATGTACAAACTACTGAGAAAGAGACCTTCCGTTGGAATGAGAATGGCGAGACATCATTCAGACGACTTAAGGCGGCACTATGTTCCAGCCTAATCATAGCATTTCCTACGCACTCCGGCAAGTTCATCTTAGACCCCGATGCCACCAACACAGGTTTGGGTGCCGTCCTATCCCAGGTCAAAGATGGTGAAGAGAGGATGATCGAGGACTACAGCCCAAACGCTGATGTTGGCCATCAGTGACCGGATAAAGACACGATATGACCTCAAGGCCAATTCAGTCAAGTTCCAAGAGAGGGACAAGGTTTGGCTGTACAACTCCCAGAGGACCAAGTTTAAGTCTTCAAAGCTTACACCCGTCTGGGAAGGTCCATACTGAGTCGTCAAGAGGATCAATGATGTTGTCTACCATACCGGTCGAAACCCCAGGGCTAAGTTAAAGGTGGTTCATTTAGATGGACCCGCACCCTACCATGGAGAGGATGTTTCTGATCGGGCAATAAGATTTAAAGGGAGGGGGGGCAGTGTTAAAAAATGTACCTACGCCGTCCCTGACTAAAGCAACGTAAACCAGTATTCATTCCGATAAGACATCAATCGCTGGGATAAGAAAAAAAGAAGTGGAATTTTGGACTGGGGTAAAAAACTGCTGATCTCAACGCTGTGCGAACAAAAATAACACCAATCCAGAACGACTAGAAAATTCGTCGTAGGAAATATAAGGCGACATTAATTTCAGTATTTGGTTAGTAGTAGGTGTGAATTGTTATTTGACATTAGCTGTTGTAAATATATGCTTTTTGCGAGTAAATAAAGTTCTAGAAAGTGAAGTGATCATCAGCTTTTAAATTAATTAAATTTGAACCCACGGAGTTTATTACAATATTTTATTATTTTAATATTATACATTTAATTTACATTGTTTCTATTTTGAAGGTAAATACTTTCCTATAATTTAACTAAGATTACAAAGGCCATGATATAAATTCAAACAGTCAGAATTAAGATAAATTGTTAGATCTCACATCATCGCAATAATTATAATGTTCACTGCCATCGTCATTGTAGCTAATTTTATTTCAGTTTGACATTTCAAAACACTGCTTATCGTTAAGTTAAAGTAATCGCAGCTCCTTTCCGAATAGGACCCTGGCTGGAGTCTGGCCTGTACTATTAAGTACGGCTGAGCGATATACCAACAGGAATAGGGGAATATGCTCATCTCAATTACGCTGGTTATTGCTGAAGACCTTGGATAGGTGTTGTTCCAAGGTCCTATTGAATCTTTCCACCATTCCGTCTGACTGTGGGTGCAATGGTATTGTTCTCGTTTTCCTGATCCCCAACATCGTGCAGACCTTCTGGAATACATTCGATTCGAAGTTACGCCCCTGGTCTGAATATAGTTTCATCGGGACGCCAAACCTGCTGAATAGTTGTTCTACTAGCACCGTCGCGACTGTGGTTGTCTCTTGGTTGGGTATCGTATATGCCTCAGACCATTTGCTGAAGTAATCCAGAATGTATTTGTTCCCCATCTTAGACTCGGGAAACGGACCGGCAACATCGATGGCAATTCTCTCAAATGGGACGCCCACATTGTACTGCTGCATTCTGCCCTTGGTCCGGGTCTTCGGCTCTGACGTCTTCAAAGTAATTTACCCAGTAGTATCGCTCGCGAACTTTGTCTAGGGTTTTGTTCATGCCCAGATGCCCCCCGGTAATCCCATCATATACTTCGGTCAGGATGGCTGGTACCTTTTTCTTAGGAACTACCAGTTGGGACTTGGTTTCTCGGCCATCGGTGCTTTCCCAAACTCGCTTGAGCATTTCATTTGCTACTCTTAGAGAGTCCCATTGGGCCCATAACCATTTCAGCACGCCCGAGTGTCTAGCTACCTCGTCCCGTCGTGGCCTGGGTGCCCCTCTCATTTTGAGTGACAAGATTGGTTCGATGTCTGGATCAGCCATTTGGTCCTGGATGTACTGTTCCGTTGTCCAGTCTTCATTGGCCTGCGCTAGGATCTGTCTGATGGAGATACCCCCTTGCTGTTCCGTCTTCAGACAATGTCCGCAGTTTGCTCTACAGGGTCTTCTGGATATGGCATCGGCATTATTGTGCAAACGGCCGGCACGGTGTTCAACCTTGAAATCGTATTGCTGTAGTTTCTCCATTCACCTGGCCAATTGTCCTTCCGGTGTCTTTATGTCCAGGAGCCATTTGAGTGCGGCATGATCTGTTCGGATTAAGAAATGACGAACATAGTGGTATTTGTGGAAATGGTCTACAGCCCTCATTATTGCAATAATTTCATTCCGCTTTCGAGAATCTCTCTTCACCATCTTGCACCTAGGATATGACGGCCCCAAACCTGTGTTGCTGGCGTGGGTGTCTAAAATAAATTTGCCGGATTGTGTAGGAAAGGCTAGGACTGGGCTGGAACATAGTGCTGCCTTCAGTTGCCTGTATGATGTTTCGCAATCCTGATTCCAACGGAAGGTCTCTTTCACAGTGGTCTGCCGATGTAGAGGCGCGCCAATGGTGGCAAATCCCTTAACAAATCGCCTGTAGTAGGAACAGAGGGCCAAGAAGCTTCGGAGTTCATGCTTGTCTCTTGGGACTGGCCAATCACAGATGGCTTCTATCTTGTCCTCGTTGGTGCGTATTCCTGACTCGGAAACAACGTAGCCCAAAAACTCTACTTCTTTTTGGAACATGGAACACTTCTTCGGGTTGAGTCTCAGGTTGGCATTATTAATTCTGGAGAATACTTCGTCCAGATTCTTCAGATGGTCGTCGAATGTCTGACCCATGACTAGAATGTCATCGAGGTATACTAAGCACGTCCTCCTTGTTAACCCGCTTAGTACATACTCCATTAGCCTCTCAAATGTAACGGGTGCATTACATAACCAAAAGGACATGACCGTTAACTGAAACAGTCCTTTACAGGTGGAGAACGTTGTCTTCTCTCTGTAGTTTGCGTATAGACCAACCTGCCAATATCCACTTTTTAGTTCTAGTGTGGAGAACCAACGGGAGCCTGCTAGTGTGGTCAGAGAGTCATCAATTCGGGGTAGTGGATAGCTGTTTTTCTTCGTGACGTCATTCAGCTTTCTGTAATCCACGCAAAATCGGGTGGTTCCATCCTTCTTTTTAACTAGCACAACAGGACCAGACCATGGGCTGATGGATGGCTCAATAACTCCATTTTGTAACAATGACTCGATGTTTTCCTCGAATGCCTATTGTTGCCCCAATGGTAGCTGTCTAGGTGGTATTCGGATGGGTTGAGCCTTTCCGGTATCTGTTCGATGCTAGATGATGTTGGTGCGACCGGTGGTTCCATCTTGACGGTTACAAATTTGCCAGTGCAGTAATAAATTGCTTGGCTTTCTTCTGATTCTCTGGTGTCAGGTGTGTCAAATGATCAGCAAACTGTTGTAGGAAATCTTTACTGGGCCCTGTCTCCTTCACCGACGTCTGTTACTCTTTTTCGCCATTGACGATGATCTCTACTTGCTCGAAACAAGCTATCTCTTGACTATTGGCAGTTCTGATGCCATGGTTGGACAAATTCATGATTCTAATTGGTATATCTCGTCCAGTTTTAACTATAGCCCGTTCAACTAAGTTATCATGAGCTGAGTGTACGGGTTTTACCATTCCAACGCAGCTGCCAGGATTGTTGACTAGCTGCCAATGAATAATCTGTTCCGTTCGACCGGGAATTCTGGCTGAGGATTTTGCTACTATTTTAATGGAGGTCCCTGAGCTGTTGACGGGCCGAGTCAATACAAATTCTTCATTTAGGAACCGAAGAACATCATATCTCGGGTCGAACATGAATCCATGCTGGCTGATTAGGTCTATACCCAGTATAAAATCGTCTTCAATATTCGCTACCAGGACCCTATGCCAGATGGTGTTGTCCCCTATCTGTAGCACAACATGTGCCTCGCCCTATATTGACATGGACTCGCCGGTGACTGTTCTGAGCTGGATGTTACTGTTAACTGGTATAATTTCTGAAGCCCTGGACTTGGCAATGGACACAGCGGCGCCGTTGTCGATGGTGATGGTAATTGCTCGGCCATTGATGGTGCCCCTGATGACTAGGCTGCTGCTATCTCGGCAAAATCCCTGGATGGACAGGGTTTTGGGGGATGGTGGAGTGTCAGTCAGCATTCGCCCCCTTATGCTGACTGGCTGACGGTCCCTGGACATGTGGCTGTTCTGTTGGTTACCCTTGGTCGGTGATCGTTCAGGTAGCCTTACTCTGTAGTCGCGTTGGAAGTGCCCTGTCCGTCCACAACGGTAACATGTTCTTCTGGGATCAGTTCTCTGTGACTCTGCTAATAGTTTGTTCATACAAGCCAACAGTGCTTGGAATGGTGACCCTGGCTCTTCCTGGTTGAACGAAACTACTCGGACCCTCGGCTTGGATATGTTCATGACAGCCTCTACTTCCAAAGCCCGAAGTAGAGCTTCATTACTCTTCATCACGCCACTCAGTCTTAAATTTCTTTGCACTTCCTCCACATCTCTGATGCCGTTTATGAAACTCTGTGTGGTCAACTGGTCTTTCGTTTCCTCTAACACGTCAAATTAACTAACCGTCTAATCTCTGCTTCGAATTCTTAGAGGCTTTCACCGGATTTTTGCGTTTATCTACTGAGTTGGATTTGGTATACCTGGCTCAAGGATTGATTGTCGTATCTCTTGTCCAGATGGGCGATGATTTTGTCGAAATTGCCTTGTCCATCGACTGGAATGCTTTGAAGGAGTTCTAAGGCCGGACCTCTTAAGGAAATTACAAGGGACGTATATTTTTCTTGGTTAACCCATCCATTAGCTGTAGCCACGGCTTCAAATTGCCGTTTATACATGGGCCAAGATCAACTGCCATCAAATGTGGGTGGTTTGCTTACGGAATCTTTGGTATTCATGGTGTGCTGGTATTTTCCTCGCTGTAAGTCCTGCTGGATTTTTTAAATTTCTATTTCTACCTTGATTTGGATGCCACTGATTTTATCTTGAAGTGTGTTTTGAATAGAACTGTTTTCAAACTCTACCTGGCTTTGGATGGAATCGAGGTCATCTACTTTGATTTCAAGATTGTCCACGGTATTTTTTATGGTCTTAATGTCATCATTTATATCTTTTATGTCTGACTCAACTATTTGCATTCTGTCATTAACTGTTTCATTAACTTGTGCTAATATTTGCATTAATTGTTCAAATTGCAGTTGTCTTTTCTCTTCAGTTTCGTGTCGTTTTAATCCAATTTGATCTTGTTTCTCTTCAATTCAAAATCATTTTGTCTCTGTACATCCAATAACTTAAATTCATTTTGGCTTGTTAATTCAAATTTCGAGAATAATCCCTTAATTAAATTTTGTTGTTCGCTTTTCATCGTAGTGACAAGATTTTCTATTTCTATTTTATGTTTTTCACCAAAAGATTTCACTAACCTCTGTTGAATTTCTTCTTTATGTTGTTTCTCCTTCTTGTCACGTTTTTCCAGAATCTGTGTAATTTTTCACCTAGTCCATACGTAATCTGTTTGAATATTTTTTTGTAGTCTCGTTCATTTTTTCTTTTTCCAGACTTCGGGTTTCCATAAATCAAATTTCGATTTTAACTTCTGATCACCAAATTGTTATTTAGTCCGTGGGTTCAATTAAAATTATAACACTAATATTAACTTTCACTTTTCTAGAACTTTTATTTACATCAATACAGAACAGCTGTTTCAAATATCACAATAACATTACAATATACGCTCGTCGTCGCTGTCTAACTAACTGCCGAGATTATGGGTGGCTCCTTTTAAAACCTGCATCAAAAACACTCGTACAATCCATCATCAATTCTACAGCTGCCGAGCCATTTAGAGATAACTTTTTTGTTCTAAAAGCGATCGATGTCGTACTGGAATAACACCAGGGCCGGCTTAGGGAAATTTCGTTACAATACCAATGGAAAGATTCTAAGATCAGCAAACGACTTTCTCAACCCTAGGAATCATATTTAAAAATCGGTAGCTGTTGCTCGTAAGTAAAATTTAAAATGATTAAGTTTCGATATATTTTGCACATTAAATTGCTAAATTTCAGAAGTCTTACCTTTCACCAGTGACATTATATTTCTGACGTGCCGTGTCATTTCAAGATTTCACTCACTCTTCGCCTCTTCATTCTTCGCCTCTTCCCTACGTAGGCAGGCACAAGAACAAGAAGTTAACTTTTTTTTTAGGAAAAACTTTTGAGAAAAAAGGCAAGTTATGTGTCAAAAAGGTTTTCAGTTTTTCTTTTATGAAAGAAGAGTTTTGCTCATCTGAAATAAATTACATCTTCATGAATTCCTAATTAAATATTAATATAAAAAAGTCCTATATTTGCGCAAACATTTTACTTTCTGATAAATTTCCGTGTTTTCTCTTAATTTATACAATGTACTGACATTAATATATCCTATTTTTCACAAAGAATACGCTACTAACCTCGACCTCGGCTGATCAAATACCATATTGGGTTGCAAATATATTCTTTAGTTACTCTTGTCAATGGTAATAAGTATACTACCTTACCATTTTAATTCGTAACTTTCTGTAACAGCGAAAAATGCTCTTACCTGATCTTCGTATTGTCGGTATTCCTTAGTGTTGATTTTAAATTGTATAAATAAGGATATTTCTTACGAAGACGTGTACTGTCACCGAGACAAACATCTTCACAAAGTTACCGCTTGTGTAGGTTGCGGATGGTGGATTTGTGTTGTTCAGAGAAATAACTGCAATTATCGAATTTATATGATTCTCAGGGCTCAGTGAGGTAGTATTAACAAATAATAGCTACTTATTCTTAACTTAAAGTGTAGAAATATTAGGGTGGTCGTTAAAAATTTGTTTTTTTGCGGTGCCCCCTCAAAAGCTTCCTTTTGATGAAAAAACAGTGGGAAAATTTAGCGGGTCTAAGTCAATTTTTGGGTATAATCCTCAACTATTCCGCACTCAGATCTTAGGTGATTATAGAAGAAAAAGGATTAAAATTACTACTTGCTTGTTGTGCAGAAATCTAGATATTAAAATAACTAATGTAATCTTAAAATTAAAATAATTAATAACCAAATCAACTGGGAAACTTTTTTAATTTTATTTTTTATTTATTGTTATTTTGATCAAATATGTTTTTTTTATTGATTTGATTTTATTATTTTTTATATTTCGAATAAAGTTGTATTTTTCATGAAATATTCCCAAAAAATATCATTATACCCATACCAAAAAATTCACTTTGATTGTCTAAAGACAATTTTTTTTTATCAAAATGAAGCTTTTGAGGGGGAGACGCAAAAAAAAAAATTTTTAACGATCACTCTAATAATATATATATATATATATATATATATATTTATGTGTGTGTTAGGTGGTTTCCGGAAATTCATCCGCATAGTTGATATCTGATCCCTGCTGGGATCGATGGTAAAATGACAACGTTTGGGCAGTCACATGTGCCCCCTTCAGGTCTGTTCGCATAATTCTCGTAGCCTTCTGCTTTCACTTCTAGTTACGCGAATACTTAGTAAAAACAAATATATATATATATATATATATATATATATATATATATATATTTATATATGCATGTATATAGGGTGGGAGGCACAAGAGGAAAAAATATTTATTTTTCATTTTACGACAATGTCATTCTGAATGAAAAGTTCTGCATGTCGAGAAAATCAATATACTATTTAAAAAAAATACAATCAGATGTACAGGGTGTTAATAAAAAAAATATAAAATGCTTCAAGAGAGAAGTACTATTTTTTATTACTTTTATCAGAAATTTCATAAAACACAGTTACCTACAAACTAACATAAAATATAAATACAAATTTTGAAATGAAAATTGGAATTATTAAAATAATTTTACATGGCTAACTTTCACCTCCACAAACTTTCCGGCTAACCTATAATTTATGGCTAAGATAGTTATCACCTATCCACAAACATTAAATAAACATCTTATTGTGGGGGAATTCTGACGTATTTATTTAATATAGTGTTATAGTATTAGGAATGTGTAATATCAATGCGTTGTAAATTCTCTACCACGAAAAATGTCCTGATACGTTTGGGTCGAAGTTTTGCGAAAATTATTTTCAAAATTCAGTGAAAGTGGGTGGCTGATGAATGTGAAGAAGTTTAAGAAAATATCCGACAAAAATGCCCCAGTTACATTATTAGTCACAGGTTTAGATTTAGATAACTCGGACTTATGTTTACGGAAACTATTGAATTTAAGCAAAAGTAAGTTGCATTTAATTTTTAAGGAAAACAAAATTATAAGCCAAAGCTGCAGTAAACACTTGAATCTGGAGATGAAGAGGAACGCTTAGAATTTGGTTCATGAATAGGTAAGAATTACCTTGAAAACCATGTCGGTTAGTCGGAGAGTCATTACAGCCCTCATGGGATCGTAGCTCCAGGTGCATACATAGACAGAATTTCAATCCCTGGCTCAATACGATATTGTCCATTCTGCCTCCCGATGTTGTCGTTTCTGCACCAGCTCAACATCAATGAGTGGTGCGCACTAAAAGGAAGCACTAATCATGGACAGTATTAAAAAATCCAATAGCCTGTATGCCGCGCAATCTTATGTATGCGTACCACAACATTTATCAGCGATTTGACGCGTAGAAGCAAAACGGGTTCGCGAAGTTACTTGACTAAATCGCGTATATTGACGCTGTTTGGGGGCTTGGTTGTCCGGCTGATATTCTTCTGCTTCCTCTACCGTTTTTTGTACATATACTATAAGAAACACACGGATTACCATCATTGGGGTCAAATTTGCGAAAGGACAAACCAACATCAATGGGCAACTCTGATATCTCAGTAAAAAACGCAAAAAGGGTGATAATTCATTGAAGGCTGTCATGGTCGGGATCTGAGAGATTTTGTTTACTGACTATGATGGTGTTATTTTTTCGATCTTGGTTGAATTGTTATTTTTCATTTTAAGATTTTTTACATGTTATCACATTGCCTATTTGATCTTGTTACACTTAACACACGTTAACGGAGACGCAACAACTAAAAATATTTGTATATCTTAGTACATAGTGTCAGTTATAATAAACCAGTCTGTTCTAAGAAAATTAAGAGATCAAACCTTTTTGGTCAAAACGGTTAAAATAGTATTTGACATTTATATCTCAACATACTTTAAATATAACCAATGCGATGCCAAGCAGTGGCGGTTGCCAGGATTTATTTTATCTGGCATGTATATTAAACTAGAAGTTTTTATAAAATCACTATATCTAAATTAGAAAATCGTTCTGTTTGAAAGGGAACAAATAAAATGTAAAATAGAAAATACATTGTGGGATATGTTTATTGATTAAGAATAACAAACAACCCAAATCGCAGACGGTACCAAAAACAGGTTGAACATCTTAATGAAACAATTTGGTAAGACTGAGGTAATACACTAATTATCTTGCCCCACACGACTTCTTATAAATATTAGCACATTTAATTAATGTATCATGTACCAACGTTTTAACAAACATGAAACTTTTCCGCAGTAAATCACTCAACCCTAGTAATTTATCATCATTTTCTGCAAATAATAATAAACTAATTAGTCACGGCGATAACAATATAAAGTGGTAACAGCATTGTAATGTATGTATTAACTTAACTATGTCTGTAATTACAGATTTTAAATATGTCAGGGAACTTTTGCGCTAACTACTAATAATATCCGAAAGAAAACTGTTAATTTGAATTAAGGGTAAATAATTTATAAATATTATAATGAAATAAACTAAGCCTGGAAATACTTTACTGATATAAATAAAGACATTTGTAAATATAATTATCGGTTTGTCTCCGTTAATGTTGATAAAGCCATATAATATGTTTAGTATTTATATATAAAGCTTCACAAGCACTTTTAATGAAAATTTGTATGTTGCTAAAAATTGTTGCGAAATTCGTAACATTTTTAACACTTTATAACTGTGCCCATTGGCAGGTTCGTTCCTCCAATCAGACATCTTAATTTGAGGCAGCTCACCGGTCCAATCATCATTAGCCCATTGTTCGCTGTCGTTAGTATTGTTACAACACATGGATTACACTTTCCTAGTAATTTCAGATGCAGGAGAATACCAACATAATTTCTTGGACTTATAAATAAAATACATTAATAATATAGTTTCTCTATTGAATTTAAACGAGTTTACCGGTAATCTATCCAAGCAAACAGATACTTAAATCAATCCCAATACGTATTGGGAATGAAAACCGAATCGCCGACATCACCACACTAAATAGGGCTTCCAACATGTAGAACAACAATATTATCCGGAACGCGCTTACACAAAAACCAAAAGCAGAGAAAAAACAGGGTAAAATCTTAACATATTTTCGCATACATATCAACACCTAATGGCATAATTACTCTTGAAGATCAGGATAAAATTCCCTGCAAAGATTGCAACCTCTCGAATGTGGGTCAAACAGACAGTGAAGGAGATGCACGTATAGATGAACACAACAATGCAGTGAAACAAAAACATCACATTTAAGGACAAGAAGTTGTTGGCTAATATGGAATAGTTTAAAAAAAGGGCTCGCGGGGGAATCCACTGAAATAGTGAAACAAAAAATGAAACGCGGCCAAAATTTAATAAACCATCCTTTTTAAAAAATCGCTGGGACCCGTCGAATTTTATATTCTGGATGCAACAGTATTTCATTGGTCGTATCAATTTAAACTCCTCCTCTCGCGGAGGTTAACTTCAAATCCAAAATCTTAAATGGTCGAGTTTAAAGAAAACAAAAATATCTGTTTAACACATTCACGCTTTTCAAATTTGCTGCAATATATTTTAAAAAACAAAGAACAATAAAAAGAGATTATTGCTTGGTCGAAAAATGTGATATTTATATGGTTAAAAACTTTATTTTCAATATATTTCCCATTTTTTAACTCTGTCACTTCAGCCTCCCACAGGGTTAAGCTGCAACTCTTGATATAATAAAAGTTCATCTGATACCATAGTTCAGAGGCTATCAAAATGTCTTTTAATGGCCTAACGATTTTTACAAAGTGAATAGGTAGTTAATGAGTCAACACCGAGAAAAAGTTTGTATTTTTGCACTAAATTTATATAGTAACATTGTTTTACTTGATAAAGTAATTCTTTTAGAAATTAGCTTCACGATATAGCTTAGATATATAAACTTAGATGATACATACAATGTAAATTTTGTTTATTCATTGTTCATGTTAATAAGTGCTAAGTATTGACCTTACTGTATCCACATGACAACAGAGATTTTTTTCAAAACGATCCCGAAGATTACGAAGCATTTTTGGTGTAATGGCCTAATATTCATCAATGATCCGCTGATTTTTTAAGTAGCCCCATAGAAAAACAAATTAAGGTGAATCTGCAGGCCACTCTGTATCCTCGTCGGTCGATATACTTACCAGGCTATGACCGAATTAAATAAAAAACTAAAGCTTAATTTAGTATATTCGTCATAATTTGTTTAACCTTAACATATTAGCTACATAAAAGAACAAGAAATAAATTTCCGAAAATTTCTAACTTTTAGTACATCTTTTACATGCACACTATAGAGACATGACTAAACGTGAATAAACATATCTACAACAAATGTTGATGGTTAAGCGGCACCTCCATTCCTGGATGGAACATCATATTATAAAATTAGCGGGCACTTCACCGTTTGAGTAATTCTACGGATCGATTGGTATTTACATAAATACCCCTGAATTTAATGAGGCGTAAATTTATTCCACATTTCATATCAGGTACATGAAGTGTTCTGCCCTTTGTCGTTTAATTGATGAACGGGAATTGATTGTTATAAATTCACTTTTAAAATTTAATTAACATTTAAATACTCAATATTGTTATATAAATAAAGGTACGCCCTGGCAAATAGTATTCAGCAGTCAAAATTACAATTTTATTGATTTGAACTCAATGTTGATAACACCGCCTATCAGCCTCTTAGCAAAATCCAAGCCTCTATAAAGATTCTTCTTGTACATAGCGAATGTCTTCAAGACTATTTCTTCTCACTTCAATACTTGTGCAATTTTTAACTCCACAAACAAATTTCTAGAGTTGTAAGACCTGAACTTCTGGAATTAAATTAAATGAGCTATTATCAACCATCAAACGATATTATTTTTTCTCTTTTTTTGAAATAAATGCTATCGTTGACGCTCACCACCAGAAACGATCTTCTTTAAACGTGTTTATTAGAACTACTGGAGATCACATATTTGGCCCACATTTCCTTCCACATAAAATAAATGGGGATACACGAACGATTTTTTTACGGGCCAGGGCGAGAATGTGGTCTATGACCGATGACACTTCTGCTTAGTATGAGAGCACATCAATATTTGAACGAAACATATCCAGATCTCTGGATAGACCCAGGTGGACCTCAACTTTGGCTAGCTCGTTCACATGGTTTAAATCCGATAAACTTCTCAACTTGAGAGGTAAAACAGTGGCTTTACTTCGATTAGGAACATCCAGTCAAAACGATAGAAACTAAGTATGGACAGGTGTTACCAAATTGTGTAAGTGCTCCCAAAATTATGCAATTTTTATACGCGGGTACGGTAGGGCTGGAAAGGTATGGAAACATTCATTCCTTAGTAGCTTATATTTTTTTCCTGGCTTTCCTGTGTTGACATTTAATTTGACCCTCTAATTTAGTTCACGGTCAACTTGTTTTTTTTTAATAATTTTAATGCTTTTAATTGAAGGTAATCTAAAGCATTAAAGTCTGAAAGGGCTTTCGCGCCAGCCAATTCAAAGTCAAGTTCAAATTAAATGACACTATTGAAAAACAAAGTAAAAATTGTAGGCCACCATTGCTCTGGTTTTGCCTTTCGAAAATTTCCAGATATCCAGCGGTCCCGGGAGTTATTGATCACCTGGTATTCTTCTGACTGACAGTTATATAGAAATCTTTAATGATTCCAGATTCTTTGGGACAGTTCTAATATACTCCACAGAACATTGATGAGTAGCATATTCCTGAGTTGTTCTAGAATATTCAGTAACCGCATAACTATATGTAACTAAATGTTATGACATTGAACAAATCTGAATTACAACTGAAATTAGAGATTGCTAGATCGGTTGTCTCATATTGTGCTTTATTATGTGCGTTGTTAATAGAATAAACATTTAAAATTCATTGAAAGTAATTCGATTAAGAACCCGGCAGTTATACATGGAATTCGTTATACAAATGGGTATTATTCGGGTATTATTATAAAGTATAGTTTATAATGTGCATACATAAATTCAGGAAACCGGAATTCTCTTTTTCTTCATTACATAACACGATTATTTTAGAATTCTGTGTAGCATTGTTATCAATATTCTCTAGCTATATGCGAAATTAAATATTATTTAAACTCTCAAGTTTTTTTTAACTAGGAGAAAGAATTTCATTATACGTCTTTCTTATAAGCACAAAAATATAGCGCATAAGCAAAAACCCCAGCTTCTAAATTCTAATTTACATTTCCATAATACACGTCAACATTCACCAAATAATGGTGTCGAAATTTTATTTTGAAATTTAAGATCGTCACGACAACTTGTCAGAAATAAAATGGTCTAATACGGATTCATGTCTCTGGAATATTGCGTGCTGAGAATTCTTAAGAGGATCTAAGGAATATTTTTCCTTTTAACGAGTTTTCACGAGTATTTTTTCCGCGGGGTATTTACCCGTCCTCCTGTTATGGCTTGTATCGAGCGTACTCCAACCACACCAGAGCGACGGTATTTTATAGCCGACGTATACTGTATACTTGTAAGTTTTGCTATGAGCAACAAAGTAGAATTTGTGCATAATGTTAAAGTTAATTATTTGACATTGTAATCTGTAGAATAAAACTGCCCATCTTCTAATATGACATTAATGTTATTATAAACCGTAACTTGTTTCCACATTACACATGTCATTTTCAAACAAAATATGTTGTGAGGAACATAATTCATCAAAATTTTAGAGAAAATATTGATAGTAGAAACCTAATTTAACAATAAAACGTACAACCCGTCAGAGTTGAACTTTTTACCTTTTGCAATAGTACAAATTTAACTTAGAGGGGCTGGAGGCAGAAACTAATGGTCATAGGCCATTAATTTGAAGCTTTGCGGACAATGATATTATTGATTCAGAACAATGGAAAAAGTTTGAAAATTATTAGACAAAAAACACTCTCTTGCTTAAGGACTAGAAAAGGTATTCCGAGGGCCTGAAGCAAAGATTTTGGGTCCCTTAAGACCCCTGGCCCATGCACAAGAGTTTTAACAAAAATAGTGGGATACTGTTTACTTGCTAGGCAAGGCAACGGGTCAATAATTCAACTTTATACACTGAAATCCAAGGGGTCAGAGTTTGTGCCGATGGAAAGAAAATACAAGAAATTCAAAGGAATTAACCCAAGGCCAATCTGTATCAGAATTCGGTTATGACATTTATGCGTAAAATACTCTATTTCATTCGTAGAATAAGGCATAATTTGTTTCGTTGAATCATCATCATTTACTATGTACGGAACTCAACAATCTAATTTTGGTGACGAAGAAATTAAGAGTTATCACGGATAAATTTAGTTGAGCAAGATGGCGTGCAGCTTGAGTTCATGAGAATCATTCCTGTAGAAATACTAAAGCGGTTTTTCTCAAGATTCAATCGCACCGAAGGATGCACCTTATGTTGTAAGAAGAAGGTTTAAGTACGCATTCATTAAAAATCGCTTCTAAGAGCTTCAATTAAAAAATCAAAAGCCACTTGTTTTTTAGATTTACAAAATATTTTAGATAACGAACTTATTGTGCACAAATAGATTTTTTTGCTAGCTATTTTAACTGTGTTATCAATCATAAACTTATAAATGTTCTATATTATTTTTATTTATTTATATAATAATATAATGAGTTAACTAAAAGAGTAGCCTATTATTTAATTGACTATTCTGAAATAACATAATCATAAAGTTGTGAAAAACTTAGCTGAAGGTATTCTGATTTACAATATACAAAATATATAGTAATATTTATTTAACAATTAATTACTAAAAATGATTAATATGAATCACTTGATTGCAAGCAAAAAAACAATACACAAAAATTGAGATCTCTTAGTAATGGACATTGATATTAGTTGTAATACGATATAACATTCTACCTCATATTAGGTTGTGTTATTATTGAATTTTTTGTTATTTAAAACAGTTGTGTTGTTAGGATTCCATAAACTCAATGAACTGAAATCACGCCTACATCTTTCCGTTAATCACAGCCACTCTCCAATACAACTGAGTGGAAAATGATGAAATTTGGTAACAGTGAACAGCAGCGACTCGATCAGAAGTACGTAGAGCAATAGACGAAGTTCGGATTTTGTGCACAACTTTAGGAAAGAAATTACAAAACTGACTATTTCCAACTCTTATCTCCGAAACTGTTCAGCCGAAACTTAATTATAATTAATTTTTGAAAGCAACTTATAGAATTAAATGTAAAAAAGTATTTTTCAGAAAGCATCCCATTTTATATGACCCAAAAAATTCGTTATCAGGAATTCAAATATATTTTGAATATTTTTTAATCAATTTGTTTAAAAGTTTTTAATTAAAATGTACAAAAATTCCTCCTCTTCTATTCCAAAAATTAGGAATATGTATTCTTATTTCGAATTTACAGGATAAATAAAGCGAAAATTGTAACATTAATTCAATAAAATATAAAGAAAATATATTTTAATATTTTATAAGTGGATCACGTGTTTATATATATATTTGAAATAATATGTTTCCAAGATTTAACGAAAATATACAAATATATTCACCTCCCGCTTTTTATCACCGAAACCAGTTAGCCTAAAATTTTCAGAATAAATGTGGTTATACAGCCTTATACAAACTTTACAGGGCAAAAATTATTAAGATTAAATGAAAAATATAAAATCTCCAGGGCTTCATCTAACATAATAAATGAAAGGTGTCGTAAACTGTAAGTTTTTTCCCTTTTTAAATATATCAAGAGAAATATACAAAGGTCCACTCATTTCTCACCTTCTTACAGAAAAAGTAATGCAAAAATTCTAATATTTATATTGGAGAGGGGACGCAAATTATATAATTGAATCAAAAGTAAAACATAGATGTTTTAAACTGATTCGTAATGTATCACATGAGATTGATCGTCATAAAAGTTACAAACATATTTACTTACATTTGTTTAAAAGATTTAATATTTTGTTATTGAAAATTTGACCAATTGTCTCCTTTATCTCCGAAACTACTGAGCTTATAATTTAGGAAAAAGATAATATAGCGCCTCTCTGAACGGTTATTGGTATAATAAAACGAAAATTCTTATTTAATTTTTGGGGGCCCAATTAGAAATTTAAATATATATATTTATAAAAATCAAGCGTATCATATATCAGATGATATGAGAAGGCTTGTACAGTGACATACAAAAGTACATATTTTTTTAATTTTAAAGCGGATGGTGAAAAACATTTAAACTAGAAAGTAGAAATAATTTTGATTTACCTACATTATAATAAATCTAGAAGGTGGTATGGAAACCTTAGTATGCGGATCCAACCCGCACTTGACTAAATTAATTTGCAAAATATTTAGCTACTGTACTTGAAGGAAAGTAAAAACCTACATGTTTTTAAGAATAATCCATAGGCTTTTAAGCACTGGAAAAAGGTCTTATTTAGTTTATTCTTGATACTCAAACAACAGCACAAGCAAAATAACAGACAGTTTTAGTTTTATATAAGTATATAAATGTAAAACATGAAATAATTGCAATTTGTAGACGCAATCGTGCTCGAAGGAAAATAAATAAAGGAGTTACTATATAATAGTTAAGCGATTTACCGGAAAGCGTAGGTAAAGAACATATAAGTAAGCAGCAACAAAATCCTGAGTAACAATACGCAGCCCGATACGAAGACTTTTTTTATAATAATTCTTATGCATTATAATAAATCACTAAGAGTGCTGAAGGAAATATTCACATTTAACGACTAAAATAATAAATGATTTCGAGCATGATATGCAAATATCATTATAATGAAATATATCGCTAGGAATAACTATGCGGGATAATGATATTTTTAAAAGTATTGAATGCAAGTGAAGCAATAAAGATGACGTAGGCAGTAGTGATTTAATTCCCGATAGGGAGCGTCCTATGGGGTAGGTTCTAGGAGCAGTTTAACATTCGAAATGTTATGATTTGATTAAGCTTGACAAACATAATTTAAAATAGCTTTTTTAAAAAGCAGCATGTCCCAAAAGGTACGTGTACGATTTAAACAACTATTGAACTGTTACACCAGATCATTAGAACGAAATATAATTACAAATATTGCATAAACTGCACGTTCACGAGGTACAGTAACAATAGTCATTAGTAATATTTAAATTTACATCTTGGAATTGTACCTTTTTAATCCGTAGTTTCTTAGCCATTGACAACGGGGTCTGATCTAGACCCCGAAACGTTTGGAATATACAGCAATTTCCTTTAAAGTGTGGTGTTATTTCCCAATAAACACTTAGACATTAGTAAACTAGTGTGTTAAATATGACTTCATAGAAAGAAATTAAATCATACCAACATCTAACAAACTTTGTATAATGCGAGATTTAAACAGCTAAATCCACAAAAACCACAATACAAAATCACATGGCTTAAAATTCGAGAAGACCAGTAGACAGTTGAATACGTACTCACAATTAGACTAACAGAACTCATATACAGGAGTTCTTCGGATACAGGATCCCACCAATTATTCTGTTAAAACGATTAGAATAGCAAAGGAAATCTACCGAATATACCAGAAATAAAAACTGAACAGATTCTATGGGAGATGACTCAACCAGAAAACGATTCCAACCACAAAAAATAAAGTGCTTCAAACCAACTATTTGTTTCACTGAAAATATTAATATCTTAAACATGACGATATCCAAGTGTTATTGTAGAAGACTTAACATGCAAAAGAATTAAATTGTGAAGGACTACACATAAACGCCAGTCAATCTTCAATGGTACTAATTGAAGAAATATCTAGTTGAGGTAAGCAACCCTGACCACGCGAATTCTCGTTCCGTCTCTGCATTCATACACAGAGGGTGAACCATGTCCCAACCTTACATCTTACATAAAATCCCACAACATTCCGCCCATATCCTAACCATTCGTCAAGCCGTCTAACGAACTTGACCAGCTATGGCTCACTACCCCCAAATGAGTTTTACAAAAACCGAAATTAGTCCCCAGGCGGGTGCTCAATCTCACACCTCAAATAAGGTCTGCCGCGTGGAATATGGGGAGGATAATGCTCTTTAAATTTAATCAATTTAAATGGATATCTTAGACTTGAGTGTATGTCCCCATCAGCAGCTCAGAAGACGAACATGTCTAGAGGTTGTATGACGAAATTTCAAAATCAAAATCAGAGAAGTCAAATTTTAAACGCCAAATTACAACCAGCAATGTCGGCAACATTCCCAACATAGGAAAAATCGGTCTGGTAAATGCAAAACGCCCAAGTTATCTCAATACCTATAAAGAAGATATACTTAACTGCTTAACAACTAGTGTCAAATTAGACTTCTACCCCACACTTATAAGATACTAACGAAAATAATCAATAACTGGCTAGCAAATACATTTAATGATTATCAGCCAATAGAGGAGGCTGGCTTTCTAAAGAACGGCATTACTATAGAACATCTTCAGAAAATGCCGTATATATTATGCTTTTAGAAAAGTGCAATGAATATAATGTACCACTCCACCTAGCTTGTGTAGACTATACTAAAGCCTTCGATTACATAGAATTTTGGGCAAACTTCCAAGAATGGATTAATGCTAAAATACACTCTAAATAAAGAGACCTCCTCTAGCGGATATATGACAAAGCTACTCTCCAAATCTACCTAGCAGAAAATATAATTACTCTTAAATAAAAATGGAAGTTAGGAAAAGGAGATCATCTCCTCAAAATTGTTTACTCTTACACTGGAAGCTGTGTTCAAAAACATAAACAGGGAGACCTAGGGCGCAGGAGCGGATAGACAGTTTTTTACCCACATGCAATTTGATAAATACATTCTACTCATGAGCAATATAGAGTAAGAACTCCGTGAAATGTTGTTAATACAATTAAGATAGAATCAAAGATAGGCTTAAAAATGAATTGAAATAAATCCAGAATGGAACAAAATGTTAAAATCGTAATAGATGCGAACGAAATCGACTAGTATGTATATCTAAAACAAACAATAACATTAGGCAAGCAAAACCAAACTGCAAAAAGCGCTAGAAGAATTCGCGTGACCTGTATGGCAGTGGGAAAGCTCGACACTGATCCGAGATATCCAGGTATACCTCTACATCCAAACGGAAAAACATGCAACACATGTATTCTCTCATTTCTCTCCTACGGCATGGAAACCATGACACACAAGTCATTCGTTCAACAGATTAGGAACAGATAGAAGAGCTATAGAAAGCGCTGTGTTTAGAATTTCTCTAAGAGACTAAATTAGAAATATATATGGAGATAAGATATAAAACAAAAGTGTGGCATGTGGCTCGGTAAGAAAACATTCGATGGACTAAGAGAATTGTGCAATGAAGACCACGCGAATAAAAGCAAAGCACAGAAAGACTACCAAAGCGCTGGTTAGACGATATTAAAATTAGCCCAAGATCGAAAGAAAAGGAAAATTTATTAGGCGGCCTGTATTCAGTAGTGGATGCAGGTAGGCTGTTGGACCCAGAGAGAGAGGAAAAGAGAGAGAGAGAGAGAAACAAATAAACGCAATCTAGATAGATTAGATGAAATAGAAATTCAACACGATAAAGAAAATTTATGGGGCATTAAGGGGAATAATTTGGTCAAGTGCGAGTTGGACTCGCATACTAAGGGTTCCGTACCACCTTCAAGATTCTAATATTCCAGTTTCAGACAACCATGGAATGAGTGCATTTTCTTATATTTACCCTAATATCTAATATCTGCTTCAGGATTCGCTTGATTTTTATCAGAATACATGTGTATTTAATTTTCTAATTTTGTCCCCAAAAATTAACATTAGAGCTTTATTTTACTTTCAGAGAAGCCTTTAGTAATCTACTGTCTGAGTTTTGAGGCTCTGTAGATTAGAAGATAAAGGGCAAAGGTCAAATTTTAAATTATAAATTATTAAATCTGTTATTAAAATTATTTAGAAATGCAAGTAAAATATATTTTTCAAAATTTAAATACTGTACTTTTTAAAGTGGTATCTTTTAAACAAATGATTTAAAAATATGATACATTTGTAATTCACATTCGAGCATTTTATCTGATATATTACATGATGCATTTGAAAATTGAATTTTTATTTTCCATTTAATTGTATAATTTGTCCCTAAAATTACTATGGGGGTTTACTAATAATTTTTCTTATAAATTTCAAATGAGCCCCAGTTCCCCTAATTATTTTCAAAATTTTAGGTAGTATGGTTTCGGAAATAAAGCGAGAAATTAAATTTTTTTATATCTTTATGTTAATATCTTGTAAACAATTAAATTTAAAAATATAAAAAATATATATTTGTATTCCTCATAATGAGCCCTTTCATTTGATGTATTGCAAGGTGCGTTAAAAAAATATTTTTTTATTTTCCGTTTAATTCTATGATTTGGTCCCCAATATTAATATTAGAAATTTCTTCATAATTTTCCTGTAAACAAAAAAAAATAGGCCTTATAGTTTGGGGAATAACGAGGGGAATGGGTAATTTTTTTAAAATATTTTTTTAATATATTTTAAAATATTCATTAAAAAAAATTGTATTTGTCATAATGAGCCCTGTGATTTGATATATTACATGATCCGTTAAAAACAATTATATTTTTATTATTTTCTATTCAATTCTATAATTTGCTCCCCAAAATGAATATTAAGGTTTTTTGGATGGTAAATTTTGGTATATTTTCGTTAATATCTTTTTGACTATTTTTTTTAATATGAAAAAAATTTATTTGTTTTCCTCAGAATGGGATCTTTCATTTGATGTATTACATTATGCGTTTGATTTTTTTTTTTATTTTTAATTTTTCATTTAATTCTATAATTTGCACTAAAAATTAATATTAATGGTTTCTCCTTATTTTTACTATAAAGTTCAGGCAACATTCTAGATTTCCTATTTTTCCAAAATTTTAGGCTCAGTAGTTTCGGTGATCGGGTGGGGGGAACGGCCGATTTTTTTAGTTTTCCCCCCAGAAGTACACCCAAAAATCAAAATTTCTTCTTTTACGATATCTACCCCTGATCGGGTCACCAAACTATACATTGGTACCAAATTTCAACCTGTTCCGTCTAGTAGTTTACCAGAAAATTGGTGTGTTGTGACAAACGCAGATATCAGGAGTGATATTATAAGGATATCCGTATATTGTATATACGGAACCCTAATAAAAAGATGAATAGTAAACTGGAAAAGACTCAAAAAATTGAAATTTTAAGGCTTAATTAATATTGTGCTAGGGGAATTTTATCTGATAACAACTAACAGAGAGAATGTTAGATCCAGGACATAGTAAAATGGATACAAGCAAGCTAACAGACTTGGAAATAACATATTGCCAGGATCACAGACTAGAGAATAATCAAGAAGTCAAGAATGGAAAATCAACAACTCGACCACCAATAAGTACACTACTATTAAGATGGAGAAAATTTTTCCAGAGAATTGATCTGGAAACAATAAGTATATGGATTAAAATATAAACTGGAAGAATATAGAAAGGAGTTAAAAGGTTAAAATTTAAATAACTACTAAGTAGAAAGAATTTAGAATATATCCAGCTTAAACGCAATATGCGCTATGCAGGTGATGCGTTCCATAAATGTGGTAGCTGCAAACGGCTATTCGGGGCGAAAACGAACCAACTAAGCAATGCGACAATACAAAGTTGCTAAAATCGTTCAATAAGGAAATCAATAATGTTTTTATATCTGTTCGATAGTTTATAACCACGCGGCTAACTGGTAAGTTGTCTACTTGATAAACCTAATCAAATGTAAGATTGAATTTTCCTGCAGAAATGCACCATTTGATTTGTGGTGTCTAAAACGTCTTTTTTACATTCGACCTTATAATCACTTTCGGCAGCTATTGGGGAATAAATTATACCATCAACAAAGGCATTTAGTTTAATTAATATATTTTACTTGAAACAGGATCTGCAGATTATTAGTTAATGGAAATAGAGTAGAAAATAAATGATATTGGCTTTGACCTCGGACTGTCTGTGTGCTGATAAGATTTGTTTACTACACCATTATGAACGTTTATTTCGTGGCGTAATTTGGCTCAACCCTCTATCCAGCCAATGTCAGTAACTAACAGATCCACCTGTTATATGGAAATGTTTCGGATCGGTCACAATAATTTTAATAGTGCTACAAAACAATAAAGCAGAAAGTGTCGAAAGAAAGCAATCACATCATTAACGAAGTCAACAGATCTTCTAAGACATAGAACATTTAACAGCAATTCTAAAATGCTACTGGCTACTAAACACTAAAAATAATTATTCAGGATAGTAGTGGTGGTTTGCTCTCAGAACTTACCCTAAGATGGTGTTTTTGCAAATAGGTATAGTAAAAATTATCCCAAATAGAACAAGACATTATAACAAAATTATAAAACTTTAGTTTGTTACGTTACATCACATATAAATGCTTTTGTATTTAAATGTAGTAAATTTGAAATATTCAGTATATTTTTATACATTTTCAACATAAAATTTCTGTTTTAGACATTTCCACGTTTGGTTGATTCGTATGTATTACATGTCATCAGGAACTTCTACTGCTATTACTAACTGGTCTGTAAAGCGAGCATCTCTTCCATTGTGTGTAACCAACGGCTCGTTTCTCTTTCCTGCAGTTGTGTGGCTGAAAATTATCGGCGTGTCGGACATGTGAGGGCTGAATTTTCTTCCATTCTGAAGGATTTAAAGAACGCTTACTGGACAATCATACAATTTATGAGCACAGAAATTTTCTCTTTAGTATTAGCAAGAATGCATTGCAACATGTTTGAGGTATTTTTATCGTTAAAACATTAAATTCAATTAAATGTATGGTATACGTATATAGTTGAGATTTCAGTCAGTTGAGGGAGCGCATCTGAAGAAAGTACTGAATTAGAATGAAAATATTGTCACACCTTCAGTGTCTTGTCAGTTCTCAAACAGATAGTATCGCAAGTGCTTTGGAGGTTTTATTTACCTACAAATAGTTTCGTAGGATTTCTGTCCGAGGATTCACAAAGAAACAGCGTTACGCACAGCACGATTCCCGATTTGATGTCTCTGTTGGCTAGTTCTCACTGAAACTTCCTAGATGTCGTAATTCAATTCAGATTAAAATATTCAATTCAATTGTATGTATGAATTACATAAATAATTATTCAAGATTTCCATCAGTGGAGGGAAGCACAACTGCTGAACTAGATATAAAATTGTCTTGCCTTCAATGGATTATAAAATCTATAAAGAAGTGTACCATATATTTTAAATATTCTTTTCTATCTTATTACGTTTTCATTTACTAATATATTATCTGTGCAAATTGCTGCTTGCTTTAATAGGTTAATGGTTATCTGTCTACCAGTTACTATCATTATTAATTAAGTTACTCTTAATCATTTTTACTGAGCCTGCTTCGGTAGACTGTTTTAATGCAATATTCACAAGCTCTTTTAATATATTTCACAACACTGTAACTAAAATCCAAGATATGCAAAGTCTATGTTATGAACTTAAACGAAAATCATCTTCACAATATTTTCCGATTTTATCTAAATATTTAATATAAAACTCCTATTTTAGGATTTTCTGATTGTCAGCGACTTCGCCATCAGGGGTGTTATTATGATTTTCGTTGGTTTCTAAATATACATATAATTTTCTTATGCAAGTTTGTTCTGAAAATCATGTCATTTCTTTATCCTAGTGCATGTTTTATTCCTAATTTTTGCTTATTTATTCAGTAAAATAAATTTCGAGAAAATCCGGTGTGGCTTATATATTGTACTCTTAATTTCTTATTAATTTATTGACGTTGTAAAGTTTTACAGCTCTAGCACAAAAAAAATCCCATGCGACTTAACAGTTATGCCACATGGGAAATATACTAATATGTATAAGTAATTTGAAGAAATTTTAATCTGTTCTTGGACCCGAACTCTATTACCAATTACTTGATTTGAAATTGCCTTATATCCTTTACCCAAAGATGCCCATTCATTCCAGACCATATCATTAGCAAAAATGACCATATCTTGTATATTTTTTGACAAACTTGGCACCGCTTCATACAACGCTGGCGGTGCTATCGTCTAACAGTGTGTCTGTGTAATTATATGCATGAACGCAGTATCAGTAACAATGACATATATAAAGGTGTCGGCACAAAAGTGTCATTCAACACCCGGAGTCTACAATTATACTATACTGTAGAAAATTAAAATGTCATACTAAAAATTAACTCTTGAGAATCCATTAGTTCTTCCTGATTTAACTTGACTTGTACTGAACAAATCTAAATTTAGATAATTACTACGTGTACTATATATGTGTGCATGCCCAGTATCATAGAAGTCGAATATTCTATGTGAATATCGTTTTCGTCTTATCCTTCAACTCCAAAGTTCCAACTAGAAAAATTGTTTTTACTTTTAAAAGTCATATCGCCAAAACACTTATTTATTAATACTCAAATTATGAACCTGTTTCTAAAATGTTTGTGCTTTAAAGAGATAAAACTTGTTAAATAGTATTTATGTGATACAAACAAATTGAAGTAATTTCCAAGTAATTGTTGTTGTTGGTTGTTGATTACGAGTATTGGAATTGCTCATTAGAATTTGCTCTCCTCATTTCATTTCTGTAACACATAAGCAATAAAACCTTGTAATGGTCATGGTTTTGTAGGGTCAACTGTTCAAAATTAGTTGGAGAACATTTTCCAAACCGATGTTCTACGAGGAAGAAATTTCTAGAACTATTAACTCAGTAAACAATTCATTATGAATTTCCATCTAGTACCGACCGAGACAATTCAATAAATTTTTAGAATATTATCAACCAGTCTTCTTGGTGACAAACATCTCTTATGGTGACGTTTCTACTCCAAATCTGGAGTCGTTATTTCTTGGAAGTTCGCGAAGATATACAATTTTTTTTCGCAGTGACCTGGTTTTGTTCTTTCTTGCAACAATACCTTTGGATAGGTTTAAGGGTTGGTTGGAATTAATATTTAAATATCTATAAGTACACCATGAAAAACAAATTTGTTTCAATTTTCTAATTCCATTGTGAATTTTCTTGTAGATTCTGAATTATCCAGAAAATCCATAAATGAGTGAGTGAAGTCTTCAAAGCTGCATTCACAAAAATGTCGTCAACATCTCCACTATACTATTGGTTTCTTATCTAAGTATTTCGTCAAAGTGTGGCCATACCAAATCTAATTTACAAAAATGAACTTCGAAGTAAGCTTATATAATTTTCCATAATTGTGTAAGTTTTTAATTTTGTTTCGATGTGTGATTAAAAAAAGTTGCCATGTCTTTTCTACTGGCACATTGGCACATTAGTAAAAAAGACTAATTAGATGGACATTTACTGGAATATTTACTCTTGTCGATAATATTTTTCTAAATGTGTTAAAAATTTATTTAGTTTTTTAAGAAATTTGAGGCAATTTCTTAAATAAATGACTGAGAACGCCCTTATTTACATAAACATAAACGAAATGCAACATCTTTATAACTCGTAGAAATTCTTAAAGCATAACTTCATAAATATTTTATAATCTCCTGTCGTAATTAAATAATTAATGAACTTCAAATGTATTTGCACAAGGAAAACGTCTACTAAAGATCTAAATAACATTATTTTTATAGTTGTGGTTAATTATCTTTCATGAATTAATTAAGCATATTCAGTGTTAGTCCCAAAATAATTTAAATAGTTTGATTAGGGTAAAAATCTTGTTATAACTTTTATTTTAGGCTGCCAAAATAAAAAGGCTTCAAGAAATTATTCATTGTCAAATGTTTCTCTTCAGGGGTTGTAGCAATAAAATCCATACCACCCAAAATTGAAGCAACTATGTCCCACGGGTTAGTTGTAATAAAATGTAGAGATAGTGATTTTTTGAAAATCTGGGATAGTGTGTGGAGTATAATAGCAATTATTTAGCAATAACGTGCAGGACCTAAAACAGATTGAAGTCTGTTGTCATTGTTGGGATACGGCTATGTTTACAGTGGCTTAAGTATTGAGTCACATTGGCCATTGTTTTGCTGAAAGCCATGAAGTATGTAAATTTTTTTGGGGCAATAAATGACCAATAAATAAACAATAATATCTGTCACACCCAGAACACCTTGAATTTGTTTTTACTTTCTGAGACATCTCAGATATGGCTTAAGTCTTAAGACACATCGGGCACAGTTTCTTGGAAAGTTTTGGAGCAATTATTTTATTTTCGAGAAATAAATTAGCAAGAAAATTTGCTCTAGATACAAATTTGGTAATGCGAGTTGTCCCATCTTACTTTCAAACTAATACTTAACTAAACAGTTTCTTGTCACTTAAAATATTCGTTTCACTGAGTTGATAATAAATATCTAATTAATTTTTATAATCAACAATGTAACTTACTCTTTATAGTAATACTGTTAAAAGTGATATCTTTTACGTATTTGTATCATATACACATTTGCTGTAAGTATGCTCGTAAAAGTGAAAACATATGGAAAATCGTATGTAAGCTGCTTTCCCAAAATTTTCCTATATTATATTAATATATATAAACTTGTTGCTGTAATGTTTCCAATTGTATTTATTTAATGATTGATAGACAAATGCGGTAAGCAATTTAAAACTGCGTTTCTCTAACAAAACCACAAAACATAAAGCCAAACTACGTGATATTCATTCAAACGATTCATGTGTTAATAGGGTAATTTAAACACAGAAGCAAAGTGGAATAATTTGCGTTAACAGAAAATCGTTAGGGTTGTTTATGGTTATATCCCTATATGATAGTAAAAGCTGAAACATGTGTTCCTATTTGTTAGTTGAATTAGTTTGCGCTACCTACTTTTTGGATCTAACAAACTATATATGAAGTATTAGTACTTTGACACAAACAGTATCTGGTATTTGTAACTCTATATGCAGAAATTATGAATATGTTGGTGTTGTGAACCATGGATTTAGTAAAATATGAATTGAGAACATATAAATTCTTTTGATTCCCATGTCGTCCTACGTTGACCTTATGTTGATTGAATATTGATTTTGTTACTTTTTGATCGTGGTGAAAACAGTTTTCAACATGAAGCAGACGACGGAAAGAGAAAAATAAAATATTTTCTAATCGCGAAAATAGAATATTGTCAATCAACTCTTAACTTATATAACCTTTAAATAAATATCAAATTAACTCTTTGGTAATTTCGCTAAATTGGTGAGAGCCAGAAAAGTCGAATGCTACCTTAATGAAATTTGATCTACACATAACGCATGGTTATGAGCACTGTTTCGAAACGTCCAAATCAAAAGTCCAAATACATAAGCATGGGTAACACATCCATAAACATCACAATGCTATTGTGGTAACCGATTCTTAATGCAATTCCAAAAGAAAAGAGATTAAAACATAATTAATATCTAATATCAATAGATATCTGATTTAATACACACTTACTGAGAAACAAATCGCAACACCCATAAACATAGACGCTAAAGTAAGTAGTCAATGATTAAAATTGCTAAAAACACCAAGTAGTAAAAAAAAGTAATTAAGTTTGTTGATATTGTGTTTGTCCACCACTATTATCTATACACTCCACAATACGTCTTGACTTTGATCCAGTAAGGTGCTATATATATTTTTTTGAAGAATACTATCCCAAGCTACTTGTATTTCATGTCCTCCAAAGTCAGTGGAGGCTGGGGTAAATTTCCGAGCCTCGTACCTTTCATATCCCAAACAGGTTCTATGGGTGCAAGATCGGAGAATCTGGGCGGCCATGGCAACAGACTCATGGGTCTTTTCAAAAAACTTTGAACTAACTCAAGCGTCATGAAACCGAGCAATAACTTGTTGAAATATGGGATCCATGTGCCTATTAAGGTTAGGGTGTACATACGGTTCCACTACTTCCTGAAGATAACGTTGCACTGTCATATTTCCTCGAACAGACTAACAGTGACCTACTACAATCTGTAATAGCGCACCATACCATAACGCCTACTGTTCGGCGTAGATGTCACTCAACATCAAATTGAGGTTGACATCTCCTCGAAGTTCTCTCACCCTTCTTCTGCCATCGTGTCCACCCAGACAGAAACGAGATTCATCAGAGAAGACGACTTGATGTCATTCCACAATTCAATGTTGTAGTTCTCTGTACCACTGTAGTCGTTGCCGTCGATGCTCACCAGTCACAGGTAGCTGAAGATGGGGTCAATAATGTTCGGACTCTTACAAGATGACCTGGTTCTCCTTACGACTCTATGCATTTCAACATTACTAAACTTCGGTTTTGGATCCCATCAAACAGTTTGGTTTATGGTAAAACAATATTACATTTAAACATGTACTTCTGGGTCAGTGAGTATAAATTAAGCGTGCAATATATATTTAGCATTCAGTGTTTGAAAGAATGTAAGACTTCATTAGACTCGGTATAAATTATCACATATATAATTCCCCTAGTTTGTAGTTTATTCTATAAAGTGGGCTTATAGTTAGTGTTAAGTAATCAATCCTGACAAACTAACTCTTCCTGATTGTACTTTCATATAATGTCATAAACAAAGTTTTTGAGACATTTGTCCTAATAAACTAGTTAAAGCACTACTCTAAATATGTATTCCTTTGGAGTTTTACGGTACCTGTGAATATAAAAAAAAATGAAGTTTTAATTTGGGACCTTTTATATTTAGATTTTTTTATTGATGTACATGTTGTAAATTCTTTCTCTCTTTTTTATCTCGCCTGGTGTAGTGATTCAAAGTAAACTGATTTTATATCAATCACATCTTAATGTGATACTTCCATTCACACTGTGATTGATAAATAATTCTTCCCTAACAAAACATTTTGGAACTTAATTTCAGCAGAAGTGCAACTTGATGACATTGATGACATGGTTCAAGGAGGAGGCACATGTTAAAGTGGTTTCGTTCCTTAACTATAGCAGTAATACGAACCCGGGAATAATCTTCCTTTTAAAGATATGAATCTCCTCCATTAAATCAGAATGATCCGACAATTATTTGTAGAAAAACCAATTCACACTAGCACAAGCTCTAAATGTATAAAATCGTGCAGCATATGAGATGTATAAAATATGGTTCGTCCAAAGATTGAATCTTCCTAAGAACCTGGAATTTCTGGTTTACGTAATATGAAACATATTCAGACTGGTACACGTATTTCTACCAACAAGTCAAGTTAGATAAAGGTTTAAGAAATAGAAACAACAGCATTATTTAATAAGAAACTAGAGTAACAAATTAATAATTCTGCCCTGATAGACAAAAAATAATGATCTTATTATTAGACAGTCTCTAATATATTTTGAAAAATTCCAACAGGAATATTTTTAAGTAATTACGCAATGATTGTTGACTAAGTCTGCTCATTTGGGTTTTCTCCCATCATTTCATTTCTGTAAGAGTTTAACTGTTTTAATTAACTCTTTCAGATTCCTCCAGCTTGACAGAATATTTACCATTTTTATATGATTTTTAGAATTATTGTTGCTACCCTTCATATATCAAATACGATTTTTGGTTACATTATTTTCATGTTAAATTATGTTAAATCATCCAGTATCTCAAATTCAGTTCCTTCAGATTTTTTTTGCTACCGATTCAATTTCCACTGTAGTGAAGTTGTATCTTTTATTTCATTTCAATGTGTTTTACGACTAGATAATTTAATGAGTATTTCAGTACATTCAATTCGTTGTTGGTGCTTTCGTCTATAATTTGCAATATTTATTTTGTACATTCTTTGGTCAGGTGTGACTTGAACTATCATACAACGGATTTTGTACCACATTTGAGATTTATATAATCTAGGCAAATCATGTACAGTGAGGTCCTAAAGTAAGGGATACATTAATTTTCCAAATAATCATGAATGTAAATAGAAATCCTGGAGTAACAAGTACACTTAAAAATTTCTAAATAGAAAGAGTAGCGTGTGTTACCGCGTCTAAAAGCGTTTTAAATTCTCTATTCAGCAATATAGGTTTTTTTTATTTCTGTCCTTAGCAATAACACAAATCAATTTTAAATAGTTAAATTTACAAAATAATTAAGGATGCCATAGAAAAAAATAAGGTTTGAAGTAATTAACAATATTTACAAAAAATACAATATTAGTCATATGCCCAAACTGGGTACCGTTCACTTTTTGACTAAAAAAATAAAGGTTCTGCAATATTTGATTAATTTCTGGTCATTTTCGATGTTTTAAATCGCCAATATTATATATAATATATATAATTCATTGGAGTCAGATTGCAACAACAGACTGGTTCTTCAGTTTCGCCACGTTTATCAATCCATCGATGGTGAAAAACTACTTTGAGATAAGCTCGTACTGCTAATGCACAACATGGTGTAGCTCTAGCTTGTTGAATCCATATGTTTCTGTTAATGTCTTCTGCATTATCAGTATCAGGATATAATTTAGATATTAAAACAATTTGTGAAAAATACACCCTCAAATATGATCCAATTCGGCTATTTATTATGCCAGATTTAACGTTCAATTTGAAAGAACAATGAGTGTGATCTTCCCTCATCCAATCAGAACTTTGCGTACTCCAATACCGACAATTTTGCTTGTTGATCGTCCCATGTAGGGTAAACCTTGCTTCGTTGAAGAAAAACTAATTTGGAAAACATCGGATTAACGATGCATCACTGTGTAACCATTTCACAAATTTCTAATCTACGATCAAGAATATTGTCATTTAATTCCTGAACCAGTCTAATTTTAAAAGGGTGGTATTACTCTTGTTTCAAAATCCACAATACAGATGTTTTACTTATATCATTATTAACTCCTGCATCTCAAGGTTTCTGCTGGTTTTATTCGACATTTAATACTTCATTAAAATTGATATTGTCAGTCAATATTTGTCTCCCAGTTTTGAGAAGATCATTGCCAGTTCAATATTGACTAAATTTTTGTTCTATTCTACTCAGCATAGTTTGGGAAATGTGACCGTCAGTATACTTTTCATTAAATATGGGACATACCTCAGACTCCATGTTTTATCACTCCCTCAAAGAAACATTAATAACTCAGTTATTTCGGTCTCACAAAGGGTCATTTAAAAAATAAATTAATGTTTAGAAATTTCTAAGTTAACGATTAATAACTAATAATTATTAACGGCGTTTAGGCGAAAAAAAATTAAAAAAAAGAGCGACAGTCATTTGAGACTGAACGATGGAAGCATCAACAACGGCAGGACCGAAACCTCAATTAAGGTAAAAACCTGAGGTTGACGTGATTCCGAATCGAATAAGATATAGAGTTACAGACCAGAGATGACTGGAATAATTCGTGCACGTTCAGTCCACGGTATAAAAAAAACATGGCGCGCTTGCTAGGACAGGTAGAATAGCCAAAAATAATTGAGGTTTACACAATATGGAGTTACTAAATTAACACCACAATAAAATTAAAATACCTTGAATTCTAAACAATATGTTGTTTAAGAAAAATTGTTTTGCATCATTTTTAAATCCAAATATCTGGAAAACGGAACACAATATCAAATTTTATAAATAGTGTAAAATTGAATGGAATGGAACTACGTAACAAGCGCCCTCTTTGAGTGTTAGATATACTAATGTGCAAGCTTTAAAAAAACATCCTAATAAATTTTGCTACAATGGTGCCAGTAGTTTTCACATCACAGCAATTTTCTCCTACACTACTGGAAGGAAAACGTTGAAATTTGGTATTAGTATATAGTTTGGTAACCCTATTTGGAGCATATATTGTAAATGACGAAATTTTGTTTTTAGGGGTAGTTCTGGGTGGAAAATCTAAAAATCCACCACTCCATCCATTATCTGCCAAACACTATTGAGCATAAATTTTTGAAAATAATAGGCAATATAGAACGTTGCCCGATGTTTACAGGCAAAATAAGAACAAACTAACTTTGGATGCCATATACAGAATTAAATAAAAAATTAAAATTTATTTATTTTTTCATGTTTTTTACATAGTTTAAAAATAATTAGTTTAACAGATATTAACAAATATATAAATAAAAAAAGAGATAAAGGGCCTCATCATGTAATATATGAAAACAAAGGGCTCATTATAACGAATACAAGTATATTTTTTTCATATTGTTAAAATAAATTATTTAAAAGATATTAGCAAAAATAAAAAAAATAAGGTAAAACCCCTAATATTATAGAAACGAAAACATATTTAATTTTTTTAAACGCATTATTCAATATATCAAATTTTGAGGAATACAAAAATTCTTTAAAAAATATTAACCAAAATATTTAATAAAAAAACATTCCCTCTTTATTTTCGAGACAATACGACCTAAAATTGTGACCAAAATTGGAGGTATACGGCCTCATGTGAACTTTAGAGGATAAATAAGTAGAAATCCCTAATATTAATTTTGGTGGCAAATTATAGAATTAAATGGAAAATAATAAATTATTTTTTTACGTATCACCTGATATGTTATTACGACAAATACAAATATATATTTGTAGACGGGAGATGTAAAGACTGACATTTAGGATTTTCTGGGAAAAAGAATCACACCTCGAAGGGAGTGTACAAATATATATTTTCTATAAATTTAAAAACATTAGTCTTAAAGATATTAACATGAACAAAAAATATGGACTTATTCCCCTCTTTATCTCACAACCTATGCGATTTTAAATTTTGAAAAAATTAGAATTATAGCCTCACTTGCAATTAACAGGAAAAATACGGAAAAAACCCTGATATTAAGTTTGGGATCCAAATTACATAATTTCATAAATTTTTTTTCAAATGCATCAAGTACTTAATAAATTAAGTTGAAAAATGAGGTTACAAGTATTTTTTTCATATATTTAAAATTATTTGTTAATAAGATGTTAAAATAATATTGAAAATACGAAATATTATGAAAAGTCAAACACAAATTCTAACTTAAATAGAAAATAGAATTTTATTTTTTTGTGTGCACGCGTAAATATTACGTAAATATTTTGATAAAAATCTAGCGAATCATGAAGCAGATAAAATAAAAAGGCCATGTGTGAGAAATAAAAGTGTATATTTTTACAAATTTAAAACGCTTAGTTTAAAAGGTATTAAGGTAAATTGAAGAAAATCCATTCATTCCCTGGTCATTCTGGAATATTATAAATATATATATATATATATATATATATATATCCTTGATTCTCCTACATTGTATCAAATATCAAATGTGGTATAGAGCTCTTAGTAGGCGAGTCCAACTTGCACTTGACCAAATTATTTACTATTAGATTTTGTTTCTATACTAACCTAACATAACCTGTAGCTCGAGATAAAAATGACAAAACGAGTGTTCTGGCATATATTTTTGATGACTCGCGAATTTACATCGTAAGCCCTATAATAGATGTGCATTTCAGTTAATCATCAATAGAAAGGATATCACGAAAACATAAGATGTATCCTTATAAATACAGGAAAATACAGAATGTTCAGTCACACGATCACTAATGTCAGATTATGTCTTAAAAATGTCAGGTCAACGTAAACTTTTAAAATTGACGAATCAAAATTTTCAAGTGAAGACAAATATTTAATAAGTATCAGTACGAATATATTTATGCTAAACTTACAATGAAATGTGGATACAAAGGAAAGTTTCAATGTGTTTGCTTTATTAAGACAATAGGTTTAATTATTTTATAAATAATGAATTTTTAAATTCACAACAGAGAGAGACAATCTCAGGAATATGGGGATAGGTTAGGCTGGCATTCCCAGAATCAAAAGGAAAATAATTACAATGACAGAAGTTCTAAAAATTGTACAAAAGTATTTAAATGTGAATGGCAAACACTGAGCAGTTTTTATCTTACTTTGATTTATTTAAAACTAGCGGACCCGACAGACGTTGTTCTGTCCCATTTAAACTTTTAAAAATTAGCTGTAACAATATAATCTGAGCGCCATCTATCAGACGTAACTGAAACTAAAGTACACTCTTGAATATTTGACACAGCGAGTACAGCGCAGTCTGCCGGATCCTATGTAAGTTGTGCTAACATCAACAACAATTTTTAAATAAATAATTTTACTAAAAAACAATATCTAGTTGACCGTATTGTGTTATCAAATTCGGTCCAGCCGTTTAGGAGGAGTTCAATGACTAACACAAGTACAGAATATTTATATATATAAAGATAAACAGTTGATTGAGATGTTGATTATTAGACGCATGGCTGTTCATATGAGGAGCCTAAATTAATCTCTCGAACTGTATTCAAATTCATTCTGATCAATTTCAGCAACAGTCAGCTGTACGTGGTGCGCCAGTTCAAAATAATGCAACATTTTCATCATTTAGAAATAGAAAATACCGCTGTGTATAGAAAGGGGGTAGATACACATACGAATATGATATTATAACAATCTGGTAAGTGATAAAAAATTCGATTGATCCGTATCTGAAATTTGAGTGGAGTTTATAGTTAAAATCTCATCTATAAATGATAAAAACTTGAAAGTTCTAAGGTACATTTTTTGAAAGTAATGATTCTTCATATTTTATGTTACATTGGACATTTGATGCCTATAGATTAAAGTTTCTCAGAAACGATCAATCGGCGAACGAATTTTTTTCTGTGTGTAATAAGAGTTCACCCTAAAAAATATTTCATTTCGTCTAGAATAACAATGTTAATGTCAACTTGCCTTATAACCGGATGTGACTGACAGTGGAAAAGGGTTTAAGTAACAAATGCATTCTTGATAAACACAAGTACTGAAATCTCTAGTATGCCTAGTTTTCCTAATTGCATTGTTTAGTACCTGGTTTGAAGATTTTAGTATATAGGATATTTATAAAATAGGGTTCCAAACTTTGGCTGTGTATAGAACTCATTAAAATGAGCCAAAGAAAAGTTCTTATTAACCTGGGCCCTAAAACGCACTCCTTAAAAGGGCTCAAACAAAATTGTTTTTTTTCTGATATTGACAAAATGATCGGAAATAAATATTTTTTTTAAGTTAAATAACAGGTGCTACATTTCTACATTGCAAATCATAAGTGTCTAATTTAAGTTGATGAAAGGATTTTTTGACCCGTACTTTTTTTACTTCAATTTGTCCAAATCGAGTAAATTGAGTTTGAATATTATTCTGCTCTTTAAGAGATTAGGCCACATATTACAAAAAACTGTTTACGATGACAAATAAAACACTGACGTTACCACAAAGCTTAACAAGTTAAGTTATTGATAAACTTTCAATTGAGCTTTGCAGATTTTAACTAGTAAAAATTGTGTGAAATTTAAGTATACATTATTGTAACTCATAAAATGGAGTCATATCTAAACACGCAAACATCAAATATTAACCTTATGTACGGCCGGTCGGCTGGAAATGCATAAGAAGCGATGCCTCGGTATGCGGCAGCATAACCAAATAGGAGATTCTCTTCTCGACAGGTATATCGGAGGATCCACCATCGCTTAAGAGAAAATGGTTTGCTCCAACCAAAAGTAAATTATTGTGGCAGAGGCATCCCCCTTCACTAGCCTATATAGGACGCTTATGATTTGCATGAAGTAGCACATGTAGTTTAACGTAAAAAGTTATGGAAGATCCATACATATTTTTCAATTTATTTTCGACCGTTTTGTCAGTAACAAAGAAAACAGTTTTGTTTAAGTCCTTTTAAGGCCATATAACATCCTAAGGTGCGTTTTAGGGTACATCTTAATAGGGAATTTTTGGCTTATTTCAATGAGTTCTATACACAGCAGAAGTTTAGAACCACATTTTAGAAACATCCTGTATAGTGTATATAAATAATGCAGATAATCGCTGAGTGATTCTACTTCTATCCTGGGACACCTTTACGATATATTTCGAACCTATAATTGTTGGTCATCGTCACAGAATAAAATAAGTAATTTGAAGATAAAATTTTGCCACAGAGTATAAAATTGTAAAAAATAAATTCTATTAATAGTTTCATTACCTTTGTAACTAAACTGAAAATGTCATATACTATTCCCATTCATCTATTTTATGAGAAAATCTATTATTAAAGTGAAATACGCTTGAAAATCAAATTATACGACAGCGTACAGATTTACAGAAGTCGTTTCGATATATCTTTTACGAGCTTCTCACGGGAGAAGTTTTATGATCGAAAGACATCCTAAAAATATTATCTGATATGCGCATTAGAAATGCAGAAGGTATTTAAATAAGAAAATTTTAGTAAAAATTGCAAAACTCTAGACACAGTAGAACACAAGCTACATTACAACTTTTGGAGAGAAAAATCCTAACCAACTACTGAACTACATAGAGATAACGCTAACGTAATCAATATCACTAAGATATTTAAATCGGTTGTTATTTTATTTAACATTGTGTATAAATATGCAGATTTACTGTCATCAGCCAGATATATTTTTTTTAATTTCTATATTTTGGAAACCTTTAAACTTGTTTATAATGATGATAAGAAAATATCTTTATTTGATACAACTGTGTACAGCATTTGATCCAGAGAGGCAGAGATTAGGTACAAGTTACTCTTTAACTCTGTACATATCAAAATTACAAAAGTACAAAATTCAAAGTATCAACAATATTAAATACTAGCAGTTACCCGCCGTTTTACCCGCAAACAGAATGTCCACCAATCTCGAATATATTTCACCCAACCTGCAAGTACTTATGGGTCACCCTATATATCTGTTTTATTCAACATTCTTTTAATAACTGTACGTCTACTTCATCCTATATTGCAACCGTCCTGCAAATGCTGCTGTTTATTTCTCACCCAATATAACTGGTGCGTTCCCGCAATTTGTTTAGTGTATTGTTTTCAATTTGATTGAATTACTTCATTGATTTTTAAACTTCTGCACCTTTTCTAAAACATTCCGTCGCGCTAATGCTAATTGTAAGTGTGTTTTTGCGTGTAAAATATAGACAGTATTGGGATTCGTGGTTCGCATCCCGAGCTATTAGGACGCTTGGGAAGTTTTCGTGTTTGTGCTCAGAACTGTTCGGACATTTTTTGATTCCGTCTGAAGAGACGCCGCTTATTGTTGTTTTTTTGCGTTACGAGTCGCGAGTTGGTAGCTCCGTTTGTAACGACCGCTAAACCGCTTTCATTTTGTTTCTTTTGTGTTTACAAAAGCGCATCATTTGTTGTTAAACCCGCATTTTTTGTATGCTCAATCAATGAACACAACGTCGCTATTTTTTGTGTAACGTGTTGTCCAGATGAAGCTCTAAGAAACTGTTCTTGTTCACGGGGCTAGCCTCTGAAGAAAGAAGAACCAAGAAAACACCCTTTGCAGAGCTTCGACGTAAAAGGTCAGTGATTAACTTTTATTTGGTGAATTACTTTACGTGTTTATTGATTGTTCCGCTAAATGTCCTTCGTCAATTATATACTTGCATTGAACCAGCATTGAACTAAAACCGCAACATCTAATTCATGCATTTTTTTGAATATTATTCTCTCTATGGAATGTGCATCGATGACATTCCATAACATTTGGTCATTCGAGCCGGATGCAATTTGAGTTAATTTAGTGCAAAGATTATCGAATAAATTACATAATTTGGTCCAACTCCGGGCCGGATACATTTGAGTTCATTTCGTGCAAAGTTTAATGATCAAAACATTGATGTTTCGTTGCAAATATTGTTGAAAACCGCATTTTAGTTTCTTTATTTGTTAGAAGAGAAAGCAAGTGCGGGATATTCACTAATTCCGTTGGAAATAAAACGCAATTTTTTTGCTGCCTTAAAAACTTACAAGAGCTCATTTTGTTTGTTTTGGTTATTTGCTAAATTGTTTTGAATTTATTTGACATTTGGTCAGATATTTTACTACTTCAACAGTAAAAAATTGTACATTTTGGAATAGTATTTTGTTTTCGTTCTATCGTGTTAGATTTGTTCAGTGGCGTTACAGTGATTTCAATTTATTGTTAAGATGTCAAAAACCGCTGAAAATTTACGAAAGTTTAAAAATCATCGAAAATCGGAGTTTAAAAGATTAGAAGATATTTATTTTGCTGCCGAGAAAGCCTTAAGAGGTGACGACGTTGAATTGTTTTTTAGCATGATTGATATGGTTAATTCAATTCATTTAGAATTTTTTACAAGCACAATTCGATTGTTGGATTAATTTAATTTCAGATGCAAACGATGAGTTTGACTTTGAGGATCACATTCGCAATAAATTTGAAAAATTGTTTTATTCAATTAGGTCTATTTTTGCTAAACTGAAATCTGTTCAGAATTCAACGCCACAAAATATAGCTCGGGAACAGGAAAGTGTTGCTTTGCCGCGAATTGATTTGCCTTCATTTAGTGGAGACATATTGGAATTTGGTACTTTTATTGATTTGTCTGATTCATTAATTCACAATAATGAAAAACTCAGTACTATGCTGAAGTTCAAATATTTGCAGTTAGCTTTAAAAGGGCCTGCTTTTGAGGTTATTAAGAATTTTAAACTAACACAAAACAATTACGTGAGTGCTTATGAAACTCGTTTAATCGCGGAGTCTCATTGGTCAGCTTTAGAACAATTCCCCCAACTAACTTCAGATAGCCCTTCAGAGGTTCGGAAGTTATTGGATGACTTCAGTGATAATTTGGAAGCACTGAAGAATTTGGGTTTACCAGTAAATCAGTGGGATTTTTGTATCGTTCAGATGATGTTGAAACGAGTTTCAAAGAATTTAGCCGCCAAATTTGAACTTTATTATGGTACTGTGACCGCTCAAGATGACTTTCCGATCCGTTCGGAAGTTGTTGATTTTTTGTCGAAGCATTGTGATGCCTTTGAACATGTTGAATTATCCCGCAAGGCAAAGCAAAGTGTTGACAAAAAGTTACCATTGAATTCAAAGCAACATTCTTCCCGGTTCACTACATCTTTGTTTGTCACTAAGAATAGAAATTGTTTAGTTTGTAAATCCGATCATGCGATTTACAAATGTTCTGAATTCTTGAACAAATCAGTATCCGCGCGGTTTAAGTTTGTTAAAGATTTTAGACTTTGTTTTAATTGCTTAGGCGATTCTCATCAGTCGAATCGCTGTAAATCTTTATCCACTTGCCGCAACTGCGGACAACGCCATCACACATTGCTTCATTTTGTAAATCGTGGTGATTCAGGCATTCGGTCTGAATCTAGAGCTCCCCCCGCAAACCTGGCTTCCACATCTGGTGGATCCAGTACCATTAATACTGTTGAAAGTCCCGAAACTTCTCTACCGCAGACTTCTTGTCATAGTTCACTTTTGTCATACAATTCAAATGTGTTGTTATCTACCGCTTTAGTTGAGGTATTAGATAAGCACGGTTCTTATCAAACTTTGCGATGTCTGCTAGATTCTGGTAGCATGACATCATTCAGTGCGAGCAAGGCTGTGAAACGCCTTGGCTTCCGACCTATGCCCGCTTCGATTCCACTCAACGGGCTAGGTTCTATGCAGAGTACCTCTGCTGAGGGCTCTCTTACCCTTTCTCTTCGCTCTATAGTAAAGCGTGAGTGCAATTTTGTTGTTGATACTATTGCTTTACCCCGCATTTGCAATGATATGCCTGTTGCGCCCATTAACATGGCTAATATGGCATATCTAACCAATTTGAAACTTGCTGATCCTGGTTTCAATAGCCCAGGCGCTATTGACCTTTTGTTAGGTGCCGATATATTCTCTCAAATTTTATTGGATGGACGCCTTCTGGGAAAGGAAGGTGTTCCTGATGCTATTAACACTGTGTTTGGTTACATCCTTATGGGTCGAGTGTCTTCGAGTTCTGTTAACTCTCACTCTCAGTCAGTCATAAACCCAACTTCGCTTTTTTGTCAAATTGAAGATGTAGTATCATTAGATGATTCACTCAAAAGGTTCTGGACAATTGAAGATGTTCCTACCGCACTGGTTCAGTCCCCTGATGATCTTATCTGCGAAAAAATATTTTCCGAGGGATGCAGGAGATTGGATTCAGGTAGATTCGTTGTGCCCCTTCCTTTTCGAAATACACTTCCTGCTTTTGATGGAATGTATAATCTCGCCGTACAACGTTTCTACTTTTTAGAAAGACGTCTTCTACAGCAACCAGATCTTTACAAACAATATTGTGATTTTCTCAAAGAGTATTTGGAGCTTGATCATATGGAGTTGGTTCCTGATCCATCTACTGCTTCTGATTGTTACTACATACCGCATCATTGTGTTTTGAAACCTGATAGTAGCACAACCAAACTTCGTGTGGTGTTTAATGCATCCGCTAAGATACCTCATCGGTTATCTTTCAATGATTGTTTATTTATCGGTCCCAAATTGCAGCAAGACATTATCGCTATTTTGTTGAATTTTCGATTTCATCCTGTAGTGTTCACTGCAGACATCAAAATGATGTATAGACAGATTTTGATTGCCCCAGAACATCAAAATTATCAGCAAATCATTTGGCGTTTTTCCCCGCAAGATCCAGTTGCAGTCTATAGGCTCAAGACTGTCACTTATGGAGTTTCATCCGCACCCTTTTTGGCTATCCGCACTTTAAATCAGTTGGCTGATGAAGAAGACCGCTCTTTGCCATCAGCAGACGCTATTGTTCGATCGTCCACATACGTAGATGATATCATTGCTGGAAGTTCATCATTTGAAAAGGCTCAAACATTGAAGTTAGAAATTATTGAACTCTTAAGACGAGGAGGATTTGAGCTTCGCAAGTGGTCCAGTAATGATTCACGATTGTTGCTACACCTCCCTGAGGAATATTTGTCGATGAATCCATACTCTTTTGAATCTGATAATCCCTTAAAAGTTTTAGGTTTGCATTGGAATCCATCCTCTGACTCCTTTTTCTTTACTAGTCTACCACATGTTGATAACTCTTGTACTAAACGCATACTTCTGTCCACTTTGGCCAGAATCTTTGATCCATTAGGAATTATCTCACCTGTAACGTTTTTGGTTAAACACTTGATTCAAAGATTATGGAGTTCGAAATTGTCTTGGGATGAAACCCCGCCTGCTCACATTGTTTCTTTATGGTCAAAAATCATAGGTGATCTTCCCTCCTTACAGAATTTAGTTTTGCCTCGCCTGCTTGCTATAGAAAACTTTTCTAGTTGTGAACTTCACGCATTTGGTGATGCTTCTGAGAAAGGTTATGCCGCTGTTGTTTATTTTGTGTTCGAAACCGCATCTGGATTTCGTCAAAGTTTCTTTGTGTTGTCTAAATCGAAAGTTGCCCCTTTGAAAACTTTGTCACTTCCCAGATTGGAACTTTGTGCTTCAGTTCTTACCGCTAAGTTGGCTCATTATGTTTATGAGCAATTCAATAGTCGTTTGTTGTTCAAGGTGATTCGTTGCTGGTCAGATTCCACGGTAGTCCTTTCATGGCTTAGTTCTTCCCCGCACCGTTGGAAGACATTTGTCAGTAATCGAGTTGCTTACATTCAGGAAAAATTTCCTTCTTCGCATTGGTTTTACATCCAATCTTGTGATAACCCCTGCGTTGGCAATCAATGAACACTACGTCGCTATTTTTTGTGTAACGTGTTGTCCAGATGAAGCTCTAAGAAACTGTTCCTGTTCACGGGGCTAGCCTCTGAAGAATGAAGAACCAAGAAAACACCCTTTGCAGAGCTTCGACGTAAAAGGTCAGTGATTAACTTTTATTTGGTGAATTACTTTACGTGTTTATTGATTGTTCCGCTAAAGGTCCTTCGTCAATTATATACTTGCATTGAACCAGCATTGAACTAAAACCGCAACATCTAATTCATACATTTTTTTGAATATTATTCTCTCTATGGAAGTGCATCGAAGACATTCCATAACAATAACTTTTTGAACACCTGACTCTTATCTACCCTATATTTGAGCTATGCAACTGCTTATGGTCTACGCTGTACAACAATTATTTCAGATATTTTTGGAACCACCTTTTAAAATACAATTTTTCTTTATCCTATATTTTAATAATCCTTTATATGCAACTTGTTCTAACATTGTGTTAAACACGCTCTAAAACTACAATCTTGCTTCTCCCCATATTTCAGATATTCCATATTGTAGAATGCAACTGTTCATGATTTACACTATATAGCAATTTTTTTGTAACTTTTTTTAATCCACCATAATGGAAATACCTGTGGAACCCTTGGTGTGTCACAAATGTAAAAACAGAGTTTTGCACCTTATTTAAACACTCACCCAAACTGCAACTGCTTATTGGCCACCCTACATAACATTTTTTTTAACTGACTTGTTTAACTAACTCTACTTCCAACTACAATAAAGCCATCGTGTATACACCGCTGCTAAATTCTCAAATATTACAACTTATTTTTGAACCATCCTGTATAACCATAATTTTAATCTACAAAATATTTCAATTACCCTGTAAGTGCATCTGCTAAGGGGCCACCAAATATAACATTTTTGAAACTCGTAACTATAACTCTGGACTATCTTATATATGCAACTGCTTATGGACTACGCTACATATCTATTTTCTCAACCACCCTTGAATGTATAATCTCTCTCCACCTTATATTTCAAGCACCCCTCATATGCAGCTTTTTCTAACATTCTTTTTCTAACTTGTTTAACTATAATTCTACTTCATCCTCTATTTTAACCACCTTGTATATGCAATTACTTTTCTGCCACAAAGTATAACATTTTTTGTACCACCCTTTATAAATATAAATCCATCAATGTCCAATATATTTCAAAAAACTGCAACAGCTTATTGGGCACCCTATATAACAGTTTTGTTCAACATGTTTTTGAATCACCTTGTATGTATTACAACTACCCTGTACATTTTTAAATAACTAACCATAACACTTCTCCACCCTTTATTTCAACTATCCTATCTCTTTAACTTATTATGAAATACGCTATTTTTCCTCATATTTTTTCAACAACTTTATAATGTTTAATTTCTCTACTCACTTCATTTAAACCATCCTTCATTTGCAACTTTTCTAACTTTGCTTGAATCACACTGTATAACTATAACTTTACCTTGCCGCATATTTCAGGTTCTCCCTATATGCAACTGCTATATAACAACATTTTTCTAGTATTTTTACCGACCCTGTATAATTATAACTCTACACCACCCTATATTTCAATAACCTTTTATATGCAACTACTTATTTGCCACACAATATAACATTTTTGTACCACACCATAAACTATATTCAACCCATTTCATAACATTAATATCTTCTGAACATAATTCAAAGATCCTCAGTGCTTACATAAGACATTTTTTTATCCAAATTTTATAAATTTCTACCCTTTTTCAACCACTAGGTATATGCAACTATTTATGGCCCACTCAATATAACTTTTTTGGACCACCCCGAATAATTAATTCCACTCCCCATTATTTCGACCACATTGTATATATGCATCTGCTTATAGGACACCCAATATAACTATTTTTTAGATTTTTTGAATCCATGTAATTCTACTACACACTAAGTTTCCTATATACAGAACACCCTGTATAATTAGATTTACGCTTGTTATATCAGTTGATTTTTTTAAAATCCAACCATATTACATTGGCACATTCCGAATTTTGAATAAATGCTAAGCTGATGCCAGTATAATATTTTGTGAGTGCGATGTAACCAACTGAGTAATTCTTTTACCAAACATGGTAGAAGTTTTTACGCTATATCTACAGTTTCTGTCAATTTAGGGAGATAAAAGGTCTACCAGATTTTAAGTCAAACTATAGGCTTTGCAATAAACAAATATTCATCAAAATCAGTTCAGTAGTTCTCACGTGATGAGGTAACAAACAAACAAACAAAAAAAAAACAAGCAAACAGACAACTACAATTTTATAATAGTATATAGATAATTTTCAAGTAGGAAATTTTATGAAACATGGCGAAATTGCTGGACATTGACAGTTGACATTAACATGACCGAAAAGTATTAATTGTAGATTTTAAGAATATTATATGTGTAGGGTGGGCAAATAAGAATGGCCAGAATCCATAATTCAGGAATGGCTCGTAATACAGCTTCGCAGAAAAAAAATCTAGACTAAAGTGGCATCGAGGTAAATCGGGAAACTTCAAATTTGAGAAATGAATTCTGTTCATAAAACCATTAAATTTGGGATTGAACAAATATGACCAATACATATATCTAACACATTGGTCGATTTTTTCAAACTTCTTACCAATTTGTATAGTTTTTAAATTGCATGGAATTAAAGAAGATCCCGAGGTGGTCTCATAAACTTATCTATAATATGTAATATTCAGTTTCTCAGAAAATCTTCGAAAGATCAATATCCCAATCAAAAATACAATCGTGGTAATGAAACTGACATTTCCTTTTAAATATTGTAATGTCAAAGTAATTGTGCCGGAATTACAGAAAGTTTTAATCGCGAATTTGAAAATATTCTATTTATGTCGCAAGTATATAGATAGTATAGTATAATATAATTAATTTAATAAAACACATTTTAGACGCCTTAAATTAATGACTACCAACACCATTTTGTTTGTTACTTTTGCTGTCACCGTCTCCCGGCCAAATTGAGAATTCAGTGACAACACATGTCAAATACAAAACTGCTACTCGTTGCAATTATGAGCAAGGTGTTTATTATAGGAAATAATATCATAAAGTAAAGTGATAACGGCAGCAGTAATAACAATTAATTTAATTAAACATATTTTTGGCTTATTAGGTCCAAGCTGATCTTGTTCGTATAACTGTTACATGTCAATTTAAACCAAATGTAACGTTGGAGGGTTGGGTGTTGATTGGTCTGGGTCAATTAAGTTTCAACACAGAATAATCAAACCCAAAAGCGAAACTCCGTTGCCGCCAGATAAAAATTTCTTTGCGCATGTGTGACAAAGCCATTAATTTGAGGGTAGGTTCAGTGAACCACAGAATTATGAAGTACTATAATATTATTTCTAAGTTAAAAAATGTTGCCTATCCTCAGATCTTATTGTCACAAAGAATCTGTTAAATATGTGTTACTTGCATATACACAATATTCAACTATATATCAATTATCAAACATATTCTAACAATGAAGTGAAATTCATCGTGTTTGAAACAAAACAGCCCAAGGGTCGTCTTATTGTCACCAAATATTATAAGATTTATTTATTATTCACAATTTCATCAGAACGAGGTATACTAGTGAGGTCAGTTTGTTAAAAAAATGTTGAGACTTAAAATATACTTTAAAAAGATTGTGAGTTGGAAGTATTACTTCCACACTATTTAAAGTGGAACTTTTGGTATGTCATAGATATATAAACACAAACCTTTATTGTGACTCGACGTCTGAATATTTTTTTCAGATGCCTCTAAAAATTGCATTTTTCAAATGTGTTATTCCTCTTTTAATTCGAATTTGTCCTTATATTTAATTGAAAGTTACCACCCTCATACTGTTACTTTCAAAGTAATGACCGATTGTGTTCAAGGTCACGAAAACTTGACCTCATAACATCAAAGCTTCCGACAATAGTTTTGCTTCTGGGTTTGATTATTCTGTGGTATTTCATACTGTAATGTTTTTTTTATTTTCACACACGGATTCTCTTCAGTTCTTGGATTTATTTAAAAACACAGTCCAACTCACTCTAATTTATTTCCACTACTTTAACACAATTTATATTCACAGAAAAATATTTACAGTTTTATTTTAACTAACGATAAGACCGACGAAAACTGAATGCCCTCCTATCGCCAGCTGTTCATTTTATATATTTATCTCGGAATTGTCTGGTACGTCCACTAACCATCGGGAAACTCTACCATGTTCTGGAAGCTTTAAACGAATTCCCAGTAACGGCAGCGGTCGGCCTGTTGAGAGACAAACATTTCGGATTCCCAGAATTTATCGGAATAATGTCCCTTCCACGAATTGGTTGATAGTCGATTGCACCAGCTGTCGAATTAATTCTCAACAGTACTAAATAACGAATAAAAACTACCAGACTTCAAAACAGAATTAAAAGAAAATATTTTAAAAAAATAACAGATTTAAAAAGAAGTTTAAAATACATAAACCGGTTGAACAAAAAAAAATTAAAAAAATTAACAAAACGTAACACATTCACCGTTGTTAGGTACCAACCCACAAAGTAAAAAAATGTGCTCATTCTGTACAAATTAATTACCCAACTATCTAATATATTGTTCGGTGCCAAGCAACATTCAAGTTTGATGATAATAGATAAGAAAGCAATGCAGGATTTTAGGTGTGCATGGCATCGACTTTAAAGATGTACTAGATAGGTAGACAATTAATTTGTACAGAATGACCTTTTTTGCGTGTAGGTACCTAACAAGAGCGACTGTGCTATTTGTTGTCTAATGTTATTTTTGCTTAATTATTTTCATCTTTTTTGTTCTACTTGGAAGTCCATTAATGTTTGTTTATAAATTGTTTTATTCTATAATATTTTTGCAACAATGATTTTTTGATTTTATGTAATTATTGAACTTCAGTGACTGAATGTATATCAGACCAAAATTTTTTCAATTATTGAACAATTCCACTAGCACACAATTTAGCAATTATTTGGTTTCAAATTGCAGTCCTTTTAGTCTTGCCACAAAAAATTACAGCAGTGGACTTGTTGACCAATCGAAAGTTATGATGCAATTAAGCAAAAAAAAAGCGATAGCCAGAAATGTCGCCTGTGGCTAAAGGATTTAAATAAGGGCGAGATCCTGTAAGAAAACGTTACAATGTCCCGTGATTACCTCGCTTCTAGGAATTGGAATTATGAAAGTTGACATAGTGGGTAAGGTTTGTTAGTGGCTAAGTAAGATAAAGAACCGGAAAATTCTGTGGAAAATTTTTTTCCGTTCCGTCATTTTCTTCGTCAATGAAATTAAGTGCAATATTAACTTTAAAAAGTAAGAATCCGTTATAGAAAATGCCATGAGCGTCTGATGTGGCCTTCATACTAAAAAAAATTCGTAAACTTGCAGCAAAATATGTGAAAATTGCCATCATTTTGTTTTTCATGGCTTTTGGCATACGGCTAAAGAAGGTTATTATACGATCATATAACAATAGCCATAAGTGTTGGGTGTGGCTTTCATAAATAAAATAATTAATATATGTAAAAAATGTATTTAAAAAAGAGCTGTTTTTTAAATATATTCATGTTATTTCGCATGTGCTCTGAACAAAACTGAATTCTAGTACCCTTATAAAAATAATTAAAAGTTTGGCGTGGCCTTCAGAAATTGTCATCATTTTGTTTTTATCGCATTTAGCCTACCCTGGAAAACTTTCTTTAAGCAGTTGCAAATATAAATACCTGAAAAATTATATATATATATATATATATATAACTTTACAATCTGCATAATGGTACTTAGGTCTTAAATATAGCCTATTTTAAGAATTCTCAGAAATAAGTATAATTGTTAATTTACGTACTTCGAGATACTTTAGGGACACATTTATATAATAGGGTTGTCCTTATTAATTTATCAGTATTGTTATTACTTAGCCGAAATAGTACCTAAGTTTCGTTTTACTGTACTTTATGCAAATGACCATTGCATTACGTGTGAACAGTAAAAGTTTGTATGTATATTAAAAAATTACAGTGAGGGTGTATATCGGTAAGTAAACTTTTTTCTTGGTTGTCTATATGATTCTAGTTTTTATATGAACTGTTCAATTTAATTTATTTTTCCCACACGTGAGAATAAAAGTCTGTACCTATATTTTTAAAGTACTATGCTTTAGTTGTTTAGGTTCATTGGAAATTGTAACAAAATATAAATTTAGGACCGAAATGTTTGACACATATTATATATATTGCGGAATTGATAAATATTTGTTTAAAACGGCTCTAAGAAATTGTACGGAACAAATATATTGGTTTTGATTAGCCGAAATTATCTACGATTAAATTAGTTTTGCATTATTCTCCAAAAATGATTATTTTTGGAACATTTAAAAAAAAATTATCCACTCATTCTGAATAACTTGGGCACTTATTGATCTTATCCATTAACTTTTGAAAAAGCACGACAAATATTCTCACACACCCAAATGTGATACATAGAGTACATAGTATTAACCGTAAAAAATGGATGCACCTATTTCCTGACAATTTGCATAAAATTAATGCTAGACTAATTTTTACATAAACCAGTTAAATTACATGTATTATGTTATCGTTTCCTATATTTGGCATTTTTACAAGAAAGGGCAATTGTACACTTGTTTTTAACTGTGGTATTAAACTGAGCTTCCTCCTAAATACATATGAACTTAAATTTTCGGAATAAAACGTCCACATTTGTACTGGTAAAGTTGCATAATCAGAAACATAACTATTAATAGTTTACTTAAATACTTTGTAACATTTTGGGGATATTGAAGAAACAAGCCTTCAGTGAAACAGGCTTATTCTATCGAAATCAATAGCAAACGAGCAATTTGTACCAAGGAGCTACCAGCATTTTTTTTCCGTATTCACACACTAATCGTAAAATTTTAATTTTTATAAACTACGCTTGTGTGAAATGAATATACTAATCTAGTCAGCATGTTAAATACCGAAAAAGTTATAAACGATATAGTAAAACGTAGTGCACATGTCCGAAGCCAAAGAAAGCTTCTTAAGTAGCAGAAAATTCCCTTATAATTCCTAACACTAGGAACTCTACCACCAACATTTATAATCTTAAATTGGGTCATCTATCGTTCGCGTGCACCTAGGGATTTTCTCATTGAAACGAAAAATTAAGGTAGTATTTATAGATATAAAGGGGAAAACAATAATCCGTTGAAAAATTAGTTTTTCTGAAATTTTTAAATCGCCATATTATGATTTTAAATGAATATCGACATCTAGCTAGTATATATATATAGACTTTTGTTAATTATGTCACAGGAAAGATTCCGTCGGTAAAATTAAAGAAGTTGATATTCCACTTTTTTATAAATGTTAAAAAATGTAAAAGTCAAAAATATATAATATATTTTTCCGATACCTTTGTTTTTCGTTTTGTTATAGTTAAAACTACCTAAATATAATGTTCTTTAATTATTTACGTCTTTTGTTTAAAGAATTTTGAAATAAAGAAATTTTTCTATTTATTGTTGCAAAGAATGTTAATTTTTAATTTTTTTTAATCTTTTGTACAACTATCTGAAAATAGATTCAGGAAGTCAAACTTTAGTATTTAGTTTTCTGCGTTTTTATGAAAATTTCAAACTTGGAATAATCACTTAATTACCAAACGGTTATTGGCGTGGTAAATAGTACCTATTTTTTTATTCATATTTAATGTGTTAAATACTTATCAGAGAGGGAATCTCTTGGTGTGTGTAAAATCTAGATCGCCCTTCTTTAGTCCTGTTTAGGAAGTTTTTTAATTCCGATTTCTGTAATCATTTTCGTAATATTTGCCGATAACGACTCCCCTTCCCCTATTTAATTTTGCTAAATGGGTTTTAACAGCAACATTTTTCCGGGACTCAATAAATTTTTAGATGCAATTACGAATCCTGTAGTAGAACTTTATGACCATCATATTTAATAATGACAAGACACTTCTCATCTCTCAATCCCTCAAAAATGCACAAATTAATGCAATTAAAATAATTATGAAGTAGCTTATGAATTTGAATAAATGAATGATTATGAAGTAATTCATATTGATATAACTTTTGAGCTTTTATTTGGCAACCAAATGACAAAGATATAGGTAATGCCACTTTTAGGCTTTACGAATTGTAATTAACTCCATACAATATTTAGGAAAAAAACTTACCAGCCTAATAAATTTTTGGACGACTGAGCAAGTAATTTGAATGTTTCAGATTCGAATAAAATTATAGGCAAGGCGGATTATTAATTAATAAATATTTTATTTTACGCTAGGGTTTGTTAATATATATTGAACTTAATTTTTTCATATATATTTGAAATTCTAATACCCAGTAAACTGATCAAAATGAACAGTTGAATATATATATATATATATATATATATATATATAATATATATATATATATATATATATATATGTAAAAACGCATGGTTTGGGACACAAAATTTTATTGCAGGAAAAGCTTCTAAATCACATTTTATATATCCCTATATAGTTCAATTGTTATATAAACAATTTTTCTATTAAAAAATAACTTTCGGTTAACGAACGCATTGTTTGAGCCCTCATCGAACTAACGTAGGGTTTGAGGACAGTCCCCAAAACATGCATTTTGCAAACTGGCGATAGACGAAATGATACTTTGGGGACTGTCCCTAAAATATGCATTCTCTTAATATAGTTTGGGGACTCATCAAAATAATAACGATTTCGTACAGTTGCAGGTGCATTACTTCCAATCCGATTAAAATTTGCTGCTTAACATGAAGCAAATATATAAACAAATTTATTATTTCGTATTACATTACTATTTTGTTTAAATTGTCGTTGTATAGACTAATTCTTATTATTAAGCGTTATCGAGGTGAAAAGCTCTGCAATGATACTACTAAATAGGAATGTGAGTCTTATAGTATCTATATGCCTAAACGATTTAAATTAATAGTATAATAATAAAAATTTACTGTTTATTTTCAAGGGAATAATGATAATGATACTAGGTACTCGATTTCTCACACTTAACAAAAATATCATAGAATTATCAATATCTATTCAGTTGTATTTTACAGCCTCAAGACCTCACTAAATATAATTTTGGTGCTTATAGCGTCATCACCAATTTTATGCTTAAGCCGTTTCTTAGGAACATTTCCAATTTTAACTTCAGACAGAAAACCTAGTTGTCACGCATTTATTTAATAAAATACCACAGCTATCAAAAACATACCGTTTCATTTTCTTCTTGCTTTCAATATCCTGATAAGAAATATTCTCGGGTGGTTAGGCCTAGAGACATGATCATGCAAACTACAAAAATCTTGGAGTTATTTTTCCTTTGAAAGTTTGCAGACGAACCATTCAACATTTATTTTACTATAACATGGTGATTCGTTGGGTTGCTACCATATTTGCCATCCTCATATCTGGATAGCACACTAAGAAAATGAAACATTCGGGTCTTTGACTACTACTACTAGATTACATTTGTAACCTTCAAACTGGATAGGTATTTAGTAACTATTAACCTCATTATGTACCCCTATTAATATAGTGAAGTAAATAAGTATAATTAGTTAAATTGTACATATGAACTGCAGTAATTCGGTATTGTTCCACTTTTATACGAGGCGGTCGCTAAGATTGTGGCTATGCTGATATATATTTTTAAACTCTGCTGTTAGGAGAGGATGAGGTTTAGTGAGAGATTGAAAAAAGTGGATTACTCAGTCAATTTCAGAATGACTTATGCATACTAAATAGTATCTAAAACGCACTATTGGGGTGTTTTTCGAAAATTTGTGTGACTTCTAGACACTGTTAAATATCAGAGGTGTCTGATGCCACAGCAGGATTTACTTGGAGAATAACTCTTGGTCACCCTTTATACTACCAAGAGCCAGAATGACTATGATGAACTGTTTATCGTGCCAGTTATCGTCAGTCCAATTTTGAAAAGGTTATCTAATCAGGGATAAACTGATTTTTCAATTGCACTCAATAATTCGTTTAATTTCCTTTCATCCGATATTTTTATATGATTCTAACAATTCCTTGAGAGTTTGAGAAATCATGATAATTTTTGATTATTATGTGTTTTCTTATTATTCACGAAATACTTTTGGTCATGAGTTTAAATTCGCATGTTAACTAAAGTGGAAATTAACAACCTTTTCAAAGATATCAGATGAGTTCGTAGTAATATTTTTGGGATTTGGGACTGGAAACTCCAAAAATCCTAAATTTAATTACTGAAAACAGGACACATAATAAGGGAGACATTTTGGTACCAAAACTAATATAAAATCCTTCACTATGACTATTTATTTCACTGATGGTAAGAACTAATTATTGGCTTTATATTACCATTTTATGCAATTACTCAATTGGCTGTTTCTCATAATTATTTTTTTCCATTTTTGATACAAACAACATGAAAAAAAACATCATACAGTTCTGCTTTTTATACACAAAAATTAGTATTAATAAAAAATTATGTTTGTACTCCTAATTAAAACATAACTTGAAATAAATATAATGAAAATCTCATAGAAGGATAATCCTTTAGCGTAGGTAAATGACCTTGCGTCTTTCAGCTTACAAGAAACAAAGTTTAAAATAACAAACTAATTTACAGACTTTAACATGTTTTACTATAACGTCGATTTTATTAACATTTTAAAAATTGTACATATTTTTAATATTTAATATTCCTGCATTTGTACCATTTGAATTGAGTGTATCCACTGTTTGGATTTCTTTTTAAATATTGAAAGTGAATTTAACCCTTTAATCTCACTAGAAAGAAAGTTGAATATTTTAGGACCAAAAACATCTTTGAGCTTTGGGTACTATGAAAATATTATTTAAATGCTGAACTAAATCATCTCATTATACATGGAAAAGACAATTTTTACATACAACCAACAGCAAAACTGACTCATTTACATTTTGACTTTTTTCACCTAAAACTGTAAATATATTAGGTAATCTTTAAAAAAAGACATTGTGTTGAAAACTTTTTTCATTAAATCTCTTAAACTAAGCTATGGCTTGGTTAACAAAATAAATATGTTTTAAGTATTCTCCCAAATTTCTTAAAATAGTGGTACAACATTTCCTTTACATATTAATAAATAGATTAAATATATGATTTAAGTAACAAATTCAATTAATAATGCAACAAATGCTAAATTACATTATATGTTTTCAACTTTTTCTATTAAGTAATTATTTTTTGATACTATCTTCTGGGCATTATACAATCCATGGAACGCAAGACAATATATTGTTTCAGGTCGAAAAAACTTCATCAGCTGCGCTTCCCTCAACATATTAAAATCTCGAATAATGATTAATGTTTTTTCATACATATAACCAAGCTTAACTATTTAACGCACAATTATTAGGAGTTTTAGAGAAAACTAAAAAGAAAAAAAATCGTGCCATGTGTAATGCTTTTACCCTCTGATTCATATGACAGAAGTCACACGAAACAAATTTATACGTTAACTAAAACCCACAATGCAATTATGTGACAATATCTTATTGCAGTCGATAGTCTTCAAATGTTACGCTCCCCTCGGCGATTAAAATCTCCAATAATTATTTATGTATTGCATTTAAGGCTAAATTAACATTTTAACTAAAATTGAAAATCTAGAAGTTTAAGGGACAACTAGTCCACAGTGATTCTAAAATGAGTGCTGTATTTAAAACTCCATTACCCTTTCCTAGGATAGTAAGCACAAGAAACAAATAACAAATAGATTAACTGTTAATCTGTTGGCTAGTTTTCCCTGAAGCTCCAAGATGTCGATTTTATTTTACGTTAACATGTAAAGTTCGGGTATTTGTGCGAAATACATAAATAATTATTCGATCTATCAATCACATGAAAGTTCTTGACTAGAAACAATATATTGTCTTGCCTTCAATGGATTAAAAACTCTCGAAAAGATAGTATCATCATCTAAACTTCTAGATGAAGATATTCATTTTTCCTTAATAAAATCTAAAAAAGACATTCTGTTTTATATTTAAATTAAAATGATCTCTAGCATAAATCAGATTTAAATTTTCTCTGTTTTAGAAAACTAAATAAATTATTGTTTTCTTGTAATACACAACATTTTATGTTATGTTATGAAATATATTTGAACAAAACTAAATGGGTGTCCGCACCATAAATTCATACTATTAATAATTACATTTCTTTGCTTATTAAAGTTTAATATAACAATATATAGAGTGGTAATTTCTAATGTAGAAAAAAATATTTTATGACTGCTTCGAATCTCTGAAATGTATTAATCCTCAATACCCAGCTGATTTTCTGCATACACAGTTAGCAACTATCCTTCAAAGTGACAAATTTCATTGTCGTATAGATAAGTTTAGGTATATTTTTACATAACTTTATTGCACTAATTTATTATTAAAGAAGCCACACATCGTCTTCATAATAATATTCTTCAGGTCTATTCTAACAATTGTTTTGGTTTGTTAGTTCACCGAATCTTTAAACTGTTGGTATATAAAAAATGTGCCAATATTTCGGTCGTTTAGTTCATCTCTGCTTTGTTATACCGACATTTCCGTGAAAGGCGATTATTCGAAAATCGTCTACGGGCCACTGTGATAAAAAAGCATTCGGCATTCAGCCCATAATAAATACGAAATCTTTAACATTAGATATTATGAAGTTCTCTGTAAATGTTTGAATTTGAATGTTTGAAATATAATAAATATTAAATTTATATGATACGTCCCTTTCTAATAGATCGCGTTAGAAACTTCATGGCAAATTATGAATTTCATTGTAATTTTTAATTGTTATTTTAGTCCTACAATTAAAATACAAATAATTACAGAACATTTCAAAATTGTATGAAAATAAACTAAAAATGGGAATATCAAAAACGTTGATATATTATTCATAGTGTTAGTGAAATTGAAGGATATTTGTAATTTTATATTATAATTAAAAGCAGTTGAATGGGACATCTTCTTTTCTTCTTGGGGATTATGAGCAAAGATCTGTTTATTTAATTCCGCCATACTGGCTATTGACTCTGAAATTGAATGAAAGATTGTGTAGATAATTAAATTTTGTATTGTGACTAAAGTAAATTGTCAACAAAAACAGATGTTGTTTTTCAAAGTCATCATTTATTATATTACGACTTTTTATGTTAATGTTTATGTTGGATCTTTTTTTTGAGCTTGGAACAGTGATATATATTAAATTTTTACAGTTCAGATATACCTTAAATTTAGAAGTAAGCATCAGAACCACATCAAAACTTTTTTTTTAAAGAGCGCTTTGTGTTGTCCATATGGAGTATATCAAAATGTTCTTTCTGTTCAATACAGTATTGACTCAATTTTTGCATAGTTTGTCCACTGTTAGTAATTAAGTCAAAATTGAGTTTCTGGTAGAGAATATTGATACTTTAAAAGCATTACCTAACATTGTCACTAACAAATGTAAAAACACATCTGCCATCATCAAGGAGTAAACCAACCGTTGAGTGTTTAAATAAATGTTCGGTGTTAGGGTGTAAAACCATGTTTTTACATTGACACAATAAAGGTTCCACAGCATTTCCATTTTCACTAACAGTTTACTAACTGGATTGAGTGATTATATGCAAAAATGGCACCGATCAGTATACTGTACCAATAATATCTTGCGTTCAGTGGAATGAAAAATGTCGAATAGTTAGTATCGTAAGGTTTTAGTAAACCTCTACAAATTTTTTTGGTGTGATTTATATCCTAGGAATCACAGGGAATCGGCGTTATACACAGTATGACTCCCGATTTGGAGACTCTGTGATATCAATTTTCCTAAAACTCCTGCGTGTAGGAATACATTTAGCGAAAAATAAATAAATTAAAAACTGATGAAAGCTCTCGATTAGAAACAATATATTGTCTTGCGTTCAATGTATTTGTAAAAGTTTTATTTAGAAGTGGAAGTTGTTCAATTGAGATGGAATGTAATCTTTATAACAATGAATTGATAGTAGTTTGATGTGTAAATGTGAAGTTATGAAGAGAGCCAATTTTGAAACAACTTTTTAGTTTAAATCTGTACCACTGTGTACCACAATTGAGTTGGGTATTCCACGATAAAAAATATAATAAACAAAAATATTTGCTATCTCTGTAATTGTAAGGGAAGTTACAATACATGTAAGCACAAAAGCTTAAAATAATTGTTAGAAATTTTGTACTTACTAGTTTTTTGATAGTGGACGTAGATCTATCCTTCCGAAAATTATTCTGTTGTGAACATTCATATTAATAGAGTGCCGTGTGGGACTGCTGGATATATTCAACTGTCTTGAACATAATTTCGAATGGAGTTTGAGATATGCCCTATAGCATTTTAGTAATTTGTAAAGTTTGAGTAACCTTTGTGATTAAGGTTCAATATATCTAATGTCGCATGAATTTGTTACGTGACGAATTTCATTTTATTTAACTCATAAACTAATGAGAAATATTAGAAATTTTATGATATTGGATAAAGGTTTAATATTGTATGTAAGGTTTACAAAGTATGTCCAAAATTGATAATTTCTTATTTAAAATAATTTTTGGAACTTAGTCTATGGCTGAGTTGTAAAGTAAAAAACAGAGGTGAAAAGATTATTATTTTAAACTATCTATAAGTTGCAGTATATTCGAAAATGGCGATATGCATTAAAAATATTTTAGCTTTCTTTTTTTTTTTTTTTTTTTTCACGAGGTGCTTTCTTTTTGAGAGAAATATTTTTCTTGAGGAGACGGAATATTTTCATAGTGTT